>JAVKLA010000074.1:62671892-62683133 GCA_034782735.1 Sagittarius serpentarius
GGTTACAGTATAGAAGCCATAGAACAGCTGGGGCAGCCCTAAGACAACTCATCTGCCAGCTGCTAGCAAAGGAAGCATCTTGCAGGTAGCTGCAAGATGCTGTAATCCAGGCTGGCGGCTGTTATGCTCCAGTTCTGCACTGCCACTTACAGTCTGTTGGATGCTGTGGGAACAGACAACAAAGAGCAGCCTGGGAGCTGCTTTGCTTGACACTGCTGGTTGAGCTGACTTCTGATCGCTTCCCAGAATGCAGGAAGCACCAAAAAAAAAGAGGTCAATCTCTCTGTTTTTAAATTCTGCAATAGCATGGCTTCTAATTTCAGATAATTTCAGAATGGTACTAAGGGGAGAGGAAAAACTAAGTGCCTTGTCTGTGACCAAGATTGATAGATTGTTTCACCTGGCTGCTTTACACTTTCCTCAGGATTAGTAGTCCCTAGTCTGTTCTTCAGATTTCTTCTTTCTGTTGTTAAAGCAATATAACAAATCTGAGGTAATAAATTTCTTTGTCTCATATGCCTGAAGTATAAATTAGCTGCTCTAGATGGAGAGCTGGGCAATTAAATTGTTTATTTAATGTTGTGTGTTGTATTTTTAAATTGACATTTGACAATTAGCTTTGAAAAATTAATTTTGTAAGAAACACTTCAATCCATATGCAATTTACTCATAATACGCATACAGTGTCTCTGCTATATATTTCAAGCACCCTATGGGAACGGACACATTTTCTTTAACTTCTGTTCAACAGTACACTGTGACTTTTTTCTCATTGTATTGAACTGTCTAAAAATATCTTTCGCTATTTTTTCCCCTGATTGCATTATTCTCTTATACCCTTAGCACTGCATTTCTCAGCTGAGTGATTTGACAGTTCGTGAAAAGAGTAGAAATTATCAACTGAAACTAACAAGCTCATGCTATTTCACCAGATTTTACTCTCTGCAGAACAATGTGAAAAGGATGACCCATTTTCTCCTCTTTGCAGGATTAAAGGCCAATACATCAAGAGTCCTGAAACTATCACTAATTTGCAGTGATTTCTGTAGGCCAGAGATACTTCTATTTATATATTCCACCCTTTACAGTTCGCTACCTCTGTAATAAAGACAGGAAGCCTTGCTATAAAATGAATTATTGACAAAGACTGGGAAGCATGATTGAAAGCAAACACAAATATAGTCATTTGTATAGAAATACTACAATTTGTTTTCAGTGATCCAGGTGCAGATACATCCTTTAGCTGGCAAGGTCAAGACTCCTTCGGTAGTGTTTGGTACAGCATACAATCTTCCACATTTATGCAGTTTTTCTTGCCCTCCCATTCACCCATGACATCAGTACGGTTAAAGACTGTGTTTCCATCAGTGTTTCCTGTGTCTCACAGGAGTTTTGTGGGCCATGCTAAGTGGTCTGTAGCACTGCACTTGTTTTCTACACAGTTTTTTATGATAATGGTACCTAGTAACCTACAGAAAATGTTGATGGCTGGTAGTATTAACAATTTAGGAATTAGTTTGTAAAGCTGATGTTGTTGTGGCCTCTCTTGAAGGTCTACTGGATGTAGTGTAAACTGCCTGATGGGTGTCGGCAGCACAGAGCCTAGCATGGGCTGCAAGACTATATGAGTGGTGAGTAAATTCCAGTGATTAGTCTGAACTCCATACTGCTGGTACCTCGTAGCAGTAGTGTGTGAAGTCTGTAAGGAAAATGACACTGGATTTGTGCTTTTCCTTATCTAATGATCTAACGCAAAACATGGAGGAGGACAGAAGGTGGTGTGACTTTTATATTGCTATGAGGTCTGGAGAAGTTTTATGAAATATGTAATAATCTGGAATGAAAGCACACTGATCCCTATGCATGTATAGCATGTTGATTCTATTTGACCTCAGAGCTATGCATACCCTGAATGCCAAAACATGGCACGGTGAAATAGGTGAAACAGTGGAAAATCCGTAGGCATCAATCTAGCTACGTAAGTATCTTTTTTAAAACAACCATGCTGGTGTGATGAATCATATAATCTCCAAACTTTCTCTGTCTCTGTATCATTAAGCCTCCCACTACTTTAGATTTCAGATCAACACCCAATCTCTGCTTAAACAATAAAAACCACACAAACCCTTTTAAATGTAGAAAATTACAGTTTTCTTCTGTGAAATAATTTTGTCACATCCATTTTTATGTACTTGTCACCATTAAATTTTCACTGGTGGTTTGGAGTTTTCTCTACTTTCTGCCTGCAAAAACACAAACAAAACATGACAGAAAGTCTTATCTGTGGAAAGTTTTAAATCTGTAAATACATGTCTAAAAAAATGTAGAAAAAATGCTGGAGAGACTCCTGTTAAGGAGAGTTCTGGGTATTTTAAATGTGGATTTGTTCCTGACAGTAGAATAAAACCCATTATATATACTAAATCTTTTGAGTTCTCTATATGGCTGTGTTCACTTTATGCTGATACGAACTTTTGCACAAGTCTCTTTTTTTGTCTGAATTTAAAGGGATATTTGTTCCCCCTCATCAGCAGCATTAGGATGCTGCATTTATCATTGCCATTTTGTTTTATCCTGCTTTGTTCCGAATACATGGAATTTTTCTCCTACAAGATATTCTTCAAACATTCTTCGTTGTTTGAAGCATAATGTTTTCAGTATGAGGTCTGCCTCTTCAGACAGTTATAGAAGGATAGATTAATACCTATAGCTATAGGGCCTAAATAGGGGTGTCTGCTACAAGGTGTTCTTGAGAGGCTATATCTACCAGAGGCCTCCTCTCTTTTGGTACTGCTCCCTGCTGAGGATTCGTGTACATTTTTTCAGCTCTTTATGAACATTATTCACTGAAGACCAGATTCTGATCTTCTTGCTCATTCTCATAAATGTTTTATTTTAAAAACTGGTCTGTTGATGTTTCTTTGTAGAGAAAGGAGCTGTGCTATGCTATGCTGTGCTGTGCTATGCTATGCTATGCAATGCAAGGGATCTAAAGCTGACTTCACAGAGACCAGGTTTAGATCCATAAGATAAATCAGCATAGCATGCTAAATTCCCTGGTAATATACTCTCTGGAGAGCAGATACTTATGATTGCATTTCATGGATTCTTATGCTGTTTTACTCTTAAGGTTCATACATGAAAGGAAATGAACTGGCATTTAGAAGCTTCTCTACCTGCAGAAATAGTCCAAGACAGCCATTCAAAGAGGCACTTGTAAGAAGAGAACAGTACAAAATACCTCTTGTGGAGGAGCTGTTTGAGGTTATTTCTGTGTGTCAGCAGATCCTTCAAGGTTTATATCCAAGCAGGGCTTGCAGCCTTCTCTCTTGCTGTCACCAAGCCTGCAGAGAAGAAAAGGAAAAAAGCAGGGCTAGCATCCTGGTTTCTTTTGGTTCTCCGGCAGAGCATATAATTGTTTTAAGAGGATACTGTTTCCTTTCCATTTCAGATTGGCATTCAGAGCATGAAGATAGACATTGCATTAAGTATGCACGTGGACAGAAGTAACACATTCTGTTGTCTCATGACTGATCTTTGCTAATTTATATTTTAATTATTGTTGACTGTTAATTATTGTTATTTCTTCCAATTATTGTTGGGTAGACAACATATATAAGATTCCTCCCAACAAGAGATCTCTTTTAAGTCCAATGCAAGATTTCTCACTATATATATTTACATATACAAAAAAACCACCCAACAAACCCCTGGATCAAAACCCCAAGCACCTTCTAAATTATTACAAATCTAGAGACATCCATACAGATGGTGATTATTTTCAAATCTTCTTGATGCAGAGCTGCAGGCAGTATGTGACATATTCTATCAAGTATGTATTACTGAAAATATTTCCTTCTAGAGTTTGGAAAATGTCAGCAACGCTTAGGCAAGAAAACAAAAGAGGGAGATGGTAGAGATAGGAATAACTGTGTGAAAGTAAACTGTGTGGTCCTGTTTCCTAATCAAAGAATATGGCATGGGGAGAGAATGCAATGATACTGAAGTTGCAGCATACATTAAAAACGGAAAAGATATTCAGCTTGGGAAGCTATTTACCAAAAGATGCAGTGAGGCCAAGACTTGGAAAAACTTAAAAAGCCACGTGGCGCTTGTACAAACATAATCACCCACAAGAACATAAGTTCTTCAGGGGAAGTATAAAGATGGTTTCTTTAGAATGTGAGTCAATCAATAATTGCCTGAGAGTGGAATGAAACTTCCCACTGGAGAAGTTATTCCTCCACTGTCTGTAACAGGGTTTCTCAGATCTCTTTCTTGCAGCATCTAGTGCTGGCCATTGTCAGTGACAGGGCACAGACTGCATAACTGAGTAATTCATCTTTGTTACGGATATTTAGGCCGTAAAGAGCTCTGGGATGATCACTGAAGTATTTATACAAACCTTGTTGGATGGCACTCTTGCAAAAAGGCCTCTTAAATAGTTCAGCTGGATGTCCATGCTGTAACTGTGTACTGCTGTGTAATAAAGTACAGCTATCTGAAGCATTTAACATTCTCCACAGGACTGCTCTGTTACTGCGCCACTCCTGTATGATCGCAGAATACATAAATGGCTAAACCTCTGCAGAGAGCCTGATCTCATCTGGAATCAAGTACACTCAATGTAATCTATTACAGAAGGACTTTTAATGTCTTTCCTGTCAGGGAAAACGGGGCATATCAGTTGGCACTATACGTTTAGAGAAGGCTGTGGGTAGAGATTGCAGGATGTCTTGGGGCCACCCATGCCACAGTGTCTTTGCAGTTTCCTTTCAAATAGTGTACAGTGCTTGGAACAAGACAGGGCATATCTTATCTACACAACAGAAGCTTACAGTGCTTTTAAAGAGCAATTTGGTTAACAGTTCTGTGGCTGCACGAGAGAGCTCAGTTCAGACTCCTCAGCCCTGCTGGACAGTCAGGGTAAATACACCTATCCAGAAGTCTGTGTTGTCACTGGTAGATTGTTGGACTTCTTTATACAGTTAAATTAAAAAGTGCTAGACAGCATTCCTGGGCACTGAAACTCTATTGTTTATACTGTTAGATCACTAGACTTGGTCACACCTTTAACCTGAGCAAGCTAACTCTAGGCCAAACAATTCCTGAACATGGCAAGGGAATTATCATGGTTTGAGGAGCGTTCCCAAAAGGCAGCTGGGATGTGATCATTCTGTTTGGGGCAGTGAGGGAGTTTAAATTCTAGAAATGTGCTAATTTCAGACAGGTAATTTCAAGACTTAGTGCTGGGAATGACCCGAGGTGTACAGAAATTAACAGTGTAGAGGCAGCCTTATTTGATTTTGAGTTAGCATTTTTAATGCTGGCTTGAGTATACATACATGTGCAAGGGAGACATACCTAGCATCTTAGTAGAAATGTAATTAAAAATCCTATGTTCAGGAAGACTAGGAGGGAAGAAAATAATTGCCTGGAAGGTATGACTATGGAGACGTATTCCACAGGGCAGCAGTTCTTCAGACTCTGACCATCTTTAGAAGAAAGTCTTTTGTATATGACACTCGGGATGCAAACTTCCATGTTTCACAAAACCCACTCAAAAGACTTAACCCAAAAGACTTTTGATACAAACCATAAGTCTGCTATAGATTTTGGCACTGCTCTTGGAGTTATGTTGGGGGTTTTTGGTTTGTTTTTTTTTGTTTTGGTGTTTTTTTCATTTTGTTTTGGTTTTTTTTCTTGATACCAGTTATGCCACTTGGAATATTGGCAGTGGATTGATGAGAGAGGGTGTAAACATTCACTGGGTTTCCTTTTGGAAGGACAATGTGTAAAAAGGCCAAAAGGGATACCCTATACACTTCAAGAAGAGGTGAAATGGCACTTTTTTCCATCTCCTTTTACCTTTGTTATTAGAAAAGTATTGCTAGCTAAACAAACCACTTGTGGTAGCAACATGTAGGAGAGTATGAATCCAGTTCGTGATAGTCTGTTTCATCTCCCTATATCTTTTCCACATCTCTGTATTTGAGGGATAAAAGGCTCTGCTACAGGAAAAAAAAAAATCATCTCATATCAGAATTTAAGCATATAGTAAGAGCTTTGATGAACTGGAAATTAAGCATAGGATAGCGCAGGACACTGTCATATTCTCTAGAAATTATTTTGCAGGGTGTACACTCTGCAACTCAGCAACAGGCAGAGGTATCTGAGCTAGCTCCAGAACCAGATGCAGAATTGCTATGTCAGCACAGTGCTACACCCTAATTAATTGGCACAGAGGAGTTAGGTAAATTAGCTCAGGTAGCACCGTACTAATGCAGCTCTGCATCTTCTCAGCCACATGATATCTGAGCTGTGTTGGATCAGGTAAATGTTCCAACTTGTTCAGAACCTGTAACTTGGACCTAGACTGCATGATGTACTATGTCTGTTGGGTGTCTGAATTTGAATCTCCTTGTCTTTGGACAAGCAGCCTAGTTTTGCATTCAAACTTAAAAAAAAAAAAAAAAAAAGGAAAAGACTTCAGAAGCAGTAATCTTTTAGAATTGAAACAGAAAATATTTTGATTTTTTTAAATCAAATTCAGAAAATGTGTTTGCATCACAGACTCTACATTTATGTGTGAATGTACTGAAGTGTTTTTCTAGTACAAACATTGCCCCATTATATTCACTCAAAATCTGCAACAGAACAAGAGCTTTTCATCTGGCCAAACTGCACTGAATGTGGCCAGAAGAAAGTTTCATTTGTTTTCTGTGTATAAATAGACCCCGCTGCCACAGACCAAATAAGAGATGAAGGAAATCCAAAACCTGGCTGGTTTCAGCAGCTTCTGAATGTGTAGTGGGGCAAAAACACCTCGAAAGGACCATGACTATTTTAAACACTTTTCAATCCTGTGGACACAAAACCCACCAGATAGAGGTTCAAATTTTCCATTCTTCAAAATGAGATGTTCTGAAACACTCTATAGGCCAAACTGTATCCTTGATTTTTGATCACATTATGCAGTGGCACTCTCAGGAGTCCCATATGTAGACACACTGTACATTAGTTTAAATCACAAGGGTCTTATGTCTTTGGTGTTCATTGCAACACAGTAGGTTGTGAGGTGGTGCCCTGAATTATTTTGAGTCTCTTAAGCTGAAATTTAAATATTTCTTGGAGGCTTTTTTCCTTCCTCGTGTTCTGTTTCTTGTCTACAGATGTAGGTTCCAAAATGCCTGGCCATATGGAATAATTACAAAGCTTTTAATGTGTAGTTTTCTAGCCTGAATTCCAAGAGAAGCAGAGCTTGTGTAGTCAGAGCCTGTATGCTTCTACCAACAGTTCTGAATATTTTGGCCAATATCTTCTCTGTTTAATAGTGATGTAGCGTGCTTAGAGAGATTAAAGTCCCCCTTCTCTCATGAAATAGTGGCTCAAGTATATGGTGAGAGGTTTTCCTGTTCTCCCACTGGCAGAAGTTCTGCAGTGTTAACATTTCCCATTTTTGATATCTGAGAATCTACATGAAAGACAGACATTTTGAAAGCAGGAAAAACATCTGTGAGAGCTTGCTCTTTCTTGGGAAGAATCTAACCACATTACAGGAAGCCATGGGCAACCTCTTTTTATCCATTCCATTGCTTATAGAACTTGCTTTATAAAGCCCTCTATCTTAGGTACAGAATTATGACCACAATAATTTTTTCACTTGATTCTCAGTGGTTCACAGTTTGAGACCTGGCAATCCCTTATGGCTTTACATATATCTTTGTGACGGACACTTCTGGAGAGAATCAACCATTTCATAGGGAGTTTTGGTTTCTGGCTGTTGATGAATTGTTCACTGAAAACTGGAGGTAAGCTACTTGATAATACATTATGGTGACAGAATCTCCTCAGGCACCCACAGTCTAGTGAAGCAGGGAGTTATATAAGAGGCTTAACCACTTGCTAAAATTATACACGTTTGCATTATGTTGTCCAGTTTCTATTAGACAAATTAGTTTTACTCATATTTCTAAAAGTTGTGTTCTTTGCTCTTATTAAATTACTCTGATTAAATTACAACAACAAGCTGATCTTTATAGCCCCTTGTGCTAGTGCACGTTGGGAAGAAATGCTTGTGGCCCACCCTCTCTCCATTTCCTAGTGACATATCTATATTTTCTTACAAGTTCTGCTTATCATTTTGTCTGCCAAGTTTTACTACATTGTGATTAAAATGAAAAAATATTCCTTCTTGCAATGTTTAAGACAATGAGAGCAATACTGAACTTTCACTTGAGACAAAAGGGATAGATGTCAAGTGTGACATATCCAGTAAGCACAACCTATGCCAAAGAGTAATAACATAATTTCATAGGAAAAAAAGCCTACAGAACTTCAAGAAAAGCATTATTTTGTGAACTGGTATGACTGAAACTGAATCAGGTAGCCAAGTAGCTGGTCTTGTCTTCTCTAGCACGTGAGAGGGCATGGTCATCTTTCGCTGGCTGGGACATGTGTATGCCCGCTCCATTTTGCATGTGGTACCTCCTGTATTCACATTGTAGGGGTTAGTCCTGTGGCAAGTTACATGTTGTTTTGGCACTAAACTGCAGCTGGGGAAAATGCCTCAAAGCAGAGCTCCTCTGAGTACTGGACACAACTCAGCACTGTGGCTTCTCTCCTGCTCTCCGTCCTAGATGAAAGCAATTAGGAAATCACCCTAATCTGCAGACCAGCGGCATTACGCATAGGGGATCATGAACAGAGCAAGAGGCCATAGAACTGTGCTGCTTAAATGCAGGAGGTGCACTCTTCACTCTATGCATGTCACTTCTCAGGAATGCCAAACACTTGATGTGTCTCTGTCCTGCCATCCTGGACAGGTGAGCAAAGCCGTTACACTTCCAAGGGTAAACCCCAAGTCAACTGGTAATAGACAGGCATTGGGAAAAAAAAATCTTCAAAAATATGCATAATGATGAGCTTCCTTGTGTTTTCCTTTGAGCTTCTTGATAGTGATTCTGGCATGTCCAGACACAAAACACAGCATATTGTCCACTACTGGTCCGGGGAGATGGAGCAGCCATTAGCGAAATGTTGCCCAGTACAGGGTTAACACAGCCTGCTCTTGATGGCTTCAGTTATACAGCTCTCCTCACCTATTGCCACTTAGCTCTCTTCCCTGTGACATTGTCACAACAAATTAAAGCCCCCATCCTGTTAGCACTTCACGCATGTGGGTAGTCAGAGTTAATCACATGCATGAGTGTTTGCAGGATTGCAGCCTGAGAGATTAAAAGCTAGACAAGCAACCACATAAAATGACCTATTTTGAGCAGGAGGAGAAAGGCCCTCAGCAGAAATTCTCTGTGGCTTGCTTGGATAAAACACTGACAAATATGTTATCTCTTTACTTTTTTTCCAGAACATCTTTCCTGTACTACCCATATCTAAAGACATAACAGCAAAGGCTGAAATGTGAAACTGGCACTCTGGTAGCACTTTAAATCTGTTGGTGTGGCTATGACACTAAACCCCAGACACAGGAACAGCCATCTGGCACAGGTGTGTCCTAGACTTGTTCACTGATTAAATTCTCAAGCAACATTTGTCCGTTTTGAAGATTAGGATTTGTGATTATGGAATAGTAACATAATGAAAAATAAAACAAAGGTAGAAAAAAAAATTGAGATACTGTTACTTGCTGACTATCATGCACTCAGCAGCTTCAACAGCCTAGTTAGCACCTGCCTCTTTAATAGGTTTTAGCAAGAAGGCTGGGATGGGACCCTTCTTTGTTGCAGCAGTTAGTTTGCAAGTCAGCTCTCCTGGATTACAAAAAAAAGTGTTGTGTTCTTTGAAGGGGAAATGCTAAACAAATACCTCTCTTAAATTAGTTCTCTCTCTTTCTGTACATATATGTTTATATATTTAATTAAACATGCATAACTGAAAGAAAAGCATGGTACTTTGTGGCCTGCGCTGCATTGCCTACATGTTGCTAAATATGTTACATTATGTTGCCAGACAAAACATAATGTGGCAGGAAAGAAATCTGGATTTTCTTTCAAGCAGTTGCCAAACTACTTTTTATTTTCCCCCTCTATATCATGCCTTTTGGAATAAAGTGTCATTTTCAGTACCTCTTTTAGACTAATTCAATCTGACATCTTTGAATCCCTTCCCATCACTTGACACTTGTGGAGATAGAAACGGAATACTTATTATGAACAGTTAATTATGATGGCTGACATAAATTCTCCTTCCCCCACTCTCTCTGTCTTCTTTTCACAACAAAATCACAAAACAGAGTAATTCTCTATCTGGTGAGGGATGGTGAGGAGATAGATAGAATTCATATCCTTGTCTAAATTTCTGCACATTAAAACCAGCCACATGTTCTTTGTTCAGGCTGGGCAAGTGATTGGTGTCTGTGGATCCATAGTACTACCAGTTGTGTTTTATCATAGAAGTGTTCTTCTGTGTTCAGAGGCAAAGATCAATTTAACCTCTTTGAATAACCCTTTGGTTACCACCATTTTCAGTTCTAGCGTGCCATATAAGTGTGATTTGCATAAGGTTAGCTCTACTTGCCTAACTTTCACCCTAAGGGGTGAAAGAACTAATAATGGATAGGCTTCAGACAATGACTAAGCTCTCAAATGTTCAGGCTGCTGGAAACTTCCTTTAAACACTGTAACTTGTAACTGGATTTAGTTCTTTGGAACAGAATCTGAAGATATTTTTGTATGAGGTACATCTGAATCAGAAATACAGCAAGAGCAACATTTTTGCCTCCGTCTGGCATTTCATCTTCTAGTTGCAGATGGGAAAAAGAGGAGAACAAAAATATAAAATATGCTTAACAAACAAGGATAACCAACAGTCTGAAGCTTCAGCAAATTTTTTTTTACAGTATCATTTTCACATCTTGGTTAAGTGCTATGAATGCAATTGCTGCTGCAGGAATTCCACTGTGGTTAACTTGCATGGGAGTCAGTGCTTGTAATTTGGATGTAGGACCTGGAATATCTGTTGTAACGTGCCTTTAAAAGAAAAAGCTTTTGAGAAAAATTTCTTTTCCATCCACCGTGGCTTTCAATGCCTCCATGATGGCATGCAAAGACTCTGTAATGAAACCTCAGAGATTTCTCGTTATGTAAATTGCAGTCTGGACTTGACATAATCATTTTAGGTTGTCCCTCCTCATATCACCCACAATTAGAAGTATGTGGCTGAAAAATTGTAGACTGGGGTCATTTTTGATTGAAAAGCAGCCTATGAGGTCTCCAGGGAGTC
>JAVKLA010000074.1:62832079-62843789 GCA_034782735.1 Sagittarius serpentarius
CCAGCAACCCGATTATAGCAGGGTCAAGCTTAATGTCCTTGTTAAGGATGAACTGGTTCACTAATATGTTTACAGAGAAACTGTTGCTGCAAACAAGCTGTATAATATGAGAATTAAGAAAGCCAATATGTTCAGCTTATCAAAGCAAAGGCGAAGAGGTGACTTGGCCATTGTGTGTGACAGGTACTTGTACAGGGAAGAGTTCTGTCAGGCAGGGCATTCTCAGTCTCGCTGACAAAGCCATAACAAAATTCAGTGGCAAAAAGTCAAGTTGGACAAATTCAGCTTTGAAACAAAAGGAAATTTCCTGACAGGTCTTTGAGAGCAATTAGGCATGTGGAACAGTTTACAGAGGGAGATAATGAACTCATTGTAAGTTGGAGTCTTTGAAACAAAGATGTCAGATGTCTTCTCTAAAAAATGTGCTTAAAATATAGGATTTTTGTAGATTCTGGGAGATCTTATTTGTCTGTGTATCATTTGCATGGGAGCTAAGGGAAGAAAGCAGGGTGGGGAAGAGCTAGGTCATGATGTTTTCTTCTGTCCACAGTTTGGAGGAGTCTGAATGGCCCAGATGCCCCTGCACAGGCTTTGGGGAGCAGAGTTGCCTACGTGGCCTCCAGCATCCTCAGAGTACTTGCAGCAGGACAGTGAGACAATGTCTGTAATCCAGTCCAAACACCAACCCTGCCCTCATTCTTAAATCATGCTGCTTTCTCATTGTCTCACTGTTCCCTCAAATTTTGTATTCTTTGCTGCACAACCACCCTATTTCAATAAAATAACACGTGCCAATATGCACTAACAGAAACAGAGTGAGGGAAAAAAAAAAGGTTTATTTCAGCTTCACTTATTTACATCTGATGAGACTAAACTAATGCCATGTAGTACTGATTTAACACACTGAACATTAAGTACCCAAATAGCTTCGCCAATGTCAGTGAGACTAATTATTAGTTTATTATTGCAAGCTTAAGTGTTTTTCTGGGTATAGGCCACAGTACTCAGCCCAGTGAAGAAAGAAATCCTCCAAGTGTTTTTCTATTAATAAAAAGTTCATCAATTTGCAGGAAATATTGGAGGAGAAATCAAATTTTTACTGTAACTTAGAGCTCCTTAACACACTTGTCAAATCTCTTTTCTTCAAAGCCTCAAGTAATGTTCATGGAATACCTAAAAATTTACTTCATTCACTACAGGCTGAAAACAGCTTCCAAAACCAAAGAAAACGTATTTCACTTAGGAAATTTGCTTTGGTCCATTCATCGAACACTTTGAAGATAACAAGGCCTGTGTATAAAGGGGAATGTACAACATTACCAGGAGCATCAGGGATACTCAGACGTTTACTTTCCAACTCAGTAATTCATTTTCCAAGACTATGATTAGAACCACGAGTTCTTTTTTCGGGAGAGTGTGAGAAGTATGCCACACATCTCAACACTTGTTAATGTTTGTTTTTATAGGTCTCTTAATTTAAATAAAATGTTCTTTCAGTAATGTTTGTATTGGATCAGGGAGGACATATCTTGCAAATATGAAGGCTGAAAGTAAAGGCTGTTATATGCTGGCCAGGATACTGAAGATGAGTACTACTCGGATTTGTTGTTACCTGACATAAACAGATTTTGAGGCTTTGAATGGATCTCCTAGACCCACAGTTAATTTGCCAGTTAACATAAGTGTGCTTACTTTGCATCAATATTAACAGCAAAGTTTATTTAATGCTAAATGATGGTGATACCATCATTTGCATAATAAAAGTATGAAGAGATGCTGAATGATCTTCCAGCATTATTTTCATTACTATAAAATGCATTTATTTTATTGGATCCAGTATAAATTCCCAAATGACAGAAGAGTGTGTTTCTCCTGAAAGCTCAAAAACACGATATCAGAAACAATATCAAGGGAACATGTTACATCCCACACCTTAAATTTACCAATCATAAGATAAAATGTTAATATTCCCCAAGGGAATATCCCTGACTTATGTCTGTCTTCTGTTTTCCATTTTTTTGTGAGAGGGAGGATGTATGAACTATCACAGGAAGGTTTATGAAAACTGAAGTAAGCAATCAGGATGACATTTTTCAGTATTTCAAGTCAAATCTTCCACCTATCCACTATATTAAGGCTGGATAGATCAAGGGGAAGTATTTAAAGGCTGCTACAGTATTTATTTCCTGTCATGAAAAACAGATCACCCCTAGTAACTTCTCTGTTGAAGAAAACCTCTGTAATCTCAGTAGAACTGTGTGTGTGTTTTAAAAAATCATCTGGGTTAATCTTTACCCTATTTCTACTGCTCTGTTCTAACAATAAATGTCTGCAACTTGAGTTACGACTTTGGCTCCAGTTATCTCTTGTTCTACAGTACCGAGGGGACTGTTCTATAAACTGACATCTGTATTTTAATGACTCAGTGAGGAAGCCTTTTGTTTCATTTTTGTTTTGCACACTGAAATCCAGTGCTCTATCTTGGAGGTGCTAAGTCATGAATTTTCATAATGAGACCAGTCATGTACTTTATTTTTCAGTGCTGGGACAAAGCATGACAAATACTTGTAAAACATTTCAAGTAAAAGGAATGAGCCAGGTAGTAGAGAAACAGGCAGTAAAAATATGTCTTTAATTACCATTGTAAACTATTATCTTTGCACCAGTTTCTTGTAATCAGATTGCATTTGCCTTTTCAATAGGTGACATTCCAGCCCTTGTGCAAAGACACTCGTAAGAGCACCATACCCTCCATTCCATCTCACATCATCCCAGCAGCAGCAGGTGGGAGAGCTGGAAGTTACATCCAGTGCTGGGCACCAGCTCTTCTGGAGGTAAGCCCGTGCTGCAAGATGGGTCATATAATGGGTTATAATGAGTTACACTAAAAGTTTTGCCTGTGAATCTAAGCAGGGTCCTCCTGGAGGAGGTCCCACAGGTGCTGCGAGAGCCAAATAGTGTAGATGAGTGGCTCTTTTGACCTCATCGTTATCCCCCAGTGCTGCTTTACCCAGTGAGGTGAATGCAACCTGCTGATATATTTTTAGGAGAACGGTAAGGAGTCACATTTTGCACACACAGCTTTTTTTTACCTCTGTGGTTGCAGCTAGAGTTCTGAAGATCTCACAGCTGTTCCTAGCATATGCCTGTGTGACACCAGCTGCTCTAAAGAATCCTGCCTCTTCTTTCATGGGTTCAGTGCAGAAGGCAAGCATTGCTACTACAAAGCTTCCAACGTTTCTGCCAGCACAACTCCATTGTACTCCTATCCAGTGTGCAGTGCCAGCCTGAGCCACTTGCTCATAGAAGGAGGAAGAGGAAGGAGACTGACAATTGGAGCTGCTTGTCCTAAGGTATTTGTTGTGAGAAACTAAAGAGGGCCCAGTGCATTAACATGTATATCTGAAATCATCAAAGAATCGCAGTCTCAATTTCTGGGAGCTCCTGACAATGTAACTCCATACTGAATCAAAACTAGCCATGGCAAAGATTTCAGGTCTGGCTTGTGTTTATGCCCTCTATTTCTCCAATAGACAGGGGAGAGGGACTGAAATCATCTCCTTAAATGCAAGTCTAACTAGAATGTGGATTTAATAAATTAGAATAGAGCTTTCTTAGGAAAAAAGAAAAAGCTATGTCTTAGGAATATGTGTTTGTGCGTGCATGCAGTGTGCATCTAGCTCCTGATGCTTCTGACACACAGCAAGGAGCCAGGAAGAAAACAAGCCAGAGGTTTCCCCTAACCAGAAAGGCCACGTTGCCTTGTGGCTTCTGAACAGCTTTAAGGACTGAGGAGAACTGTTCCCAAAACTAGTACTTCCCTCTAGCCTGAACTTTGTGCCTTAATGACATAATACATAATAAGGTGGTAATGATTCCACGTGCTCCAGTAAAACCATGTACATCCACTGACAAAAACACTTGTGTGTGTACACTCAAGGCTGTATTTTTGTTTGTGCTGGGTTTTGATGGTTGCTATTAATATCCCCCCCCCATACAATCCAGTCCCTTCCTGACCTTTTCTTAATGGCCTTCTGAGAAGGCACCTTTCTTACCAGTGGTCTAGCCATTTACAGTGTATCTGTAGGGCATGGAGCCCTGGACGACAAAGTAAATTAGCCCATACCGTATAATGCCTTGCATGCTAGACAGAAATCTGCACCACACTACACCTCTCTATGGTGCTTTCCTATATAGATGTGCCTGGTCTTTAAAAACATTAACTGAATGTTTGTATCATTGTTGTCATGGTGAAACAACTGCATTTTCCAGGCATCTGGCATGTTAACAAGATAACCCAAGGAAGAACATAACTGAAAGTATCCAGAGAACCACAGCTATGGAGAGATATTGGTAGAGTCAGATACAGTAACCTGGAGGATCCACCTCTCTCACCCCCTCCATCCTCTTCTGCAGCCCTTTCCCAAGAGGGCTGCTTAGGGGAAAAGAGGAATGTCTATTTGGTAACAGGACAAAATTACCTTCAGCACTGTTTACAGAAAACAGAGTAGCTACTATAAACTGAACAAGCAGAGCACAAAGCCTGCCCAAAACACTTAGCTGCAGAATTCAACTTGGTAATGATTCAGGCCTCCAGGGAAGACAGAGCACAAGGGTCAAACATTAAAACAACATTAGTTAAAAAGCATGTGTGTTAAGGCCATGGCTGGAAGAACATGACATTTTTTCATACATCTTAGGAAAGTATAGAAATACAATATGCCCTCTGTAGAACGCTCACTTTTTAGATGCAAAGTAGGCCATGACCATGAATAGTTATGAATTATACTTAGTTAATGCTGATGCTGTGCTCTCCAAAGGCTTTTTCTTTTCCTGCCATGTGGGGATGCCCTAGAAATTCAACCAAAGAAAAGATGTGGGCAGGAACAAAAGACCTCAGCCAGCTGCCAGATTTGTTCAGAACAGTACAACGAGTGTGGTCCTAGAAAGGAGGAAATTGCTGCTGCGCAGTTGGAGTCAGTTCTTTCATTCAGTGTCAGAACAAGGCTTTCTAGCAGGGTTCCTACATGCGGGGCAACTTAACAAATATAAGAATGGCTGTATTCAGCCAGACCACCATCCATCTAGCTAAGTATCCTGTCAATAGAAAAACCTGTGGAAAGATTATAGGAATGGGACCAGAAGACACTGATGCTTCCCAAGATTATTTTCTCAAATGGCAACCTTTTACAGCACGAAGAATGTAATTTCGTGTTAGGCCGGGGAGCAAGCTTGAGTACTGGACTGTTAAGTGTCCATGATGCTTAACTCTGAGCATGCCCTGAGGCATGGTTTCGGCTCCAGCTAACTGTCTTTGAGATAGCGCTCAGGCACTGTTCAGGGACTATTTTGTGCCAAAGACTGTCCCCACTGGCAGAATGAACAAGACTGCATCAGGTCTGACTCCAGTTTTCTGCAGCTTTTCCTCTACCATTAGTCCAGCACTCATAGCTGCCCTCATGCTGCACTGCAGGGTATGCATTAAACCCCCCCAGTTTCACGCAGTAAAAACAGCACTAGGAGGGCTGCAACTCCGTTTGCACGTTATTCACTTACAGCTACACCAATGCCTCACCCCTCAACACAAAACTTATTACAAAGTTTTGGGACCAGAGAAAGCACGAAAGAAACCTGGGACCAAGTACTATGCAGCTTGGACAAAGCTGACTGGACTTGACTGGCCTCAGTACTCTGGCCTTTTTATTTAGCAGTATGGGAATACCTTTTCATTTCAAAGTTCTCAGTATTTAATCTTCAGTGAATTTGTCCACTCACTTTTTGAACCCATGCAAGGTTTTACCATCTGTAACCATGCTAGAACAAGGAGTTCAGAGCTTTGTTCTGGGAAGAACCACTTCACCTCCCTTTTTTTAATACAGGCACTTTTGGGCTCTTTATCTGGTACCTTTTGCTACCCTGGAAGCCAAAAGTCAAAAAAAATCCACAGAGATGGGACACATCCAGTGACTTCTTACTACTAGGCAGAATGATAAGAAGGGCTGGAGGATCCAGAACATCCAGCTGCAGAGCTCTCTGAGCTCTGATTGACTACTGCCTCTTGAGCACTCGCACACTTATACTGGTGAGGACACATCTGGTCAAGACATTGTGGGTGGTGTCCTAATGACTAGCCAGTGCTGTCATGGTTCTGACACAGTTAAGGAGTTCTTTAGCAGACCGTTTACAAAGGCTTTGCAAGTTTGCTTTATGGAGTTAAAGATTTATTGGGCATTCAGTTAGTGGGAATCAGCATTTGCTTTATGGCAAAAGGTTGCTGTGTAAATGAGTTCCATCTTTGGAAGTGTATGCTATTTACATATATATATATATATACACACAAACTTATGCTCCTACTGGGAAACCTGAAGGATTTTTCCTCAGAGGACACAGAAACACTTTTTCACTGCAAGGGTGACCGAGCACTGGAACAGGTTGCCCAGAGGAATCTCCATCCTTGGAGATATTTGAAAGCCATCTGGACAAGTGCAGGGGCAACATGTTCTAGGCGATCCTGCTTGAGCCGGGGTGGGGGGTGTTGGATGAGATGGCCTCCAGAAGTCCCTTCCAGCCTCGACCGTTCTGTGATTCTGTGATTCTGTTAAAATCCTAAAGAAACTTCCATGAAGCTGAAAAAATTAACAAAGAAATCACTGTAAACCTGGCTGACCTACTGAATCCCTCAGATTTGGGAGAAAACAAGTGCCAATTATACTGAATGAACAGCACCTTCGTCTCCTAAATTGGTCTAGGAAAGTCTCATTGAGGGGAAGCTGGTGGAGTTTTGCAGAAGTGATTTAGGTTGTGAATTAATCTGCCAAGCCCAACAGTGGAACCTCAGCCTGCCTCTATCAGGTGAAGTTACACAATACGCAACCCAAAGCAACAGTCCTGCTGCACAGCGAGATTGGAAGGGCTTACTGGAGGGTTGACATTGCTGTGAAATAGTCCTGTTTATACAAGAGCATGGTTAACAAGAAAGATCATATGTGCCAAAAAAAAAAAAAGGAAAGGAAAACAATTTGATCCTTCAGTCTCCTCTCCCCCAGAAAACCATATTAAGCTACTTGCCTTCAGTCAAATGCATTTTCTATGACAACTCTCGGTTCATGTAACAAAGGATCTTATTTAGTGTTGTTCCTTTTGATCACTGTACTTCCTGAAGATCTGCATTCTGAGGTAAGATAATAACTGAACATAAGATCCTCCAGGTTTCCCTGTACATTATAACCTATTTACACATAATTGTGTAAATTCCTATTTACACATAATTGTGTAAATTCATTGAGATGCATATCACCAGCTCTTCCAGCAGACGATGCTGCAGAGGGAGCACAAAGAACCGTGATTCCAAAGTGCACCTCCTACAGCCTGGGGTGTTACTCTGGATTAATGTCTGTGATGCTGGGGTTAGGATCTTGTTCACAGGTTTGCCTTCTCTACGCTTACAAGCCCTCAATCAGCAAATAAATAAAAATACAATGAGATTAATGAAATCACAAGAACGACAATGCCTTGGATACCATTTGTAATTAATTTTGACAACCTGATACACTAGCATAAAAATTGTTGCTATAGCAACCTAAAGTCATGCCATAGAGTTGGATGTGTTCATTGGCATGCAGTGTGAGTAGCTCATTCACTGGTTTCTATTGCTATGGAAACATAACTGTCATTTTACGCTGATGACAAAGGGCTGAGCTATGTTTTTATTTTTTTTCTTCCTTCCAGCATCTAGAGTTTACTTAATTACATTTAATAAATGAACACAAGTCCTAGTCTCAGGGAGATGAAGGATTTCTCACCCGAATTCAGTATTTACATTTTAGCAATGCTGGAAATTCCATTCTTTCTTTCCGTGTTCTCTGTGCTTTGAAATTTGAACACAGATTTGAACTCTATATGTTAATGTACTGGTTAAGACATACTCTCACAAACACACAATGAGCTATATTAGAAAAACAGCATGTGTTGCAGTTCAGTCTTTAGAACACTTGTCCTTACAATGTTTTTCACATCCAGTTTGTCCCAGTTGCCTCTTCAGCAGCGTGGAGCAAGCCCACTTGGCTTGGGCAGTCTCGGTTTCATTTGGCTTGTCTGCCTCCGTTGTAAACTTTTCATTTCATTGGTGTATTAGACTCATGTTTCACATACGCTTCAGATCCAGGCCCACTTTCCTTCTTTGTGCTCCCTGTCCACTCTCAGTCCTTCCCTAGGTCTTCCATGGATCTCTCTTACAGCTTCGCGACACCAGGCACTTGCATCTCCCCGTGCAGTCTGCATCCTTCTGCCACATCTGGGTCTTGTATTTTCTTCGTACGAGTCTGGGGCCTTCCACCTGCTCATTGCCTGCACCCAACAATGAGGTCAGAGGAAACACTAGCAATATAGCGTCCCCGCTTCTGATTCTGATTTCTGGATCAGTATTGTCTATTGCCCCTAGTATCCCACATTTACAATCTGGGAGATTGTCTCAGACAGTTCTGGGCTGGGCCACATGCGACAAGAATGTCTTGGACATTTTCACCATAACAGCACAAGACACGTTCTTGGTGTAAATGCTACAAATTTGCCAGATTTTAAATAGATAACACTAGCAATTTCCAATATTTCCAGAGTTTTATAACATGGGGAAGACAATACTTTTCCTCTGTCTTTGTTCTCAGAGTATAAACTGTTTTGGGTGAAATGCTCCTCCTACTGCTGAACTGATTCGTATCTTTAGGAGTGAAAATTTCAGATCAAGTGGAAAAAATTTAATAAAGCCACAACTTTTAAGATTAAGTATTCTGACAAGTGCCAGGTAATCCTAAGAACTGCTGAAACATCAGCTGCAGATCATACCTATAAAAATGGAAGTGTCTAACTTGGAAGAACTTAGGTGTGTAGTGCTTTGTGCTGCCCTAGAATTCTGTCATTAAGGTTTAGTCTCTGATGTTGGTTATGTAAGGATAAGCTATACCAACAACATGAGTCACATCAGTGTTCCAATGCTGCCCCTATATCTTTTACATGGGCTAGGATTACAAAAGACCAATACATTGAAAACCAGCTTCTGGCTGGAGTTTTTTGGAGAGAGCTGTCAGCAGGCTGACCATAGGGTGTTTCCATTAATGACTGCCTGCTTGCCTGAATTCTCATGGAATAACACTGTTTTATTAATAGTGGCATCAACGTCTGTTGTTCAGTGTAATTTTTTATTTTAAACAGAAATATATTTTTAAAAGGCATAAAGAGAGAATTTTTCTTTGGTATCAGTGGAGTTACAGATCTCACAAAGTACAGTTTTCCTCTTGTCAGTGTTTTTTTTGTTTGGTTTTGTTTTTTCCTATCTCAAAACATTATGTCATGTGAACTGTCAGTAAAGGAAGAGTTGTCACAGCAAGAGAGGTCCAGAAGACAACTGGAACAAGACAAATTCCATCTTAGGTGTTCAAAACACAAGTCAGTTCTATAAATCCAATCTATGCTTTGTTATATTTGGGAAAGGAGTGGATTTCCTTTTTAGAATCTATTTTCTCTCTGAGAATTTTAAATAGTGAAGAGCACATGATTCTCACTGCTTGTTATTTGCCTTAGTAATAGCAAATATTAATGAGAAGAAACATTATCTTCTTTGGATCACTTGCAACAGCAGTATCGCACAGTCCTCTGTATCTTGGTGGTGTTAATTGGATACTGCAAAGAGATCTTCAGTAGCTCAGTTAACAACATCACTGATTAGCATTACAGCCATAAAGATTTCTAAAACCAATTCTATCTGGAGCATGCAAAAAATACAACCCTACTCACAATGGATGTGTGAAAAACTGACAGCACAGCAGCTGAACTAGTCAGAGGAATGACACACAAAGTTAAAATAAAAGCATTCATTTACTAACCATTTCCCCCGTCTTTCAGCGAAATCAAGGCACAATTATGAAGTTATTAAAAGAAATGCCTCCTAATTGAAGGGGTGGTATTATTCCCACAGCTTTTAAAAAATATTTTAACATC
Organism: Sagittarius serpentarius; assembly: GCA_034782735.1. Lineage (NCBI taxonomy): Eukaryota > Metazoa > Chordata > Aves > Accipitriformes > Sagittariidae > Sagittarius > Sagittarius serpentarius. The sequence continues at coordinate 62,842,073 of JAVKLA010000074.1, forward strand.
TTCTAGTATTAACCCTCCCTGTAAACAATCCCACTTCTAACATTAACTCTTTCTGCAAATAATCTTACTGCATCACTTACTTATATTTCCCTAGTGTGACAATAGGCAATAAAGAAAAAAAAAGGACATATTTCAAGTGTAGTTCAGTCATACAGTTTCCCCAAGCAAATCATTCTACATTGAGACATTATTCACAAGCAGATCCAGAGGCTGCTTTAATGACCCTATTCTTCAAACTGTTCCATATGAACAATGCATGCATCTGAGAGATCACTCCATGGACATTTCCTCCAGACATACAGCTTGGTTAAGACTTTCCATTCCCTCCCTTTCCCACATTACTTGTTCCCACTATCAAGCTGCTATTGACTCTTCATCAGAATGACAAGGCTAATCATGGAACCAATTCAATCAATGAAATTACTAATTTAAAAAAATGAAATTCAGAAGAAAAAATGTTCTTTGGAGGCCTTAATTTAAGCCATATCCTTTCACAGAGGAAGTTGGATGAAGGTGAAAGGAGAAGGACAGAAACTTTTGAAAATAGTTTTGCTATAGGAGAAACTGTAAGGTTGAATCACAGCCACAGTGAGACTCTGCCGACCCCCAGGAGATGCTCCTTTCTTGTGTCCACCCTGTACACTGCAGTGTTGTGCAGATATGCCCAAGCTAGCTCCACATAATATTCTCAGCAGGATAAATTTGTTTCAGGCTACTTTGGGCAAGCTGTTCCCACCTTCCCACCTAGCTCAGCTAGAGCCTTCTGATGTAAGTGTCATCTGTGCACTGGAGTACTATGCGGCAACCTATAGTCCAGTTAAAGTCCAATTGGGCTACTTAAGATATGACCCTCATGATTGTGTCATTGTAAGTAATGCTTGTGGTTGACTTAGGATGCAAAAACCTCTCTCAGGGAAATTCTGATCTCAGTGATGTCATTGTCAAAGTTTTCTCTATCTTCAGTGTAGCAAATATTTCATCCTTTGCAGCTACTAATTCCTGAAGTTCCTAATTCCTATTTTGCTGCAATTATTTTTATCATATCTTTTTTAATGTATTAAGTTTCCACAGGAAATGATGTATCGGCACTGCACAAATAGTCCAATTACAATACAAACACTTTCACTATACATACCACACCCTCACAAAACCTCTTTACCTGGGTAGCTCTTTTGGAAGAAAATTAATTGGTCTAAGGATACTTTCAGCTTTTTTCTGTGTGTCAAATTCACGGCTGGAAATCACTGCATTAGAGAAAGTAACTACTGTTTTCATTCAGCTTAAAACAGACATTGCTGAAACATGCATTTGGGTCATTCAGAACTTCACTTCACCAAAGGCAGTTTTATCACTGTATGTTCATATCCGATCCATTGGAAAAGGTGCCTAATGACCATTTAAAAAGCTTTAGTGTCACATTCACTTTTGAATGCTCCAGCAAGATAAAAGTGAGTGAAATGAAAAGGAAAGTAAATCCTATGTAAGTAAAAAAGGGATTTGAGAGCAGTTCAACATGTGGAGTTAAAAAATGAGATTTTATTACAGAATGACACTTGTAGAGTAAAAGGTCCTACATCAGAGACATAATCTGTTATGAAGAAGCTTGGCAGGTAGGTTTGGTGATATCCACTGGCTGCTCCTCCATATTACAGGCAAGCCTAGGTACAATTACAACTTTACTGTAAATGGAGCCTGTTACAACCAAGTGGGAACATTC
>JAVKLA010000074.1:62876712-62886870 GCA_034782735.1 Sagittarius serpentarius
GTCCACAGTAACGAAACTCCACTTTATGTAGCAAAACAATTGCAATCTTGCCTTCTCTGTGAATAAATCCTCCTACCAACTTATTTCTGCCTGGAGAATCTTAAATGTTAACTCACATCAGTCAGATGTTTGCTCTCCCACACAAGAGAGCCCATGACTAGTTATTGTACTTATCTAACTTCAGGGGTTTTTTACTCCTGACACTGACTGTAGTATCTGAGCGCCTTCTGCATGCTTCACTGTTAAAAGCCAAAGTCGCACTGGATTTCATGGTACATACATGGTCTCTTTAGTTGGGATTGTAAGAGAATGCTACTTCATGATGATGTTGGCATGGATTAGAGGTAAAACCAAGCAGTCTTGCAGTGACTGAAATGCCTGAGGGGGTCTACGGCTTCCATAAAGATGGTTCACGCTTCTAGTCTAGGCAGCTGAATCACTCTGGAGAAAAATGCTTGGTCTTGAAAACTAGGACCAGAGCCTTATGTTCTTGGAGGCCTCTGAGCAGAAGTGTGGTGTGTGCCAGCAATCTCTGGATGGATAGGAGGTGCAGCAGTGCTGGCTGTGCAACCCTCACCCTACTGGGTCCTGGCCTTCACGAGCCCCTGCGGGTGAGAACAGTCTTTCGGCTGCACTTCAATCAAGGGGTACAGTTACAGTCATCTAGATGTGTCCTTGATGTGTGTAGTCTAGGGAAGTCCCAGTAGCTCTATAATCCTGTCTGGGAGCCTGGTGTATACTTGACTGCTGAAACCTAAGCTGCTGTATCTTTATTGCTATCAGTTCCTCGGCTGGGCAAATAAAAGTTACTATGGTTATAAGCAAGAGCTGCTTGTGCAGATGTATCTTGTAAAAGGCCTCGATTTCCCTGTCTTGATTTAATCTTTGATATCTAGTTACTAAGGGTCTGATTATATTCTTAAAAGTATCCCTGGGACATGATGTCATTCTTTGTTACTGAGGAAAGGTTCATGTGAAAAGATGGGTCTTGCATTGTGCTCTAAAAATAGTGAAGTCACTCCCATCAACAAAAGATAAGATTTTTCAAGTTAAGGAAAACCCCGTGTAATCTCGCACAGACAGAGCACACAAAACCAAGGCAAAGTACAGGAAACACGCCAACAAAGTCTAATTGTGGGAAAAGACATCCAAAATACTTAACACTAGCCTAGTGAGAGTATCATTTCCATAAAACATTTACCAAAATTGAAAGTTTTCTGAGAAAGTTGTAAAATAATTCTGTAGAAAACCAGAGGGATGCCCTGAGCTCTTGGCTGGGAAATGTTGAACTGAGCTAGAGCGAAAGAAGCTTTTTTTTGCAAAGTAGTATCAGAGTAGTGTTTCAACGTACTCCAACCAAACATATTGGAGTTCCTCTCCTATGAGACGTATCGGTGTTTCAGTTTTATTTCCAAGGAAACAAAACATCTGTCAAGTTCTTGTATCAACAATTCCCCAGAATGAAGTAGTGCAACAAAACTCATGTGTGTAACAAAAAACTGAAAAGATCCTTATCCTGATACCCAAGGACTCCCTGAGCAGCTCTTCAGTATTTGGAGCCCTAAAAAAAATGTGGTTTAGGCGAGGCAGGAGAGAAAGTTCAGGCAAATACATCAATAAAACCTGTAACAGGTAGAACAATCATCAAATTAAATTTTGGCATTAAATTTGGGCTTAATAAACTCAGGAGGACGGAGTTTAACTACCCTTTATAGCAAGAAAGACATGTGGAGACATGTAAGGGCAAAACCATGCTTGGTGAAACGGTATAATAACCTTGCACAGGGGAAATAAAATTATCTGAAATATTCAATATATAGAGTGTTCTGTGAAGAACAAAGGCAGTGGGAAAGAAGAGGAGAGACTGCAATGGGAGCATTTGAAACCGCCAGCAGAATCCAAACCTCTATAGACCACAATTAGCAAAGGTGGCATTCTGCATGGAGGCAGAGGTCAGTAACAATATCTTAAAAGTAGGTCATATACCAGCACTAATGTGGGCCCGTGTTAGTACCTGAAGAGCTGAAGAGTCTGGATATTTGGGGGATGGGAGGGAGGGAAGGTTGTCTGCTTATGTAAGTGGAATGAACCATGTGCCGTTTGGCTTATGCAAATCCTCCTATTTTTAGGCTTGTTTGACCTTCACAGTATGCAAACTTATTTTGAGTATAATAAACTTCTGATAAGTATTTATTGGCATTATCTATCAAGTAAACTATTGTAAGGGATAAAGAGGAAAAGTTTTACAGGCATTTTAATATCTTTTGAAGTAAACAGCATAGCGAAAACAAAACAAAAAAAATTGATGTTATAGATGCTTTTCCAGAATTTTAGTATTTGTATGACTGGGAAATCAGTAGAAGTAGAGATCATTTTTCTGAATTTGGAAACATGATAGCAATTTTTAACAGAAGTATTTGGGTGTTAAGGAACTGATGGACATTTTCAGTCCTAGGTTCTCTCCAATGGTACTTGAAGGCACTGACTGCTGCTACTGACTTCTGTTGATACTGCTTTTCTAGAATTCACATGATATTTGGGTAAGAATGATGGTGAATTTTTCATTTTCCTCCTAGAAGACTGATTACAGCTGTCTGCATCTGCTAGGTGTTACAGGTAATTTCAGCAAAAGAAGCTCACTAGGTTGTTGGGTTTTTTTTGTCTCCAGAATTCCAAGTTGTTCCCAAATCTGCCGGGTATATTGCCACTGTTCTAATGTTCTGGGGTTTATATGTACGTATCTGTGCTAACACATTCTCCCTCTAATGTCCCAAATTCCAGATGAGTTTGCCTCATAAATGGTTTGTCTTGATGTAAATGTTCAAAAAGCAAACTCCTAGCAAAACACTTCAGGACATTGAATCCTGGGTTTGTATTTGTTAAGAACATAAGACATACACTATTGCTAGTTTCTTGGGATTCCAAAGGTAAGTTGGAAATTCAAGATTTCTGAGAAGTTTGCCAAAAAAATATCTCAAAGGCTTTTCTGTCAATGCCTCAGCCAAACATTAAGCAGATTCATAATCTGACCTACCATTGATAGCAACTGGGAATGCTTAATGTTCCCTAAAATCAACTTCAAAGCATTTCAGATCAGCTACCAAAATGCTTTGGTAGTTTTGGAAAAATGCACACAAATATGCAAATTTATGACAGTCACCAGGCTAGGACCAGTCTCTCCTAACTTTAAGCATTATTTCTGAACTAGTTTCTTTTATTTTACTTTTTAGTGAAATGAGAAATATTAACGTTTCTGATTTGTGGCTCATCTCTTTTTTAGAAGGAGGCATCTGAGGTAGGTTGGGCAACCTTAGGGTGTGGATCATCCACCTCTCCCTGTTCACTGCAAAGGTAGCGCAGATGTAGACAGCTGTGTGCAAATGGACGCAACCAACACAGTCTGCGCAAGGACAAAAACATAGTCCTTGTTCTTTGGTAACTTTGACTGTCATAAAGCTCATGTTGCATGTTGTAATTACTGCTAGGACAGTGAGAACATTTGGCCAGGGGCTTTATACTACCAATTTGTGCACAGAGGAAAAGATATGCTTGAGATGTCTGAAACTGAAAGTCTGCTGCTTCTCATTGAGGGAAAAGAACAAAACTAGGAGTAAAGGGATAATGATAGATGGGGACAAAATTTAAGCCAGGCAAGTTGGTTGTATTACCTGGGAAAATAGAATGGCATGATTAATTAAAAAAAAAAATCTGAAAACCCAGAACAGAGTTTCCTTTAAAATGTTACTTTCTTCTTGCTTTTATTCCTTTGCAGTTTTCAGTATCTCTTCACAAGCTAAATGTACTATGCTGTTTTATAAGTCAGAGGGATATGCTCACAAAAATGAGGAAAAGTTACTAAGTTATTGAAAAATGTATGGGACATTTTCAGGATAGCAGGTGTTCTGAACTAACTGGTACAATCTTACACAGGTATGTCAGTGATCACTTTAAAAAAAATCTCCAGCTAATGCGTATCTGTAATGGGCTAAAAAAAGGCATTAACAGCTGAAAAGTGAAATAGCTTTCTGGGGATTTTGAATAGGCAAAAACATAAGGGGAAATGAAAGAATGTCTTTCCATGGGTCACAGGAAGTTTACCTATAAATAGAGCACCGATTTATTTCATAGCTGGCAGACAGCAGAAGACAGCTTTTGGTGCAGAATTGCTGTAGAGAAAAGGCAGAGTGAACTGCGCTGGTGCAAGTTGTATGCATCTACACCAAAAATGCTGCTGTTGGGGCTGGAAAACTCAAACTAGACAAAGCTTTATCTCTTAGGATTTTCCTTCTCAGCTGCAAATACTAAGAACTTTACAAACAAAGTCTCAATTCTGCAGGCAGCCTGAAACAATTACTCAAATGCCTGAAGTGTTCAGTTTATATCAATAAGCTGCTAGCCTGGGAGCAGTACTGTGAGCTTGTATGACCTAAATGTCTTTACATTACTTCCAGGATACTAAAAGTGGCAGTTCAACCCAAATACTAAAATCCCTGTTTTAATCCCATTCTATATAAGAAAAAAACTGGAAGACAAATAGTTCTTCTATTGAACATTAAAAGGAAAGAGTAAATAAGTACCATAATAAATATGGAATGTTTCTGTGTTATTCACCTGCATATTTCATTTAAGAAAAAGAGTCTATTACTACAGAAATTCAGAATCCATGGGACTGTCTCTTTCTGGTAATCTAAACTCATCTTTGTATGTGGGAACTTGCTTATAAATATGCTGTATTTTTGCCAGCTACTGTACAGCTTTTATGCAGAAGAACAAAGTGCTGCTGCTAAAGAGACCAATATTAAGGTAACTGGCCCTCACACCAGTTATGTATGATTCTTCCAGTCGAATTACTTACATCATTGTAGGAGCAGAACATGCACCTGATGATTTGCTTGCTTTACTGAGGTACTAATATGTTGACTAACTTTTTGCAAATGAATTGTCAAACACAGCTTTAGGGTAAAAATTAAATAAATCTGCCTGTGCTTGTTCACATCTCTCAGATTGGTTCCAGTGAAAAAGCTGAGGAAATAATTTAGTTAAAATTTCCATGTTTCTGAACCCTAGCCTTGATGGGACCTGCTAAGCAGGTGTCCAGCACCCTGTTCCCAGACTGCCATGTTGTGCGATCCTCCCAGAACTGTGGAAAAGGATGTGATTGTTGTTGTGCTAGACTACCTGGCACATAGATAGCGTACGGTACAAGAGAGTAGTCTCAGCTGCTTTTCAGTTCGTCATGGAACTTTCTCTATACCTACTCTACCTTGAAGTCATTACTTACTTCCAAGAAAAATGAAAATCCTGTGGGTATACAGCTGTGGAAGGGATTTTTTCATAGTTTACACAGCATCACTTAACACATGTAATTAAGTCTCTCAGCTTACCTTGCTTGACCTTTGGGAGGAAGAGTTTGTTTCAGAAAGACACTCCTTATTTTAGATTCATCTGAGAATAAAAATATCTTCCAGGCTCCCTTTTAGCCTCTGAGCAAAGAACTTAATGACTTGCAATGCCCCACTCGCACTGCTACATTCACATGCAGCTCAAGAAAATGTTTTTCTTGCATGGCAGGTTACTGCAAATAGCAATCACATGTTGTAGGTGCTTTATAATTAGTGCTGACTGAACAACCATAACACTTTGGCTCTGATTCCAGTTCATTATATGACCTTCATTCACCAAGAAATGCGTGGATAGTTGTATCTTAAATCTTGACTCCTAATAAAATCCATGGAGGGAAGTGAAAAATAATGTGAATGTTTTCTCTGCCCAACACACAGTGCTGCTTTCCAAAGGGTGCATCTGAGAAGACCCAGCAGAAATACATAAGCAGGAATGTTGACTGCTGTACTGGCGATCTGGTAGTCACCAAATTATTTATTGTAACTGATCAGAACCAATATATGGGAGCTATGCAAAGAAGCAGAAAGGTCTGGGAGTTGGTAGCATGCAGGCGTATCACAACTGCATGCATCCCTGGTAGTTTGTTTGTCTTAGGTAGAAGCTGCCTAACCAGCCAAGTAAGTGGTCTCTCAGCATGCTCCAAATTAGAAACATTTTTGGTGGCCTGTCTTGTAAATTATGGTCGACTCTGGTGTGGTCTCCAAGGGAAAAACTTGGTGCAAACAGAGATAATAATGCTGGCTTAGAGCAATCATGTCCAGATGTATCCCAAAACTCTTAATTCCTTTGACAATAATTACAGAAATAATTACAGAAATTGTACAGGGGTTTCAACTGCTTGGAGGCTTTTGTTACCTTGGCATATCTTACTATCTTTTCTTTCTTCTGTCTGAGCTGAACTGACTAAAATCCATTCTTATACTCTTCCTAGCACAGCCAAGGATCCGGCAAGTGAGGCAATGTACAATCCATGTCTGATAGATGGCTTAAGTGTCATTAGCATATCAATCAATCAATCCAAATCACAAAAAAAATTGCTCCCTTGGAGGGGTAGAAACAGCATATTCAGGTGGACGTCTAAAGGCAATAGGGGAATAGAACATGTATCCAGAATAAGAATATTGTCCAGATTTTATGTGAAGAAAAAGTGAAATGCAAGCTGGTGCTATTCTGCCCTCTCTTTGTTTTTCCAGTGCTATTCATAGCTTTTTTGGTGGAAAGTCTTTCAACACTTCAGATAGGTTCTCAAACCATCTGGCACATGCTTAATTTATCTAGGTCAGAAGTGTGTAAAGTGTCCCTTGGCTTCAGTCTTTGTTACGCTGCATCTCTCATGTGGAAAGTCTTTTGAGTACTGCCTAGCCCTCCCAAGTCCAGAGACTATCTTGTCTTATTTGACTCTTTTCATATCAAAATGTTCATTATGTCATCTATCTTTATCCTAGAATTGACAGCTTATTTCACTAACGTGTGTAAGACCTGCAGACAGGAGGTGATGAATGCTTATTACCTCTCATTAATTTATATTAGATACATAAATACTATATTAGAAAACTGATTTTGATCTCTCCTGAAAATTCCAACACAACTTTAATTAAATCTCAGCTATCAGTTATTGAGCAGGTTATATCTGCACTGGAACCAATGCAATCGATTAGGCTGCTAGCTGCTTACATAAGATCAACAGTGTGCCAAGCAGAGGAGCATTTTATGAACGTCTTAAGTGCCATGTAAATAGAACACAGTTAAAATGGGTAAGGGCAATAATTTTATAATGATAGATCAATAGATTCTTAAGTGCATACATTTCTCAGCAAGAAATATCATTTTGCTGAGAGTTTTCTTGTCTTGGCAGTGTCTGATGGAAAAGGGGGTACATTCTTTGTATTATCATCGTCTACTGTAGCTCCTGACTTCTTTTATTTCTGCCCCCCCCGTTCTTATTACCTCTTTCCTACCAATGTTTCTCTGTGTTACTTGCAGCTTTCTGTTTATTTTTTCCTCTAAATTCTTCTTTCTTAGTGTTTAATTGGTGTCCCACAAAGTTTCCCAAAACACTGTTAGTTGGGTGTTAGGAAATGTACCCAAACCCATCCCAGCAGCTGAATGACACCTGGGTTAGATATTTGCAAGCTCCCTTATTCATTGTCACCTTAAATCTGATAAGGTACTGATCAAGTATTTTATTCAAGTTCTCAAAACATCTCATAAGAGGATCATAACTTAACCTTTTTTATTAAATCTTTTAAGCAATATATTAGATGTACTTAAATTGTGAATGAAATGTCCAATTACCTGAAACCTAAAATTTAATTTTACAGTATTACCAGAGATGGCTTCACTCTCTTTAGCCTATCTCCTCAGAATTTAGTTTAGCTGCATTCACGTCTCTTTCTCAGTGTTTCTTGGTGCGTGTCTTTTGGCAGAATTGAAAATGATTATGCACAAAGCATTCTGCATAGTAATACTGGAGCTACCTATAAACACAAGAGAGGTATGGGCTCCTTGGGGCCAGACTGACTAGGCTCTTGTGGCATTAACAAAGCCATGCCATCCTGCGTGTCTGAACTAGCTGTGCAGAGCTAGACTCTCCTTGGGACTTGGTCAGGCTCTTGCAAACTTCTGAGTCCTGGTGAAGCAGCCTTTGGTCATGCCTCTGCTGTTGGGAGCCCATATTTGTGGGCTGATGGAGTGCACCATTTGGCTGACCTGAGTCAACTTTAATTTTTCAGAGAAGCCTCATGTTAAGTACTGAGACCCTAATGCTCCAGGGTTATGCAAACCTGATCTGGGAGTGTGTGCCAGCGGCTACGAAGCTGGCATTAATTCACCACTTACTTCCTTGAGCTTTCTGTTCCCTGCCTGCAAATCCACAGATGCACAGATTCCTTGAGGACAGAGTTTTTTGGATGGATTACGTCCCATGTCATGTGCTACACTGCTTTACCTCTTTGATCTGCTCTGGTGCAACACAGGAGTAACTAGCCATGGCTAATCATGGGAGACAGGCTAACCAGCGGCCTGGAAAAGAAAATCAAAACTTAATTCACTCTTCTTCAGTGAGTTAATATTGAAGGAATAACCAGAGTATTTTGATAGAAAAAGGTCTCAAACTTTCTTTTTTTTCTTTTCTTTGGTGCATACTGTAAGAAGCTCGGTGTACTGCAGTTCCTTTCACCACCCAGGAAGGGAGGCAACGTTAGTATCAGAGGTTCCTTGTTTATTTTGTTCTGTTGAATTTCTTTCATCATCTTTTGGAAGAATTTCTAGCTCAGTGTGTCTCTTGGTACTTATTTCTTCCCATTTTTTTAATTTATGTCTTCTCCTAATGAAGTTCTTGAGAATCTTCAGCTGCCTGTGACAAGAGTTTCCTGAATGCTAACCTGGGGCTGTGCCCTTTTGCAGATCACGGTAATTGTGAGATGACTTACAAGAATGTTAAGCAGCTGCATTCCGCTTTAGGAAGCATACCAGGCTGTCACTTCAAATCTGTGAGGATATGTATGCTACAGTTCATCTCCTGTGCTTTATTTCAGTACTTCCTACTGAGAGTCTGTGAACGACACTGGCTTCTGTATTAAACAAAGCTACCCCTCCACTATGGGAAAGAGAACAAATGTAGCAACAGCACTTGTGGTATTTCCCTGTTTTTAGAAGAAAATGCATGGCCACAAAACCTGCTGATTGAGAGGCGTCACACCATTCTGCCAGCAATCTCCAGTCTCATGCTTTGATGTTCTTTCCAGTGATTAATATGTGGCAATAGACATGATCACATCTGAGCTTAAGTTATGTTGTTAGGGTAGTTTACTAGACAAAATGGGGTAAAGAGAGGAAAGAATCAGGATTTGCATCACAGTGCAAGTGCAAAATATTCCATACCAAACCACTTATCCAAGCAGACACCGCTAAACACGTTTGTCTACTGTTGTAATATTAAACTATATGTGCCTCATAATCTGGCTCTTCTGATTTATGCTTTCAGTTTCTGAATGCAAACCCTCCTGAATCTATAAAATAGGGTTCATTGTCTTAACTCTAAATATATTCAAAAAAGTACTACAAGATAGATTCAATGTTTATTTGGGGAAGTCATAAAAGCAGAGGAAAGATACACTTTCAGCAGTACAAAGACATCCTCCCCTCTTGAGAGCTATTGAAATGTAAAGGAAAGGTGGCTGACAATAGTGTTCTGGAGATAGTAAATAGAAATTGGCTCTCTGGGCTGGAGTCCTCACTCTTAATTGCTCAAGAAGTTATGGCACACCTGTTTCCACAAAATGTCCATAAAAGAAGTTCGTGATACATTTAACTGATAGAAAATATAGTCTAGGTTGCATTTTCTCACTGGGGGCCCTATTAAGATCTGCTAATTCCGTAAGGAATCCAGATCTTTATCAGTATCAGGCTATACTGATTTTTCCAATCATGTTTTCTAAACTGTCTTGGGAAGTCATGACATTGCTTTACAGGCTCATATTCCCCTGAGTCTGTGCTTTAATTTGACTTACCAGGTCAACAGGGCAGCACTGAGTCAAGGCATGCTTTGGCCATCAGACTCTTCTAGTGTACTTCCTCCTGTAGTAACTTTTCCAAGGAAAGTTGTACCAGTTGCTTGAATCCAAAGAGTTCTCTCCTTTTAAATCAAGACTAAGTTGAATTCATAGAGATGAAACATCTATTCAAATTATATCATTCAATTTAAGTCCCAGCACCAAACAGGTGAGCGTGTTAAAAAAGCTCTATTACCATATA
>JAVKLA010000074.1:62928950-62940634 GCA_034782735.1 Sagittarius serpentarius
ATTCAAATAGATTTTTTTAAAAAATGCCAAGGGCTAGATTTTGATCTAGTGCAAAACTGGTGTAGCAACATCAGATTTAGTCATCCCAGATGGTGTAGCACAGGTTAGTCCCACATACGTCTATTCACTGTGTAGAGAATAAGAACTTTTGAGTTGACTCAGAGCTATAAAGCTCTACACAGATGTGAGAGCATGAGCTGGAAAGGTGTTTCAAGCTATGTTCCTGGGTCCCCTAAGTCCTTAATATTTTAGACAGAGGGAAAGACTTAAATGCCTGTTTTAAATGTATTTATTTGTCTTTCTAACCTGTACATACATCCATGCATTCTCTGGAATCTAAAAATCTGATTTAGTGAAAGTGGTTATGTAAAAATAGCAAGACCACAACTCTGCCAATGCATTTCTTACACACATTTCATCTCTCTGCCTTACAAATAAAAGAAATATTTTCTCCAGAAAAGCCAAAAACTTTCCAGGAGCATGGACTATCATCTTCTGTTTCATGTATCATGTCACACCAAGGAGAGTTAATTGTCTATACAAGTACTGACAGCAAAGTTCTGACCTTTATTGCTAAGGTAGAAAAAACATCCATTTGAATTCCAGATCCTTGATTTTTAGTATTTGCAGATAGGAAAAAAAATTCCTTCTCCTCATAAGGTAGGCAAATTTACTCTGAAATTAATAAAGTAATCCACAATGCAGCCTTTCAGATTCACGTAGCATTATATACCTGCATTTAAAACCAGTTATTATCGACTTAGAAGCTTGAGGCTCATCTCTGAGGGTCTGCTGGCATCCTGGTACGCAGATGAATGAAGGGACACTGAAGAAGTGTTTATAACTCAGTTCAGAGGTTCTTCTGTGTTCCGTACAGGTGAGTGCCAGCACAAGGACAGAAATTCAAGGAGATTATTTAAATGATATTCAAATCATCCCTTTGCTTCCCTATATATTTCTGTAAGTCTCTGAGGGATGAGGAAGAAGGCAGCAGAACAGGCGTTTCTGCTTTCCCTGTCCGGCTGTGTGTGGTGTTTGGCTGAAGAATATCTGCAGAGACTAGGGTAGGAAGCGAGACCCGTCCTTAAAACTGAGGGGAGGCCTGTGCCCGGCAGCCAGTTCACCAAAGCTGCTCCAGACTTCACTGTCACGAATCCTGGCATCAAAGCACCCTGAGGAGAGGTCCAGGAGCTTTCCCCAGGGCATTGCTCGGGCATCGCTGAGCAGCCAGCAAAAGCAGGAGGTGTGAGGGGCAGAGGGGTGCCTACGTGGGTCCCTGTGGAAGGGGGCTCAAAGCACCAGCACAGCCGATACGACCCTACTGCCTCCATGTTACAAAGCCATTCGGGACTTGGCCTGGTAAAACAGCTCAAAAGGATGTACCTACTGCAGTCCACTTACCGAAACCATTTAATCCAAAGTGAATTTACTCATCTGAGGGGAAGAGACTTCGGGTCCAAATAGCTTAGATACCTGCAGGGACTTAACAGCTCTGCAAAACTAATGAACAGTCTAAAACAGGGCTTTCTCCAGTGGGAAATGTCCCTTTTGTCATAAAACACATAAATATTAATTGGACTAGAGGTTCAAACTCTGTTTTCCAATTTTCTTTGTGAATCTCCTAGCCAGTGGGCTCCACAATGCTTCCCTCTCCCCAATGAATCTTTAATTATTCTGCAGAAAACAGAAGAGCTTCATTACCTTTCTTATTATTAAAATAAATTCATTAACAGGAATAAAAGGAAAGGGATTAGCTTTTCCTCAAAGGGAAAGTGTGAAATGAATGGAATATAAAACATAACAGATATTAATTTTAAACATGAGCATTTTTACCAGTTTTAAGCAGACGTTTCTCTATTGATTTCAGCAGAGTACATCTGAGTTCAGACTTTTGGGAATGTGACCAGAATTTGTACTTGATGAGACAGGCCCAGAATCTGGACTTCACCTGGAGGTCAAGTGAGAGGCTCTTACCTTAGGTACGGTGGGAGTCAGTCTTCACCAGAATTTTACAACTTCTTTAAGGGTTTTCTTTGTGTTTCTGTCCTAACAGTGACATGAAGTGTCAGCACAACATACAGAGGCTTAAGAGAACAAAACAAGGACAGTATAGGTTATTCATTATCAAAATAATACTAATAAGATAAGGTTATTTATTAGTTACACTTTGGGGAAAAAAATAGCCATAGTCTTGGAAAGGACCTTGTAACTTTCTCCTGTCTTTACCCTTGTCGCACTCAGCTGCATTGTCACACACCCACCACTGCAAGCTTGTGGATGATCAATGAAAATTCCAAAATGAAACATGTTGCCACAGATCCTATTTAAAACTGATTATTAAATGTGTTACAGTCTACTTGTGCCTTTGTGTGCTCAAGCAGAAGCCCATAGAAGGGATGTCTGTGACTATCTGTAAGCTCACAGAGATGGGCACGTAAAGGTATTTTACAAAGAAGCAGCTCATTTTTTCTGTTTTACAAAATATCACAGCTGAGTATTATCATGTTGTTAACATTGTCTTGGTGATGAATAATTAATATGCATAATAAATAATTACTATGATAGTAAATAACGACCTTGCTTTGTATTACATTTTTCACTTTAAACCTCCTATGTATGCATATGTTCACACAAATGTCTGCTACAAAATTTTCTATCAAGGTCCCCATCAGCTAAAAAGCTTTGAACTTCCTGGGTCATGTTCAGTGATTCTACAGAGCAGTCTCAGCTTTCATAACCTCAAATTTCAAATTACTTGAATCTGATCTAACTTTTTAAGATCACAGCCACTCTCCTTTCTTCATCTGATGAGCCACTGTTCTCATTAATGAGAATTCTTGAAAACAAAACTGTTGAATAAAGTTGAAAAGAGTGACTTTGAATAAAAGAGAGAATACAGGAAAATGTAAGAGGCTGATGATTCAACTAGGTCATACTATTATTAAAGTCTCCTACCTCTACAAACCTGTCATATATATCCTTTCTCACTATTAATACTCAATGCAACTAAGAGTTCTAGAGAGGAACACGAGGAACAGAACAGCCAGATTTTCTTAAAGCATTAACTGGAAAAGTTATATACATGTCCACTGTTAAAACAGACACTACTTTTTTTATTTTGGGCTAATCTATTGCATTTTTTGCACATGCACAAGCTGAACTTCCTTATAAAACAAGATGCTGCAACCTTAACAAAGCTGTGGATCTTAATATTTGCTTGTTGTATTTGTGTTGCAAACAGCTGGATTCAGCTGCTTTAAACTTCCCTGAATTCAGACAACATAGTTTGGTACAGAACCTGCTACCCCTTCACAGAAGCAAAAACAAATGCTCAGTGACAGTATTTATGGTTCACTGTACATCATGGGAAGCCAGCAGAAAAACTCTTGTCACTAAAACACTTGTTTTACAGACACACACAAAGTTACTGAAAGGGAAGAGAACATTCATCGGTAGCACTCGTGATGAGACTCTTAAAACAATTCTAACGAAACATCACCTGTAAGCAAAAAGCATGGAAGAAAAATCAGATTATTTAAAAAATAACGAAAAGGCAAAGTCATGCAGATACCTTCTGCAGACTTAATTCAGGAGAGTGAGTAAAATATTGCTGAATATGCCAGGAAAGCAGTATTTGATTATGCTGTCTTCCAAAGAGTTAACAGTTATTACATTGATAGATAAAAACACAGACAAGATACAAAATATGTCTTTGTGATCCAGAAATGATTTGTGAGAAATGTTTCAGAGCCTTTTTCTCTTGAATCTTACCACTGCATCTGTCCAATACTGCAGGGATTGTTGCTATTCCCATCTACAACCTGCTCATTAGTGAATGGAAAGATTGAGCCTAAAGCTATCAGTGACTTTCAAATGAGACACTCAGCAGCAGCAGCATCAAGCACCTGAGCACGGATGCAATGCAAAGGGCCTACAGTGGTTATGGTGTCTGGCAGAAACCAAGGAGCATCTTTAAGACCCAGTTGGGAAGATGCCTCTTAGGAGGTATAATGGACCCAGTGAGGATGGACTCTCAGGCTCCTTCTGGTCTTATTTCCTAATGGTCTACGAAATATTGAATAAAAAAGGGGCAGAGTTTCAGCAGGGGTGAGCTGAAGAAAATCCAGTTTATTTCTAGAACAGCAACCCACAAGGAAACCATAGCATGATGCTAGAAAGCTGATTAAACTAGTTTTTGTTCATATGACCGTGGCAAAAAGATGCCAGTGCAACTTAGGGCTTCATAGCCTATGGTTCTCCCTATGAGTTTCTTGTGTTTGAATTTGCCATATTTTCTCAAGTTATTAGCATCATTGAAACAGGGAGAGAAGTTTTACAAAATCAGGGTTTTCCTCACGGTTTGACTTCCTCACCGAGCACTGGTGAACTCACTAGAAAGTAAGGCAGAAATTAATCATAATGTTTGTATAACAACATATATATGTATTATATGTTTATAATTATACTGTTTATGAATATTTGAATTGCACAAGCATAAATATAAATGTACGAGGAAATGGCATTCACAGAAGAGCTGGGCCTTATTAATCAACCCACTAAACAACAGTTTCACGCATCCACGCAAGACGATCAAGTTATAGGACTGAAAACAGACCAACTACAAGAAAAAGCTTTCCTAAAACATTATGCTGGCTGATGATTCCCAAAGAGGTAATAATTTCACTGTTTAAAACTGTCAACATTACACTGTGTCACTACATGCAGGGAACAGATTCTTTGCTCTTTTCAGGGAATTACCTCATACCAAACTAATCAGTTTCTCAGCTAATTTCGCATTTTGTGAGAAAACGAAGGTACTGCTTTTCCTTTTTCCATTTTAGCCTCTGTTCAAGGATTCAGCCAGTGCCCACAGTCAAAAAATAAAAATTAAAAAAAAAAAAAGAGAACAAAAAGGCAGCTACAGATTTAAAATACAAAGACCCACATGGCAAGAAAATCAGCGACTCCGCTGAGATTGTTTTGCTAAAACATAATGCAAGATGTTTCATTTAAAAAGCTGAAAGAGCTTGGTAATATCTGTTAACTTTGCTGGTCCTTAAAGTTCACCCCAACCAAGAAAACATACAGCAGCAAGGTTAGCAACAGAGCTCACCATACTCATGAAAGGTCCACAGACTTCCCTGGCTGCCCCACCAGGGAAGATAAGCCAGGAGCTGAGGGCAAGGGATAGGCAGTAAGGCCACAAGGCAGGTCTGCCACCGGTCAAGGGGATGCCAACAGCAGCCTGGGAGCAGCAGGGACCAGGGCTGGGAGCAGGGACACCTGCAACATAGCTCAGGCCAGGGCTGGGGATCCTGCCTGGGCTGTGGGTGCCCTCAGCGGGGCACTGAGTTGCCTGGCCAGAGCCCTGACACTCTGCTACAGTGATACCACCAGAAGACCAAAGAATGACAAAAACTGTAAGTAAGTAAAGCAAACCCTCCTTAGCATCTGTGAAAGCTATGATTTCTCCACTTTAATGTCGTCTTCTTCTTGAAAAGAGAAGGTCTTCCAGAAATGTCACGGTTGTGCAGCATATTTAGTAGGGTCAGATAAACAGATCCAAATGACCACTTGAAAGCCAATAACCTTTCCTGAGGTCTGAAAAAGTCAGATTCCATACTTCAAAGCTGATTTTCCTCTCTGAGTGTTTCAGCACTTCCTGTTCCCAGAACAGCTGAGAACAGAGCACGTATAAAACCTCAGGAGGAAAAGAAAGTAGGTTCTTTTACATTTTCCATTCAACTCTAGGCCTGTTCAGAGAAGATCTAAGCAAACCTTTGGATTTTTCAGCACTTGCCTGAACTGAACTCTTCAATCTTTGAAGTTTGCTCATTACTTTATCAAACTGAAGTCTAATTTATGTTTCATACTCATATACTATGTGAATACCTCAGAGGGCTTTGTAGAAAGTGAAAATAAGGGCTGAATGTGGTTATGAAAGTTTTTTCCTTCAAACATGCCCCTAATAGAGTTTGCTGGGTTCATCAAGGGGCTCCACAATGAACTGTCTGTGTGAATACGACAGCAAGCTCTTTCTGTAGGCAAAGTGCTGAAGGCAGAAATACACACCTGGTTTCCTTCTAAATAATCAGTCCTGCTCCACCAGTAAAGACCCAATGTGCAAAGCCACATGCATAGAGTGTATGCAGGTAACAGCAGCTCAGCCAGTTTCTCCACTACACATGCAATTGCACTTAGCAAGTTGAAAAAGAGAGTTTTTTAGAATTTCAGACTTTCCTAGATGGCCTTTTAAAAATGCTGGACTGTTAGCGCACAATAGTAAATCACACTGAGCGTATATGGCAGGATCAGACCACTAGGGAAATTGTACTACAAAGCAGTAAGAAGACTGTTAAACATCACAGTATTTTGAGGACCTTTTCCAGATGATAAAAAAGAAAGACATAGACTGGTTTTCATTTTAATTTTATAACCTTATATTATGTTTCAACCTGTAGCACGAGAAACACAACTTACGGGCCGTATCACATGTGTAGTCTCTTTGCTGTTAAGACCTGCTGTGTGTGCTATGAGACAAGTGAATTTACCTGAATCTGAAAGCTCCTTCTCTTCCTTAAATGTCCCATAGACTCTTCTGCCACCAGATCACTTCTACTCATCTGACAGCCAAGAGCTGGAGGAGAAGCTGTGAGAAGGCTTCAGCAATTGCTCAGAAACCAGACCGCTTTGAGGTGCCATCATCCGGGGCAAGGCTGCCCGGAGCATCATCCGTAGACCCACACACATCCGCATAAGTCAAGTACCACCAGGAAGAACCAAAACAGATGAGGGTGCTGGGTGCTGCTGGTATGGGCAGGGCCTCCCACTAACCCGTCTGTTAGCACCATCCATCATCGCCGCCACAGAAGACCAGAGGGGAGACAGGCCTCCATAAGATCAGTGGTCAAGCTTTGCTGTCCTCTCATGCTCTGTTACTTTTAAAACAAGCAACAAGGAGACATGAACTTCACTGCAGCATTGCCAGGCAATTCATGTATCGTTGCTCCTAATAACCTGTTTTTCAATTCTTTAAAGAAGCTTATGACATCGTTTTGGATTTTCCTTCAGGCCTCTTCCCTCTGCTGCCTGCAATAGACCTTTTGTTCTTGTTCTGTCTTCAAGTCAGCTTAAACCCACTTTATACTACTTATATTTTCCTACATCAACATATGAATAGGTATTTCTAATCCCCTTTGTGACTGTAAAAAAACATCTAAATATAGCCTAACTGAAATCAGATTCTTAAAGCTACTGTTGATTAAATATTGACCCAAGGATTTTTATATTAAATCACCCATCCACACTTACTGAAATCAAAGGCATATGTCATATTCTCAGCATTGTGCCAGAATTTTGGGTGCTGCAGGGTGTCCAGGGGTAGCAAGGAATATCTTTGGGCATCATCAAAAGGTGACCCATGGTTTGATGAAATCAAGAGTTTCATTTTTTATAAGCATCTCCATTAGAAGTGTAGGCATGTGGATTTGTATTCAACAGACTCCTTCTAAGGATGGATAAATGTGGAGGTTGCGGGGGTGGAGGAGATTGAGGGGGATGGTTCATCTCCACATTCTGCTTCAGATGCCAAAATATCTTGCTGTGGCTTTCTGCCAGAGCAGTGCTTTCTACATTTAATAAGGAACATAGAGGGAGGAGGCTGTATGGCTTTAAGCACTCTTTAACAAAAGAAGGCATGAGAAGAAAACCTTAGGCTATGCCCATTCAGGCACCGGAGCAGAAAGCATGCTGAAAAAGGCTGGTGTGAGGTGATGTGGTCTATAAAACTTTTTTACACCAATAATTAAGCTGATGGAGAAAAAAAATATTTGGAGCAATATAAAGCTTTCACCTGTGTTCTCTTCCAAGATTCAAATTTCCCTATGAGGGAAGGAAACTTGTCTCTTGCTCCAAATATATTGCTAACAAAACCAAGGCCATTTTTCCGTGAAAAGAACAGGAAAAAATACAGAATCTAATTTTTACCTTAAAGAATGTGACATGGTGGAAAGGCTATTCCCCAGGTAGACAGAAATTGCCAAAATTCTTTGTTAGAATAAAAAGCAAAGGAATAAACAGAAATTTTCTACTGCTAAAATGTTTCAATTCAGTTTCTAAGTAGTCCCTTTCAAAGCCATTCATGAATTAGCCAAATGGCAGCCTTAGGAGAATCAAGAGCATGCATTTGATCTCATTGGTAACTCTTACTTGGATTAAAGATGCATTTTTTTGGTCCTGTATCTCCTGACAAGGTGGTACAGTTTCCTGCCTTGAGGCTGTTCTATAGTTATTCCACGTTTTCCTCATGGTTGGCTCCAGACTTCCAGCAAGCTCACACCACTGCACAGTGTTCAGTGTAAAATTGTATGTGCTCTTCTCTTGCAATTCTCTCTCCAAATATTTAGTCAAAGGTCCAGGACCTCCACTTTCCTCCTTTTCCATTTGCCCCAAGAGCGGTCACAACCTGCAGACAGAGCAAGAAGTGGAGGTGATGGGCTGTGAACAGCTCCAGGCCTGGAAGGGTCCAGGCAAATTCTTCTCCTCTTCTGCACAGGCAGAGGCAGGAAAAAAAGACATCAGGAGGGAGAACGCAAGCTGCAGATGTCTGTCACTGGTACTGCCTGGTATCTTCTCCTGTTTTCAAAATGCAACTAAAATCCAGAGACCCTTTTAGAAATAAAGCTCGTTTTCATGTGCACACTGATATTTGTTCCCACACAGTTCTGAATTTTAAAGACGACCAAAACCCCCACTTATTGTTAGCACTTGGCAGCTCTGACCATGAGCTTGTTAAGTTTCACATTGTAGAGATTCGTAATTTTACAATGTTCTGTGCTGGATAAAAATCTTATGACTGCCAACCTAGCTGGAATGAAGTGGTGGTGCCACCACATAGAACGATTTTTATTGAAATATTTATAAAAGAAATCATCAAGACCGTCTCCCAGTTCAAGCTAGGAAGTACAGAAACGTATGTATAAATCAATACTTAATTCAGAAGCAACATCAAAACTTCATACAGCACAATCTGTATAACTCAGGAGCAAAATACATCAGGCAGCATTAGCAACAGGCAATTCCAAGACCTGTAACAAGCTGAGGCAACACATTGTAAGGTTTCTCCCAATCCACAGCTCACCACAGAACTAACTGGCAAACATCATGGGAATTGACACAGGTGGAATAAACGGGAACACATACAGATCAGTAATTTCCCTGCCCTCCCTTAAACATCAGCCAGATTACTTTGGGGGTGATGTCCATTTGTGAGAGTCAGGGGAGGTCTTTCATGTCCAGTTCCCACCACGCAGGACCACAGCTGCCTACACCCGGCCTTTGATCTGCAGGATGCATCCTAGCATCAGCCATGCAGCAATTGCTGCTAGTGAAGCTGCCTGCACAAAACCTGGCTTTGGCTTCAGAAGCAGCAGAAAGAGAGGACAGAGTTCCCAGATGACAAAAGTCATGCGTATCCACTGGCAACCAAATTATCAGGTGAGAATAAAGTTCTATCTTGTCCAGGAAGATCAGTGCCTCATTCATTCAGGATACTGTGGGGTGCTGCCTCATGTCAATCAATCTGCCTTTGGGATTGACCACCTCCTACATGAAAACATTTTGGCAGCCTGTTTCAAGAGGACTGCAAGCATATGTGCACCATCAATGTCTTTGGTATCCCAGATGCTCTGAGAACAGCAAAGTCTGAAAACCACCTCTTATTTTCAGCACGGTGTGATACCCAAGTTACTAACTATGGCAGTTTTTATTACATGACTCCTCCATCATTATCTTGACAGCTGATCTTCCAGGGTCAAAACACGTTATAGACCAATGTTGAGTAATGTGGTGACAAAACTAGCAACTCCTTTCTGTGAGTCCTCTAAGTTCCCTTATTTATATTCTGGGGCCCTCAGACACCGGTCAGGCATCCCACCTGGCCCTGGGTGGGCTGGTTGCTCCTGTGAATGCTACAGAACAATTACTGGTCACTCCACACCTACAAAATAATGCAATCTGTAGACTGTGCTGTCTCTCCTGCACTCGCTGTTCTGCTGTGCATATGCCTGTAGGAACATATGTTACACCATCCAAACGTACCAAAATTCCTTCCTTTTCATCTTTTGCATATATTGTAGAAGCAAAAAGATATTCCACAGCCTCTGTGGATACAGTCACTTGGGTCACACAGTCATGAGCAACCATTATTTTCGTGTTGCAACAAACGCACAGAGGTAAGCAGTGTGCTGAGACACACCAGCAGCCTGAGACACTTGGCTATGATTAGGTCTGCTCTTGGGGCAGAAAGCTCCCTTTCCACAGTGGTAGGAAGGGCAGGAGGAGTCCCTAGTCCCAAAGCCAGCGTGGACGCAGAATGCAAGGTACCCACTTCATGAAGGCACAGGAGCTGAAGAGACACTTTCATGGCTGAACTCACATGGTGCTCTTGGACTGACAGGTACTTTCTATGTGAACTCTTCTCTGGAGATTTATAAATCACTGGAAATGCCTAAGTGAAGTAAATGAGCAAACTTCCATTCAATTCAGTGAGTCCTGGATTTTTATTCTTAAAAATTTAATCAGAAACAATACCAAGAAACTCTTGAGCCAGAGAGAGATCCAGTGTTAGACAGGATGAGAGACAAGGAGTGAGACTGATCAATAGCTCCTACGGTTGCTTCACGGTTTCTAAAAATAATAACTCTTTTGTGTGCTCCAGGGTAGTTTTTATGAAAGAAAGGATGAAAACCAAAAATCATTGATTTTATAATATGCTTGGTTTTCCAAAATCCTTCCCACACTAAGCTCCTGCAGGCAGTTAGCCATGAAACAACACAGTTAGCCATGAAACAACACAAGATGCCCTTCACTTTAGATAACAGCAAGGAGTTTCTCCCAGGGAAGTGATCCTGTGTATTGCTCTCAAAGACTCCAGGCCCATGGAGGCAACACTGGAGCAAGGCAAATGCACAAAATCCATACTAGCTTTCCCTGAGATAGATTGGCAGTAGTTCCCACTCAGATACAAGCCTCAAGATGCAACATCTTTTGCAACTGCTACTCCTGTATTATTCTACTTACTCAGGTAATGGTATCACTGACCCTAAACAGGCCATTGTGCACAAAATCAATACTTTTGGGAGAGTCTATTGGAACAACTTCAGCAAATTTCCTCATGGGAATGGTCAATTTTTTTTATTAATCAAAAATGCATATTTGGATTTTCAGAAACTCTTCAGGTACTGATACGGGAAAAAATGGAGAAAAAATCCCACAATACAGAGTCCACACTTACTGTGGGAAAAAAGATGAATTAAATATTTCATTCACAATGTTTCTTCAGTATTTGTTTCCTTAGGAGAATGGGAAGTAACTCAATATTTCTGGGTAAGTCTAAACTGATTCTTTTAACTTGTACACTTGAAAATATTGAATAAATTAGTCAGATGGTAACATTCTTCATTTCATTCTACCTATTCATTTATTATGGTGAAAATAAGCATTCAAATGGATGACATTTAGGTAAAAGTGTTTCATAAACCTTTCTGACTTCCCACTTCTCCAAAGGAGAGTGCCAATTAAGGAATACTTCCCAGCAGCAAGTGAGGACTTGCTGTACAACGAATAAGCAGGCAGTGTGTTTCTTTCAGAAATTCCTGCATATAAAAGTGCATTTTTTGGTAATA
>JAVKLA010000074.1:62985469-62996814 GCA_034782735.1 Sagittarius serpentarius
CTGCTGCTGCTGCTGCTGCTGCTGCTGCTGCTGCTGCTGCTGCTGCAGCAGGTCCTGCCCGCCCTTCCGAGGGAAAGAGCTGCTGGGGCAGAGGGAGGCCACCCTGCAGAAACACCACCCCTGCGACGCACTTCTCAGACCCCGCGCCTGGGATTTTGGGAGCGCGGAGCGGTAGGGGCAGAGGAACGCGGGGCGGGGGGGGACCTGCCGAGCAGGGTACCAGGTGTTTGCAGAGGAGGTCAGTGCACTGCTCACACAAGTTTTAGCGCCTTGGCGGCAGAGGAAAGGGCGTGGTCACCGTGCGACGTCTGTGAGGATCTCCTTCGGGGAGCAACTGAGACAGGGGGTGTCCTCTATTAAGCAGGGAGGCAGGAAAGGCCCTGGGCTACTGACAGCACCACAGTCCACAAGTAGCTTCAGATGAGCTACCTTAACACTAGTCTCTAGGTTCCCTAGCACACGTCAAAAATCGTAAAATGGCTCACTACCAAAGGCAGGCAAAAGCTGCACTGATGCCCTCTCTCACACACTCACACTGGCCAGCAAGTTTTTTGCTTCTCTTCTTACATGGAAATGCATGCATTCTCACCCTGTATATTTATTTTTTCAGGGAAAAAAAAAAGAACAAAGAAATCCTGCATACATCATGTGCTCACTTGTCACATTTTTGTTCCCATTCCTTGGCATGGCAAGTATCTGTAGTGCAAGGCATATCCCCACCTTGAGGAACGGGGCTCTGAGCTTCAAGCTTCTGCTTCACAAGGGTCATAAGCTGCTGATGCAATTGCCAGTCTGGAGTTTCACGTAGTTTATGCTTAAACTCTACGTCATCCATAACAGGACACAGCTTTTCTCATGTTTTCATAAAAATATAAGGGTTTTCAGAACATACAACCGCTTGGGATGCTGGCTTTGGGGGGAACAGCCATTGCGAGCAGAGGGAGCAACAAGACATGAAGCAGCCCGTAGTCAGGCACGACAGACTGACCCGTATGTGCAGCACCACAGGCTGGGCCATGTAACACAGAGCTGTTCAGCATAAGCCTGATGCTTGTTCCCGAGTTTAACCATGATTCATTTCCCAATATAGAAACCCCACAAGCACTTTGGGGATGCAGGACCTTCAAAACTGAGTATGCAGAAGAGAGGGTCTGGGTATATATAGGGAATATACACACAGTTCTTACAGCTCATGAAATGGTCCCTCTCTGTGCTACAGCTGCCTCAAATAACATTGACGGGTGGAGAAGAGGGAAGGGTTGATTAGCATTAGAGAAGGGCATTTACATACACACACAGGCATCCCACAAACCCTCAAATTCTTGGAGTGTCCTGGCTGAAATTGGAGCACCCAGCTACCAGTACGTATTGCGTGATAGTTCAATAGCAACAGCTCTTAAATTCTGCTTTCCTTCCTGTGTCTGAAAGTGCTTGATAACCTGGACAAAAAAGAGCAGAGCACACTTTAACTCATTCACAAATACTCCTCACAATGGACATACTTCAGGTAAAATCACTGTGTATTTCAGTGAAAAATGATGAGCACTGCTGCCTGGCCCAGCCCCAAGCACCCAGCACTGTGGTCCACCCTGCCAGGCTGGCACCTGCTGACGCTGCCTCCCATTGACTCCAGCACACAGGCAAACTCACAGGGTCATCTTCAGGCCTGCCTCTGACATCCTGCTCCGTGCTTTACTGCTGACATGCCCAAACCCATCCATCAGCTGGTAGCTAGGCTGTCCCTTTCTACGAACCTTGCCTCAAAACTAAGAGGAGCGGAATTCCAGAATACTTTTTTGCAAACATTCCTCATAGTCAGGATGGACAAAGCCAGTCTGACCAATTCTGCACCAAAACAATAGCAGCTAAAGTCAATGGGTTATTCTTAAGCACATCGTTAAGCAAGCACCACAGAGGTAACGGTCCGTCAGCTCTCTGGCTTTTATCCAGTGTGAAAGCTTGCTGTAAATTGCCTTTGTTAATGCTGCTCATGAGTGGCCATCTTCCACCTTGCAAATCTACTTTTAATACAGTCAGACAGTAAAAGTATTTCTTATCAAGCCATCAAGCACAAAGTAACAATAGCATAAGCTAATAAAACAGTTTTGGTATTTTAGCCCAGCTCCCAGAGGGGAAGGAAAACTGAATCCTCATTTCATCCACATAATGGTATCTTACAACTGTGAGTAAAACTTGCAGAAGCTAATTTCTGATGTCATGTCTGTGAAAATGAAAGTTTTAGTCACAGAAAGCAGCGAGGAAGAATTTTTTTTCAGATCGCCTGGTCAGTGCCAGAAAATACACCCTCTCTCAGGTGCAGGCAGGCGTCTTCACACAGAGGATTTCCCTGGGGGTCAGCAAGGAAAGACCTGAATAAAACAGAAGATGTTAAAAAACATATATACACCTCATTCTCTCCATGCATCAGCTTAGTATTCTTCTCTACAGGCACGCAAGACATATACTAGAGCAAGGGATTAAAAAAAAAAAAAAAAAAGGGAAAAATAAAAAGGAAAGAAAACCAGAAACAGACCACCACTATCACAATGTATTTACAACACTGGGTGCAGTAACAGGTCTGGCTGCAATACATGTAGGAAAGCCTTCTGGAGCAATCACGTCACGCATAGGGATAGATGTCAAGTTTTCTTAGCCAGGGATTAGAAAAATATTATTGTTTCCAAATAAGCTTATCCTGCACGCTGCCAGGAAATAGTTTAACGAAAGCTGCCACTCAGCCCTGTTTCTTTTGCCATGAAGTAAACAGCAGAGCTGCTGGAAACACTGACAATAGCCACTGATTTCTGTGTTATCTGCTAGAACTTGCTCCTGGTGCTTACCCAGCCCTACCCGACTAACACCGAGCTTCAGTTAGAGCTAGCACTAAGGATTAGCCCCAGTGACTGCTCAGACATTTCCCTCTTCAAGTAAACCAACACTGACCTGTAACAGTCAGCACGATCCTGTTTCAGCCTTCCAGAAATGCCCTCTGTTTTTATTGGAAGTACTTAAAATGTTCTTATTCAGTTGTATGATAAAGCAGAAAATCTGTGCGATCACGCACGGAAATGGCATGCTGAACACACTATGAAAAATAGCTTTGACATGTTTGTAAAACTCAGAAAAACTCCTTGGATCATCCTCTGCTTTACCAAAAGCTAGGAAGGGGCATTTTGACTAATGAGTCAATTTATATGGCTTTGTATTGATGGCACAGTCTAGAGGCAGGAGAGAGAGAGAAGGAGGGATGGAAAGATGTATCTGGAGAAGACTGTACACCAACCAACATACAATGCAAACTAAAAACAATGCAAAAGCAAGGGTGACTTAAAAAAGGGTAAGGAATCAAAGCTAAAATGTAACTTCTCAGTGGGAAAGACCACAGCAATCCGTGTTTCCTTTTGCTTGGAGAGGGCCTCAGTCACCTGCCTGTGAGAGCACAAAGCAGATTAAAACCCAGACAGCATGGAGCTCTGACTGCAGCTGAGGCTTAAAAGTATGTTGGCGAGATAAACAACAAGTAGTTATTTGTGTTTTGATAGCACAACAGTGTTCCCTTGAAGCTGCAGGCTGGCTGGTTGTGCCGGGACGGAGGGCGAGGAGCAGGGGAGGTCTCCCCGCAGCTGCTCGTGCCCCACGCAGGGGAAGGTTTCCTTCGGTCTCCGCTTCCTCTCGCCACGATCCAGAGATGTGACATTTCCCCCTCCATGCGGCCAAGACTCACGCTGCTGCTGACAGGACCGAGGTAACCCCAAGGCTGAGGCAATTCCCAGCCAGCACTCATGTGCCTCGCAGATGGGAAACACAGACTTTGAGTCAGGCACGTGCTTTGCTGAGCCGCTGTCCCAGGGACAGTGGTACGAGGAATATTTCTTACCTGCAAAGGCTCCAGCTGTGGCTAGAAATGACACAAGAAAAGCTGGTGTAACGGGAATTGGCACAGAAGTACAAAGAGGCCAAAGGTCTTTTTTATCATGACCTCCAGGCTGTCTATCTCAAACCCTCCTGAAAAATTTGCCCTTCCAGTTACCGGAGTTTAATGTAATATTTATACAACATCTGGTATTTTATGAAGCAAAAGCACGCTCGTAGCACTTTATAATCAATATTGACCTTCTTCTTGTTCTGTCTTGATTTGGTTTTATTATGCCTTCTTTATCTTTTGTTAAAAATACCATCTCCTCTTTTCTCTTTCATTCTGCAGCTGAACATCACCAGCAACAACCACCAGCAAGTCTCAGTAATTCTGCATTTTCTTCTGGGCCTCAACCTCCCCTGGTTTTCTCTAGGCTGTAGTCTGATAGGGATAATAATAATTTTAGCCCTTGCTTAGTAACACTAGGTACTGCAGATATAAAAGTAGCCACCATGAAGAGATGTTATTGTCTCAAACTTTTAATGGAAGCCTCTGAGAATTACAAGCAAGAGTACTAAAAATAACTCACAGGAAAGCTATCAAAGTTTGATAGAGCCTTTACTTTTTGAGTTTGGCTTTTGTTTTCAAATAAGTTTTGCTTGTATTTTGAAATATTCAGATGTTTTAAAAAGTAAAAAAAAAAAAATTGTATAAAAGAACAAGCGTCAAGATAAGCAATAGTAAAGTGTACCTTGACTTTTGCAAGGCTTTTGACAGCAGTATTCTTGCACGCAAACTAAAAATAAGGACAGGCTGAGTGAACCACAGGTTAGGCTGGGAAACTGGAGGGATGTTCGGGATTAAAGATCAGGGGTCAGCAATTCACAGCCTGGCAGGCAAACAGTTAGGGGTGACATTTCTCAGAGGAGGCTGCTGGGGCTGAAGCTATTGAGCATCCGCTCCAGTGACCTGGGCAGTGGGACACAGAGCACCCTCAGCAAGTTTGGGGAGGGCAGCAGCAGGTGCCGGCAATGCCCTGCAGCGGGCAGGCTGGTTGGGCTGCGCCAGCAGGCTGAGACTGGGAGTGATTCCCCCCACTCAGTGCTCCTGCAGCCCTGTCCAGAGTACGGTTCTTCCTATAATCACAAATGCATCGATAGATCGAACCATGAGCAGTTTTGGTGAGGTAAAATGCTGAGGGTTCAAGCAAGGTTGGTCAAACCAAGCTCAAGAGTAATTTTGGATACTGACCCACTGAGAAAAAGGAGAAGCGACTGAGGCACCAGATGAGCAAAAATTAAAGCCAGGTGGGATTATTCTTTGTACTAACCCCCTCCCCTCTATTTCGCAGTTCTTCAGTCTGTGTAAATACCCTTGCAGTCACAAAAATGATGGGATAACGAGTTTGTGTTAACTGCATGACAGCCTGGAGGGGGAGGTCAAGCGAGAGCACACCTTCAAAGCATCAGGGAGGGGAGAGCAGTGATAGGGAGGGGAGAGCAGTGATACGGACGGAGAAGGGGATGCTGCGGGCAAACTCTTCTGTTTTGACCCACAGGGGGAAGGTGCAGCACAGGCTTCTGCTCTTATTATGAGAAAGCTCTTTCTTCCTATGTCAACCTTTCAGCTCAAGAGGTCAAAGCAAGCTAGTGTGCCCGCAAACAAGCAGAAAAGCAACACAGTCCAAGTTTTCCACTGGCAGCAAACCCGCCGCTCCCATGTCCATGTCCCGCAGTACACCCCTTGCCATTTGTGCCCCCCCGCCCAGCGGCCTCTCCTGAGGCTCCTGTGCTCCCCCTCTCCTGCACCACAGACCAGTGCTCCTCCTGCTTTTTCCCATCAGCAGCAGAGACAGCGCACACATTCCTGTTAAGCTCCCTGTTCCTGCCCCTCACATGTATAGGGCCACCTGACAGATCAGATGGGTGAAATGATGGGGGTTAGAGATAATCCTGTTAAAACAGCTCTGTAAAGGAGCTCCGTCACCTCTATCCCAGGAAAATCACCCCTGCTACTCCCTGATGCCACAACACCAGGGCCAGGTTTTCTGCCCTGGAACCACTCACCAAAGCTGAGCCTTTGGGCAGAGTTTTTGGAATAGGGCAAGACTTCCATGCCACACATTTAATCCAAGATCGCCACTTCAGAAAGTCTCACTGTCTTGAAACTATTTGAACCATACTGAAACCTTCAAAAATGTCTCCTCCTCTGCTTTCCTAATTCTGTTTAGTCCTACCATTTCCAAAAATAAACAAACTTTCTGTTAAGACCCCCCCCCATCAATGCAGCAATCACCATTTTGTGGAACCTCCACAGGGGTAACGCTTTTTTTGTTCACAAAAGCCACCAGGAGCCAGCTTTTTCCCCATTCTCCTAGAGGGACAACCAAAGGTCAGGTTTTGCCTCCCATCCTTCCAGTTTCCAGAGGCACCTTTGTTTTTATCCTGTGACCCTCGGAGGCTCCCTGGTATGTACAACAAGTCAAGTGTCAATAGCACTGTTTTTTTCTTCTCGGTGTAATAGGCTGCTCTTCTCTGATGGAAGCTCATTTTTCTACCCTGCTCCTGCTGTGATTCATGCGTGTCCCACGCAGCTCTGTCAGGCAGCATCTCTGGGTACTTAAGTTCTTCAAAACCTTGTTTGGAAATCCTAATTCCGTCAATATGCTTTATGCACACACTCATTTCTATTTAATTATACTTTGAACCAATAAAAGGCAAGGGTATATAATTCTAGTCTTACCAGACCCATAGAGCTCTGAAAAATGATCTTTGACTAGCAGGGAAATAGTTTCTTCTACAAAAGTACACAGAATAATGTCCCACAGCCTGTTCTGCATTTACACTGAGGTGCTGATTTCTTTCAAAGAGTTAAAGAAGCAGAACTGCCTCATACAGCACAAAATAAGATTTTTCAATTGAATAATTTTTTTGGCAAAAACGCAGATTTGGGTACAACTATAACTATTTGCAGACAGGCACGTGATTTATTGATTAGTTTCAGCTGAAAAAGCCTAGAGAGAAGGAAAGAGAAATACTAAATGATATTTTGGTTTTCCATTTTAAAAATAAGTTTGCTTAGAAATGTTTCTGAACGTAACACTGAATAATTCAAAAAATATAAAAAAAAGTCCTAAGGTAACAATATTTTTTCCTGTTTTCCAGTTCAATAAAATAAGAATAAATGTTTAATCTTAATCACAGGCCAGATCTAAAATCAGAGCTAATCCACAAACTAAGATGCCTCCTAGAAAAGTAGCTGCAAGGCAGTGCACTAGAGGAATCTACCACAGTCTCAAGAATATCAGCTGCCTGAGATTTAGGCATGCTTATATATTGAACCATAAACTCTTATCATCAGTTTAAAGCCAACATCTAAACAAATCTTGAGACACAGCTACACTGCTTGTTAACTAGTCATATTAGGCAGTTATGTTCCAGTTCAACACATTCAGCTCCCATCTGGCCGCTAGACTTCTTAAAAGTAAAAGACAACACCGTGAAATCTGGCCTTCTACAACAGAACTGAATTTTAAATAGCAGCTCCTAAAAATACCCAGAGTTACTCTCATCTTCTATTAGGTTACATGAATATTTGCTCAGAAAATGAAGTGTTACCTTTTTTTTTTTCTTTTTCTTCTGATTCAGACTAAGTATTTCAGGTGGGAAGCACCAATTAGCAGTGGAGAACATTTAAAGAATTAACACTAAGTTATTCGCTTGCTCCTGAAGGAGTGCTGACTCAGCTCTGGGGTTTTGGCTATCCCTTATTAGGAGCAATTATTTTAGTTAAATAACAATGGATAAATAACTCAGAACTTCTGGGAGAACATTTTCCCAGTGGAAAACATCTATTTATGAAAGTCCAGGTGTTTTGAATACGGCTAGGGATTGCAAAGAACTCTCAGCAGAGAGCTGCCAGCAAACTCGCCGGGCTCCCCAGCCACCTGCCTGTGGGGCTCCTAAGAGACCTGCCTTCTGGGACTGATACATCTGCACTATATAACCTGAATCTGGGCAATTGATTTTCCTAAGAAACAAGCTCGTGCTTTGACAGCTTTGCTTAATAAAGCGATTCTCAGGCCACAACCTACTTGTTATCCTGTGAACCAGTCTGACACTCTTCTCTGTGCCAAAAAGGTGTTCTTTGTTGGCTCTGCAGCATGGTTTGTACAGCTCACCCCACCAGGACACAGCTTTCAGCCAAAGCCACTTCACAGAGCAGCTGCCAGATTTATCCTCAAATGCTGCCTGCCTTTAGCAGCTTAATTATCTTATCAGCTTCAGCATCATATAGTTATCTACAGGCACCTGTGGGAAAGAGGCAGTCTTGGGAAAAGGACATTATCCCTCCTTTCAGGTCTGACCTCAAAACTTTTTCCCAAGCCTGAACATTTGTTATGGCACCAATTTCAAACCTTCGCAATAACTCACTGCGGTAGAGGAGACAGCAGCCAGAGCTCACACCCTTCCCAGGGCCAGGAGGCTTGCAAGCCCTGTAAACCACCCGTCTGTGTCCTCCCTGCCTCCAGTGGTGCCAAAATAGCTCTGGCATCTGCATCAACCAGCTGGCAAAGGGCTTTGAAAAACTCACTGGGGTAGCATTTGTTGTGATGAAAACACGGGGGCCAATTCTGCTTTGTGTGTGCAGGGCGTGAGCACTGCCACCGAGGGCCACCCTGAAAGGGCGCGCGGGTGCACCATTTGAGGCCGGGACAAGCGGCCATGGTGATGGGTAAATCCTGAACCTAAGCCAGGCATGTGCCAGAGGGAAAGGCTGGAGCTGGCAGCAGCTGCTGCATCCCTCCCCCAGGGCTTGCAGCCTCACTGCCCCTTGCATCTCTGTCGTGCATGCTTCTGGGACACTAGCACATGCTGGGAAATGTATTATCTAAGGGATGAAGTAGGCAGCCTCCACCTTTGGAAGAGAAAAAACAGACTGCTGTGAGCACCTTTGGGGAAGGTAGGAGAAGGAAGGGGAGAAGTGGGAGACTCTGTGGTCTTTGGGCTTTATTTAAAGAGTTAAAGGGATGCTAGGGTTTGTCCTAAGTGCTGCCCTGCTCCATTGGCTTGCTCATTTCATAAATGAACTGGTTCATCTGCTTAAGGAACCTTCCACAAACTCAGAACTAATATAAACTGCATCTGTTATTTCCTGTATATTCTGAGAGCAAAGTAAGAATTTATAAATCAAATGTTCATTAAGACTTCATTGGTGTATTTCTAATTCACTCTCAGAGGAATATGCTGTAGACAAACAAAGCAAAAGAGTTCCAAGCAGCATATCTAGATTAAAGACAGCAGTAGACAAGAACCAGGATGATATTGCTATGATATTAACATGGAGTTGGTAACATATTGATATGATAGTGAGGTCACCACCTTGCATCACTAAATAGAGTAAGAAAGTGGGTTTATTAGCATTTAAGCTAATAATACGGTCTTTGAAAAATAAGTGTTATCAATTTTCCAGCAAATACTCTTTGCAGCAAACACTGCAAGCAAATACTGTTTCTCAGAAGACAAAGTAGTAAGAATGGGTCACACCAAAGACACAGCCCAACTTCATGCCCTCAGTTGCTCCTCAAAGTGGAAGTAACCTGGCAAGTCCCTGCATTTCAGCAAGTGGAGAGCAAAAAAGGAATTTTTATTCCTTTGTTTTTTCTGCTGAAGAACAAAATAAATGCTAAGGGTGAATGAATGTTATAACCCGGGTCCTAATCCTGTTAATATTCCTGTTTATGTTTTATTTTACATGCGAAGTGCTCAGGAATAGTCTGTAAGGCATATTTCCCTTGCTGAATCAAAGATAAACAAAGCCTGCCACAATCCTTCACCCCAGGTTTGTGGTACTCGGGATGCTAATGAATTCTCAGAAGCCTTTTCTGTTCACCTTCAAATAGACTTCTAGAAAAAGCCATTCCTTTGGCCCAGCTGTTGCTTGATCACAGATGGACCCAAGCTTTTGTGCTTGGTCTCCAATTCCTCATTAAACATCTCATAAAATTCCAAGAAGGAAATGTCATTTGAAACTCTGCCCATCAGACCATCAGATAAAAACAAATTATGTTCTTTTCAGTTTCTACATTCTCTGTAGTTTCCTAAAGCCTATACTGACTCTCAGCAGTAAAGTGTCTCTCAATGTTATGCCACACATTTTCCTTGAGAGTCTTTTAACCCCCTTATCCCTTCAAGTAAATAAAATTTCCATTTCAGGTTTATGTCTTTGCTTTGATAGATAGCATCCCTGGTTATTTGCCTTCCTTGCAGTCAATGCAAGCAAGGAGTTCATGCTGGCACGCTAACCGCACACTCCTTACCAGATAAATTGCTCTTTCATGAAGGATTTTTAACTGCTTAGAACTTTGTCCAGCAAAAGTCATAGTAAACTGGAGAGAAATCTTATTCCTCATATGTGATGCCAACACTATGCAACTATTAGGGAAGAAGGACATCAATATTTTACTTGATCTTATGGACGCCTGGCAACTTGACTCTGAAGCGTGACAAAAAGCTTCAAAATATTCTCAGATGTTGTATAAAAGCAGTATAATTCTATGTACAGCTGATTCTTCACAGGGGATATGAGGGAGCATATGGTGTCATGCCCATCAAAACCTATTTGCAAACCTATAGTGTAGTCTCTGGTGCAGGAACTAAGATCGCTCTAATGCTGCACTACTGTCCTGTGTCCAAAGAGTCTTTCAGAAATGTCAGAACAAAAGTAAAAACCCTTCCCCTTATGCTCCCTGCAATATTTTCTTTACCCAAAAGCAAAGAAGAAAGGAAAAGTTCAATTCATTATTTATATGGGCCCTGCTGTATAAGCATAGACATCAAACTGAGACTTTTTTCATTACTCCTCCCCCCACCCTTTTTAAGACACCTGCCTAGCAGTTTTTTCTGTCAAGTTTGAAAAACTATGAATTTTAAGTACAACTAAGCACCATGTTCACAGCAGGTTCTGAGGACACGTATTACCAGATGATCTTATCAGAGAGAACAGCCCTTTTGCCATATGCAAGCACAGAGCACCACGTAGCCTCAGCCACAGGTAGCTACTGCTAGTAGCCAAAAGACCTGGTTTGTCCTTTGTTGCCTCTGTTTCCACTGTTCATTTCTAGCAGTAACTGAATTTTGAGTCAGTTACTCAATGCCTGTGAAAGAATAAATCATTGAATATGTTCATATGTCATAACTAAAAATATTCTTGTAGTCTGAAATCCTCCACGTTTGGTCATAAACCGTGTTATGCTTCACATACAGCAGGAATAGCATGACAATAGAAAATCTCCATTTATCCAAAAAATCTTAAACCCAGGCTACCCAGACCAAAACATTATTTCACAAGCAAGGATTTACAGGAAATGCTTTAGGACCAGAGCACAGAAACCCAGCCTTGGAGAACATTTTCCAGTTTCAGGTTAAATTCAAAACTAGGGGAGTAGTTAGAAGAATCACTGTCCTCTAGGAGAATGATGTATCTGTTA
>JAVKLA010000074.1:63030940-63041543 GCA_034782735.1 Sagittarius serpentarius
GACTTTGAGACACACAAGAGGTGGGGGGGGGGGAAAAAGAATAAAATTACCGGTGATTCATTTCTTCTTCAACTTATTTTCCCCTGACCCATCCCTCTCTTTTCTTTCCTTCAGCTCTCTGTAGTCTCCCTCTTCACAGGCCTCTTATTAAGCATTTCTAAAATATCTTCTCTGAAATTCTTTAGTCAAAAGCTCAGTCAGACCAACAATAGCAGCCAGAAATTGGTTATGGCATGTATCTGAGAGCAAGTCCTCCCTTTTCACAGACCAAAAGCTGCTTTGCAGAATAGCATTACTAAAACCCGAAAACAGTGGCAGCACAGCAAAGATTGCCAGACATGCTGAGAAACCACCAGAGATTTATCTGGGTAGACATGATGGTGTGAATATTGACACGTGGTTGAGCAGACTGGATGCTTATATGGACTTACACATGTTAATGTTATATGGACAGTAACTCCTCTTCCCACTTTATTATCTCCATTCTCCAAAACTGAGAAATCCTAAAAAGAATAAAACTCTTCTCCTGGGGCCCAACCCCAATACTTAACATTACTGAAAGTCTTCCAGGATTTCAGACAAGTAGCAAACCTGTCAAGTCTTTGCCAAAAAAAAAAGCTAACAGACTATTGTTCCTCCCTTATAGGAGGTATATAAAACACAGACCCAGATGTAGCACTACAGAGACATAAAGACAAGGCAGGATGGAACCTGCAAGGGACACCTGGCACCACTCATGTAAAGTACCCAAAGACAAGGATGCTGCCATAAATATCAGCTGTCCATGTGTTTTAGCATTACAGCATCACAGTTTAGATGGAATAAGATGTGATGGCATGTCAGAACCAGGACAGCTGAAGAAAAGATTTTAGATTAGCTGCAATTTTACTAAAGCTACATTAGGACAAACTGCTAAGTATAACAATTCCCACCCTTAGAGTGACACGACCACAAAAGGGAACATAAGTGGCTGCAAGATGCACTGGTGAGAGTCTGGAAAGCCCTTGCTGGGTCTGGGCTGGCACAGGACAGGGGGACTCCCTGTTGCACAGGTGAGCTCCATATCGGTCCTGTCCTCAACTCTGCTGTAAAGATTTTGACAGTTGCGGTCAACGCTGACAGCACAGAGGCAGGATTAATATTTTACTGTCTGATGTGAAGACAAAATCTAGTCTGGTTTATATATACTTTATTGAAAAAACATGTACTTTACGCTAGCAGAAAAAGAGCTGTTTGGCGCAATTGATCTGAAAGGCCTGTCCTAAAATGACCTGAGCTGTGACCCCCAAAATGCTGCTCCAGCTGACTAGTGGCACTGTGACTATGGTTGCTGGCACAGCTGCAAACCAGCCCAGAGCCTGGGGCTCTGCATTTATTGGACTTGATGATCTTAAGGGTCTTTTCAAACCTAAATGATTCTATGATTTGGCAGGAGTGTGGAGTGGAATAGAGATCTCTCACCATTGCTGCTCATTCATAGGAGGAGGGAATGCTGCCATATTTCAGTTTGGTTTGCATAGTGTGACCACCTCTGGCATCTATTGAGAGACAGTATAACTTAAAAGATGAACTATCAATGGAAACCAGTGCCTGAAGGGGGCCTACAAAAGAGGAGAGGGACTTTTCAGTTAAGGGCAGGTAGTAACAGGATGAGGAGTAATAGCTTTAAATGGAAAGAGGGTAGATGTAGATTAGATATTAGGAAAAAATTCTTTACTGTGTGAAGGTGGTGAGATTCTGGAACAGGTTGCCTAGAGAGGCTATGGATGACCCTCCCTGGAAGTGTTCAAGGCCAGGTTGGATGGGGCTTTGAGCAACCTGGTCTAGTGGAAGGTGTCCCTGCCCGTGGCAGGGGGGCTGGAACGAGATGATCTTTATGGCCCCTTCCAACCCATTCTACGATTCTATGATTCTATGATTCTATGAAACAAACAGATAAAAATCAGAGAGAGAACAGACTGTAAGGCAGGAAAAAATAATTCATGTGTC
Source organism: Sagittarius serpentarius (assembly GCA_034782735.1). Classification (NCBI taxonomy): domain Eukaryota; kingdom Metazoa; phylum Chordata; class Aves; order Accipitriformes; family Sagittariidae; genus Sagittarius; species Sagittarius serpentarius. Next base: position 63,032,930 of record JAVKLA010000074.1, read on the forward strand.
TCAAATACCCTCAAAATAATAGTTAAAAATGTGTGGGTGTGATGGCCTCTAAAACCAGTAGTATAATATATAACCTGATTGTTAACAGAATATGAAAACAAGATCCCAAGAACTAAACAAAAACATCATGCCATTTAGGCAAAACAGCTTTTTCTTAAAGACCATATAGAGAAACTCTCTCACATGGCCCTAACTAACAGCAGCCTCCTTGCAGCTCTTATCAGCAGATGATGGGAAGAAGCAGGGGCAGGGGTACGTGCAATGGGAGAACAAAGTTGGCAAAGACAGTACTGATACAAGGCAGAATGCTATTTTAATTTTTATTTCTACCTGCCTTGCAGGACTTGCAATTAGAAATAAGGAAGAAAAGTACAGCTCACATGTTGGTAGCACCCTCCAGAAAAACTTCAGAATAAATACAAAGACTGGTCAGCTAAAGTTAGAGGTTCCTCAGAAACAGCAAACAGTGGTGCAACCAAGAAATGCCTGGCTTAGCTGAACAGTCAGATATGGTATTTGCTATTGCCACTACAGCTTGCAAAGTAAAATAAAAACATACAGTCTTAGAATGTTTCAAGCTGGAAAAGACCTTGGTATGTCATTTAGTCAAAGCAGGGTCAACATTTCGCTTTGTAACACCAAATTGTCCTACTCACAATAAGAACGTTTTGTTTCAGTGTCATTCCCACTCTGGTAGTCATATGTTATAAATTGATCACATCTGCTGAGATGAGCAGAAAAGTAACAGGACTGTATTTAGATCAGCAACCTGCTTTGTGACTGAAGACTATAAAACTATTGACCAAAGCTGCCCCGTGAAAGTCAAGTCCTGGTTCTCTAAACCAGTTGCCCCAAAGTCACTTGCATATCCATCACAGGCAGAATCACTGTTTGCATAAAAAGGAAGAAGCTGCTTGCTCAGACATCCCACACCAGCGTAAGGCCTTAGCATTTCTTTCCCAAACTATCCTTGTCTTCTATCTTGGCACACTGGTGCCAGATGCTGTGCATACAAGAGGAGCCTTCAGGCTGCTCTCATTTGTACCTGGGTCCTGGTCTTCTGCAGAAATGCATTAAAAACAAAAAAACAAAACCAGAACAGTTTTGTCTTCTAACTTACTGTATTTTATACTTCTTATCCTGGAATTTCCTTCAGAAAAAGATCTTTACCAATTCATTTATACTATTTCACAATCGAAAGTATCATATTTTCATGTTTATAGAAAGCCACGAATAAGAAGCTTGAGAGTAATCTAATATACATATCCTGCAAATTGGACAAAGACAAATTTCTAATCTCAGTAACATATTACTGTAATGTCAATATACTTAAGATTCGTATCACATTTGGCAATTAATGTTGCTCTTTTAAAAATTTAATAAAAAGTAACCACAAAAAAAATCCATAGCATAAAAATAACTGGGAGTGAAGTCTCTAAAAATCTTACCTCATAGAAGTATGTTTCTAATAAATATATGTCTCCATAAGTCGTCACTAGTCCACAATGCTGACATTCCTGGAATGGAGGAGACCAATCAAAAATAAATCTCTTCAAACTACTTATTATGGTTTGCATTAGCAGGGAAAGCACTTCCAGTGGGACAGGGGCTATGTTATTATGAGAACTGAATTGTTACACTGATTTCAAGTAGAATAGAAATTCACTTTGTCTGCATGGTGCAACTTCCTTTGATGAATGTTCAGACCAGTGGTGGGTGGGGTTAACATTTAAAAAAATAAAAAATCCCTTACAAACAGTATAAATGGTCTCTAGCGGTCCAGTTTACATAGTTAAGATCAAACCAACTATCACTGTTCTCTAAAAAGCCAACAAACAAAACCATACCAACTTTCTTTCAGCCCTTAATCCTCTTCATCTAGTCCCATCATTCATGACACGTCTATCATCTGTTCCACCTTCTACCAACTAAATGCCATTTTTAGCTCTTCATTCTCATGCTCTTCCTTTTGTTTATGTTCTGAAGTGTGTCACCAGAAACTGCCTCATCCATCCATCCAGAAACTGTTTTCTACACCTCAGCTATCTTTTGCGCAGAAAACGTTAACCCTCATCTTTCCTACTCTTTAAAAGCTAGACATCATAAAGAGATGGAAAAAATGGAAGACTGCTTTCTAGTGTATTGGCTGGAATCCCATGCCCAGTATAGGGCACCTCAAAAGAAAAGAGCTGAAGGAAAACTGGTCTACAAGTACAAGAGATTAAATAAAGGACTTTTACAAAGACAAAGGGAATATTTTTTGTTTTCCATGCCTTGATTGTTAGGACAAGGAGCAATGAACATTCCTTTTTTTTTTGTCAAAGGTCCCATCCCGGAAGAGAAAGTAACTGGGATTGAGACCAATTAATCTCTGGAGGCTCCTGTCAAAAATTCAGCAAATACCAGGGTTTGCTTCTTTTTCTAGATAGTTAATATAATTTTCATTCAAAAACATGTTACTTGTACAATTCCCCAAATGGGGTAGGGCCATCACTTAGAATGTTGGAAAAGAAACAGTAGCTGCTTCAGAGAACCTACCTGCTAAAACGTAAGCAGGCTAAAGTACATGTATACTTAGTTTAGTGTACATATGTGGAAAGCAGGAAGAAAGCTGTAGGAGCAGTTTTACACAGAGATTCAGTTAAAATTCAGGGTGAGGCAGTGTGTCTGAAATAATACATGCAACAATGAAAGTAAGATGTTTGACTTAAACTGAAAACTTTTTGGTGCAGGGAAAAACAATTTTGTTTGAAATGGAGTCAATGCCTAGTGTAAGGAGGTTCTGTCGGACCCTGGCTGCTGGGTACTGCCTCAGGGAGCCAACATGTAGAGTAGCAGGAGGAAGAGCAACATTCAAGTGCAGTTTAGTGTCCCAGCGAATGAATACATAGCCTTACCAAAAGCATACAGTTAAGTACGTCGGGTTCCCCAAAATGAAGACAGGCATTGCTGTGACAGGTGAGAGTTAAGAGGAGATTTCATGGGAAATGGCACAGAAGTACCTGTGGAGAGATGCATCGCAGTTGGTGTTACTGCTGCAGGTGCTCTGATAAGAATAGGGAATAGGGAACAGATTCATGCACATTTCAGCTGCATAAATCTTGGCCTTTCACTCTTGGTAACTTCAGATCCAGAACAGGTTGGATCAGAAATGTGCCTGCATGGTGATGTCAGCACAGCTCACTTCATAAATTAGAGACTGGTAGAGTGGTATAAAAACAAAGTCCTACAGAATTATATAGCAGCAACATTACAGGCCAGTGCAGACACTTCTCAAGACGAGCAGCATTGGCAAACAACAGCAGAAGCCCTGCCCAGGGTGAGTGGGCTGGCTGGGCTCTGCTGGGGAGGTCTCACCATCCCTCACAGGCATCAACAGACAACCCAGAGTGTGACACGGGACAGAGCCTCTTCTGCAAGCACAAAAATTCACCCCAGTAGGAAAAGAATATACAGCTGTATTTAAGTGCTGAAAATGATCTTTCTGTTGTTATGTTTTTGGGGTTTTTTTGAGAGTATTTAAAGAGAGCATGGTTTTTAAGTGGTGATAATAGCTCCCTGCTGATAAAAGCTATCTGTGGCATACTAAGCAGATGGCAAAAAGTAACAACAATCTGTTTCTCCTTATGTCCCCACTATAGCAGCTTAGAAAGCTGGAGCTTCTTGTACAGGTGAGATTTCAATACCTCTTTCTTCTTTGTCCTTTTCTCCCCCTCCCTCTTCCCAACACACTGCACAATGAATTCCCTCCCTCTAGTGAGCTGTAACATACTTCTGACCACCTATGAATGAAATTACAAGCTGAAGAAAGAACATAAAAGAGAAGCCAAGCTATCACAGAGGAAAGAAAGAAAGGCAGGGGCGGGGGTGGGGGGAGCAGAAATAGTATGAACATTGAATTTCCCTGTTGTTTCTGGGCTGGGAAGTGAAGGAAGAACACAACGAACAATTTATTCTGTAAATTGAGCTGTCTTCCCTCTTCTCACCCCAGAGTTATTCACTGGCACACCGTTAAGTGTGGATACAGTATGTAAATACATTGCAACACACCAGCTGATGAAGATTCATTCATCCCAGACTACTACAAAAAGTCCAGTGCATGATCATCCATGCCAGCATCTCTCAAGCAGTGATCCCTGGACTACACATGGTTTGTTTGCCAGACAGCAAGGAGTCCTCCAACACATCTCCCTCACAAATGCACATACACTGGCAAGAAAATAAAACGAGCAGGACTAAGTATAAGAAATAATTAAAAACTGGTAACATTCTTGTTTAGCTATCAGAAAAAAACACGAGGACAACACTATATAAAAAGAGTCCTTGGACTTCTTTAAGGCTAGGAGTTCCTTTGAATTAAAAAACCAAGCAAATAAAAACCCAAGCTTGGATAGAGAAGTAGTGCTGTAAATCAAGTGCCATTCCTCCTTTCCAGGCTTGAATGGCCTCACTTTTATCAGCAGAAAGAGCCTGCCAGCTTACAGAAGCTCCGATTCGTTTGCAGAACAAAGAAAGAAGGGGGTTTTGGCCTGCTTTCTAACATCCTACAACTCCTGTCTGCTGAAAAACTACTGAAGAGCACTTGTAAGCATTTGAAATATGTCCGGATGGTTATCTGCAAAGAGTTATGTACGTTATCATTCAACTATGCTCTTTATAAAGTGAATCAGAGCAACAGCATCTCTTAAAGGAACAGCAACAAAAAGGCTGCCTTAGATTTAGCAGAGAAATGTCCTACATCCCAGGCTTTGCAAGTTAGTACATGGATACTGGAAAACAAGAAAATATTAAGAAATAGCATCAGGAAGGAAATACTTTATAAGCTGTTTCATCTCTCAGAGAACTTACTCAGGTGCTTGCTGTCAGCAAAAGGCAGTTTTGCCGCCCCAGTGATGAGGCAAGAGCTTGGCTTCGGGAGTAGGGTAGGGGACGGGAGTGACGGGGTGGGAAGGAGGGCAGGGGGAAACCCTGGGGAGAAGGGGTCAGGGGGCCTGCATTGCCCCATCTGCAGAACCATGCCCACTCCCCTACACTTCTCTCTGGCTTGCACCATCAGGGTATATGATCATGGCTCAGTGACACAGGCAGCGCTGCTGCCTGTAACTGCCTGCTTCGCCTATGCCTAAAGTCATGTCCCACTCAGGCTGCACACAGTATTCAGTAATCTGACTCACAGAGGGAAGAACATCATGTATGTAACTGTTATTTTTCCTACAGCCTTAGCTATGAAAAGATTTTCTCGTAGTGGAGTGATAGCAACACTCTGATATCAAACTGCGAAAGTATTTCAGTGAACTGTAGTCTGTGGAAACACCCCAGTATTCCTAGCATATTTATACGGGGTAATAGAGACACGCAGAATGAGATTCATCTCGCTGTACTTTAGACACCTAAAGCACTAGTCATGCTTGACTACTTTCACAGCAAACAAACAAAAATACTCTCTTGTAGACATCAACTTCAGGGAGTCCCATACCCTTTGAGCACTTGTTTTCCTCCCCTGATGGCAAAGTAAGTGCAGACTGACCAGCTCAGATGCAGACATGCACATGTGTACATGTACAGATCATCAGGCAAGTGTTGCCCATTTGATCCTGATGCTGCAGCAGTTAACATAAACGCAATTTGCCTGTTCTAATGTCACGAGCCGAGCAAGCCTCATCAGAAAACATGCAGGTGGTGATTAAGCACAGCTAATGTCTTTCTCAGAGATACTATCTTTTTCAAATAAAGACAGGACAGATCTAACATCACTGAAGGAAGTGCAGTGATTTATGAATAGGTGGGAGTGCTGTCTTTTCCAAGACACAGTTCTCAGTGTAGGTCATTACTCCCTTAGAAAACACATGTGTTAAAGCTTGTCCATGGCAGGTATCTTTGCACAAAACGCAGTTCTGTCTGCAGTGGAAGATTTAATGACTCACGTTGTGTTCATCTTCAAGGGAGGAAAAAAATACACAATTCATCTTGGCAGACAGCAAATAAAGGTCACTGGTGGCACACATGTTTTCCTTCCAATTTCAGATAGTTGAGTCATTTCTGGTTTTTAGTGCATTTATCTGTTGTCTGGTTTTAGGACTTTTGTGAGGGGCATAAGAGGTAAGGAGATCAGCTTGTAGTAAAAAAATCCATCTGCCTAGATTATTAGGGGCTGACGGGGGAATGGAAGGGAAGGAATCATATTTGGCAAATTAAAATGCCTTTTAAAAATTAGGTTGTCTAGTTTCTATTGAAGACTTGATTTTTAAAGAGTTGCAAAAATCTTGTATTATGTAGAGTATCTACCTCAGTGGATGGGGTGAAATTTTACCTGCTACTGGCTTCTTAAATTCAAAGGAAATTCCTTAAACAAAATCTTGCTGATGTGCATTTCGAAAGCTGACTCATGGAACATCGCCCATCTTACTGCTTGATACACTCAGAAGAGCCAGGTTTGCAGAGAAAGATGCTTGGCACTTTCTGCACTCACTGCCATTAAAGCAGAGAGGGGAGGCAAAATATCAGCAATTACATTTGAAAAATGAGGCTGCAGCCTAACCACAGTGGGTGAACAACTAGAGATGTGGTTTGAGGAGGACAAAAAAACACAAACTTGCTATATTATTGATGTGGACAGGCACAGATCAACTGCTGAAAAGCATGTGCACACTGTGGAAAATACCATTATGATCTCTCATTCTTTGCAGCTCATTAATCTGAAAACAAAAATATTGGTTAGGTTATTCAAAAGGAAAATAAAATCCTGCATGCAGAAAGGAAAGGAATGGCAGAAGATTAAAAAAAAAAAAAACACTTTTCAGAACTTCATAGTTCAGTGAACTCTCCATTTTTCAAGAGCAAACTATAAACTGAAGACATCCAGACAAGTTTCAGACATGTTATTTATTAATCCAAATGTTTCTGAGCATGCTTTTTTAAAAGTTTCATAAATCTTCCAGTCAAATGCTTTGTACCTCTGAATGAATGATCCTTTTAAATGATTTATCTTTGTCCTTACTACAAATCTGACCTAGTCTGCTTATCTGCTTTGAAGCTTCCTTAGGACTAATCAGCTGTCTCACTTCAGTGTCTCAAAAGCCCTTGTTTTGCCTTCCTTTCAGGATTTTCTAAATGACTAGAAAAAGCACAAAAGCCAGGAAGACAGATAAGACTTTAGAAGGCTATAAAAACACTGAAAGTCATTAAACCTGTTAATCAACACACTACATGCACATGGGGGAAATTATTTTTGATAACATTGTGGTAATATTCCCAGAAACCAAAGAACTAAAAGTTGAAGATAAGTATTCATATTAATAAATATATTCTTTGTAATTAAGATCTGCTTCTATAACATTTAATCCTGAACCAGCCACCGTAGGACTGACCTGTTGTCCACCACATGCAATGTAACTACCTATCACAGGGTTAACACCATATTTTGAATGTAGATAAAAGCACGACGGGGCCTATTTAACTCATTGGACAACTTATTTATTCAAAACTGAAGAGCACATTAGAATCACAAACAAGGTTATGAGTCACGTCTAAGAGCCGGCTTTTATGGATCGAGATCATCAACTTGTACATGGAGCGCTCCCTAGAAAACTCACGGTTTAACAGCCACATTGATAAGCATACTTCCTGCTGGATGAGACAAAACAGAATTTTCATCTAAATCATTACACAGTTTTCCAGAGACCTTTCACAGTCTCTGGTGGCTTAGAAAAATGAAGCACTGTACAATTTTTGTGAAGAAGTATTCAATGTAGAAGTTAGCAGTCTCAGCCTATAAAAAGGAATTAACGCTCCTAACTCATAAGGCTTTCCTGAGATTATTTTTTTCCATGAAGCAGGATCAAAGTCTTGTCACAATGAAGTTTTCTAAAGGCAAACTGTTTCCACATAAAATCTCAGCTTTGCTGGCAAGGAAAAAGCTGGTTTCCAATACATTTTGAAATTATTTCACTCTAGCTGAGACACAAAATGGGGTCTCATCTACCAGTATTACCACTGACCACACTACAACAACTGTTGTCCACTCCTAGTTCTTATACATCTACTAGAAAACAAGAATATTGCACACGTTTTTCACTTTTATAAAAGGCGCTATAAGTTTCTTAAATCCTTCATTATATTTTTGTATTTTGGTGACTTGACTATCAAAATAATAATTAATCATGCATGGATTGTAATGTCTTATTTTACAACTAGTCAGTTTATGGGAACATGAATGAAAATGGGCAAGAGTGTTTCACTCAAGTGCCCTCTAAACAGAAAGGGAAGGGAGAATTGGGAACTTTAGTATGATCTTCATGATGAACATGGCATATGGTCTGTAATTAAAAAGTAGAGTATGACAACTGGCTCCTGAGTACACAGTGTTACATATTTTACTAAGATATTTAGTCTGCCCCAAGACTAAAGCGTAGCCTTCAGAATTGCCTCAAAGATACAAAAGCAGAGGTTCCTCTAAACAAAGAGAAAAATGAAATAAAGAGCAATGGGACACATTTCTACACCCTGTAAAGCTTACTGAAAAAAGAAACCACCCTAAAATTAACGATATATAATTGCTCTTCACATTTACTTGCCCTCTCAATTCATGTTCCTTTCTTCAAAAATCCTTACATAA
>JAVKLA010000074.1:63056017-63066288 GCA_034782735.1 Sagittarius serpentarius
TCTCCTCTGTCACTTTTTTCTTCCCTCCTTATGATTAAATGTATTTATACCCACACCCCCACATTCACGCAAAGCTATCATCTCACCTACTCTATATTTTGCTATTCAGCTCTCAGAATTCCCCACCAGGGCCCTGCAAACCGTAGCAGGGCAGCAAGTAGTTTAACACATCAGACCAAAGTCACTTCAGTCGCAACGGAGTTTTCTAAAAAACATTCAAGTCTCACAGCAATTATTCAGGGTGTCAACACATTGCTACCAAGCACCAAGCACCAAGCACAAGAACTGAAAGGGCTGCAGCCCTGTCATTTCAAACTACCAGTAGAGTTTAGTGGTTCGCAGCAGGTTGTGCTTGACTCATTTCTTTCCATTTGGATGTACATTACTCAGACAAAGGCCTTACTTTAGCTGTGACTCAGAAGAAGAGAGAACAAGGCTCAGCTCCAGTAGAATTCAGATGAATGAGACTCAGTAAAGCATTGCAGTAGCAGTGATGTCTTTTATTAGACTAAGTCAAACAGCTCAAAGAGTAGACAAGCTCCTTTTGGTGTCTGAAACAGAAGCAGAAGATTGCAAATGCAAGTACAAGCTGAGAGCAAACTATCACAGTTTTATTAGATATGCATAAATTTTATCATCTTTGAAAGTAAAGGTAGCAGGGGGAGGGAGGCAGGTGATAAGGCAATTATCTCAGTGTCACAAACTTACAAAAGGACTCAAGCAAAAGACAGCATTTTCCAGAGTATACAGCACTGGCTAACATTCAGAGAGCAGAGCCTTACTTCAGCAAGTTTTCTCCTCTGTGCTCATTGCCATCCTCATCCCATCTTAATTTGTGCTGCTCACTGTTTAAAGTAGGGCTGTGCCGGGCCCTGAGCAAAGCACAGAACAGCCCCAGTCCTTCAACAATGGTGGGGCACCAGCCCAGCCCCATGTATGCTTTTACTTAATACCATAAGCAAGAGGACAAAGTAGTTTCTTGGGCAGTGTAACTATGCTGCTTTAAAATAGCAGCTTTCTCCACCAGAAAAGGCAGTATCCTAGATACTACATTATTTCACTGAGAGTGACGCTCCAACAAGCAGAAGCAGACCTGTTTCCTGACTGCATGACTCAGCTGGAAGTTGGTGCTATGCACTGATGGTTGCCTATGGCTCTCCCTCTCAGCCACTACTCTTCAATTCTAGTCACAGAGGGGTGGGAGACAGGCAAACAGGTATGAGTTACTAATGCTGCATCTGTACAATATTGGACCCTTAGGAATGGTGAAACAGAACTACAAGAAGCACCAAGCAGCTAGTGGGTCTCTTTCTGCCCAGTGTACCACCAGTCAAGTTGAGATTTCATTACTGCTCCAGCAAAAAGAGTTTAACAAGGAAAAGCAGCAGTGCTATTCTACAGACGGGACATGCCTCTCTAAGATGGTGGTGTCTCCAGAGTGTCTCTACCCTCAGCCCTTGCCCCTTTGTTGGCTGAGTTGACCAAAGGCTAGAGATGAGTGTTCAGCTCCATCAGGAGGCTGGTCCAGTTAAACTCAGTCCCAAAAGCAATCCTGCCAGTGCTAGGTGTGAGCCCTTTCAGCTGTGCTCATTCATGTCAGCCTAATACTATCAGAAGAATTTACTTTGAAATCTAGGTGCACTACAGGGGTTTTTTTCCAGTATTTTGGAGTTCACACACATACACCCAGACCTCTCACTATTCCTACAGCTAGCACACAGGGGACACATTGCCACCCCAGCGACCACCTTCCTCCCCACAACACTCCTATGGAAAGCTGAACAGATACTGCATGCTCACAATTTTTTGAGAGGGGAAAGTAGTTCAGCAAAGGGGTATGCCTGGACATGCAGACAGGATTACAGCCAGCTACCCAGGGCAGTTAGACATGGCCACGAGTGCTTACAAAGAGGGAGACAGTGAAAAATATCAGGTGGCCTCCTGCCCTCCCTGGAGCATGAGTGCATTACATACGGCACAGTGCATTGCACTGCTTTGCCCGGGCTCACGCTGTAAAGCTGGTACCCACACAGGCATCTCAGGGACAGCAGTACCCACTGCCGTCATGCCGCATGGCCCCATATCAAACACAGAGCTGAAGCATGCTTTCAGATGTCTGGGTTTCATTCAGATTCATCTCCCTCACACAGGCACAGTCCAATGGGGAGAAACGTTTCTTGTTGCTGTCTGACAAAATGACCTTGTGCTTGTCAGTGCAAAGTAAGTCCACGCAGCAGAAAGCAGCACTGTGCAAAAGTATCCAGGCAAGCTTTGACAGAGCTCAGGTGTTAAAAGTAGGCTAAATCAGCCCAAAAGCATCATGCTAACATGTCTGACTGGATTCAAACACCTAACTGTCCCTTTCAAAACTGGGCTCTCCTCTCTGCGTAACGTCGTATCGCACCAGGATGAACCTCCATGAAAGGAGGGAGAGGTGATGCAAAAATGGAGCTCAAGAGGATGGAGAAAGCACAGCCAGTAATGCTGGGAAGTGAGGGCCCCAAGGAGGGGGCACACACACTTACACGTGCCACACACACACTGCCAAGATCAGCTGCCTGCACATTTTCCCTGAGGTTCTTCAGGCAGCAAGGTGCCTGTAGCAGCAGCCCTTGGAGATGCAAAGGTCTGGCTCCTCACATGTGGTTATCATATGAAGCTTCATTTTTCTCATAAATAGACAGGAATTGGAATCTTATGTGAAAACTTTACCCCGGGTCATGCCCACTCTCCCACCCCTGCAGCCCTGACTCAGAGCAGAGAGCAGCCTCAGGCTGCTCCACAGCCTCTGCCCACCCAGCAGGCAAGAGGCTATCTCTCCCCTCACCCCCATATATCAACACAAAGAAGCTGGAATATTTCATAAAAGGAGGGATAAGTCCACACAGGATGGAAAGGACCTCTGAACCATTTCAGCTTGCAGTCTAATGCCTGTCTGGGGTGAAAGAAATACAGCTGACAGCTACTCAAGCAAGACGGACTGATAGTTGTCCAAGGTCATGCAGGCACACTTCGCTTCCAACAGATTTTCTTTTTTTAAAAAAGATTACACTTTATTGATTATATCCTTTTTATTGGTGATTTGCTTGAGGGTTTTTTTCTTTTTATTGTCATTTTTCAAGGCTATAGGTCAAAACCAAGAAGGGTAATCAAGCATGAATGAACTCAGACAGCATAAGATTAAAAAAAGACAAACCAAGCGCTTTGACCCACATACAGTAATGATCAACAGAGAGCAGCATGTTCTGCATTGTTTATTCACTGTCCTTGGTGATCACAGCCATAATGATTAGCACTATACAGCTAAGGAGGATCCGGCTTTGTTAAATGACAAAACACATTGCAAAGCACTGGCAAGGAACATGCTTTAAAAAAATAAACAAAACAAAAACAAAAAAGAAGACAAGGAACCATTCTCTTTAACCATATATCTAGAAGAAAAGACATCTACCTCTTGCGTATGTACAGGAAATTTTTTGGATGCTGCTCACACAAGAGGTTTCATTTTCCACGTGGTCCAGGTTTCTTATGAAAATTGATATTTTCCTGTATCAATATTTCCCAGCCCACTCTATATTTTCACTGGGCATGGAAACTCCAGCCTACAAAGTGTAAACAAATTTGCTTCTGTAATGCCCCAGGGCTCTTTAAAGGATTATGGAACTTTGAAATAAGGAACATTAAATATCAAGGTTTTCTAAAAGATAGCAATGACTAGTGTAAAAACATTATCCAGAATGATTCTAACTGCAACCATCAGTGCAAGGGAACAAGCAAGCCTGTCACATTCTCAGCTATTATGAGTGCTCATTCATTTATATAACAGAACTTTGTTGAATGGGAAGGGACTGTCATCCAGGCTAGTTACAAAGTCTGATACAGAGCAAAACCTATCTACCTAGAAAATTTCTGACTCAGACATCCTTTTCATTATTCAGAAAGAGTAAAGGTTAGGGCACATGCCAACATCCACCCAACTGATTCAGAGATCTGTGGAGCTGAAGTGATGCACAGCTAGATCTGTAGACCATTGTATGTATCACCATAAAGCAGCCAAGGATGCTTTGCAAGGAACCTGTGGTACACTTTATGCATGGTCTTGTAGTTATTCCGAGCTGTCATCTGAATCATGCTGCTTCTTAACATCAAAGGATTAATCGCAGTGCACCTCACTATGAGAGAACCTGACTTTGAGGAGAACATGACTATGGTTTGGACAGCAAACAAGCTGAGCTCCTGTAAAAGAACAGATTGTGTCTGAGTTTGACAGGAGCCTTCTATGTTTGATTGCTTTAGCTTCCAAAAAAGACAGGAAATTCTTTTAAGGCATTGTTGGATTATTTACCCAAAGACTGCTATAGGAAAATTGTATGATTCATGTATTGCAACCAGTAGCAAAGCTTGAGCAGATGGTCAAATGGGATTTATCAACAAAATTCAAAAATACGCTACAGGTAAAAATGCACTGCTACTACGAGATAACCTCTAAAGTGTAATACCAAGATACTGAATCTGTTAATTTACTAGGATGCTGGGTTCTAAGGAATACAGCTAATAATGATTCTGTCCAAGTGGCAGAAAGGTTTGGTAAGAGCTGGCACGGTATGACCAAAACAGTCAACAAAACCCAAAATAAGGCCCTCTGAGTTGTCTCTTCTGCTAAGGACATTTAATTCCACTGTTATCTTTAAGAGGTTACTGAAAACAACAAAACTGCATCTTTTAACAGACATAACACAAAACTCAGATCAGGAAATTCAATGTTGACTTGACACAAAATACTAGTTGCACAGACTGTAGCGAGTTGCCTTCCTGATATAAGTAATAATTTTGCCAGAGTTGAAAGCTGGCAAAATCTTTCTTTCCGAGCAGAGCTGTAACAAATGCTTGCAATGGGCAACTGCATTTAGAGCTGAGGGACAACTTGCCTGGGAAATTAAGTCCTCTGCTTAACAGCAGTGTAAGCACAACTCTGCCTGCTCTGCCCTCAGTCGTGTGAAGGCAGCATGGCTTACGGGCAGCCCACAAGACAGGCAACACAGAGGCCAGTCAATACCAGCTGTGGTGATGCTTTTTCCTAATGATGCTGCTGATGAACTAATGGCACTGAAACAAGAAGTGGGGCAGGGGGATCATTTTATGCAGACCACTGAGCCCAAAGGAGAGGGTTCTGTGTCAGCTGCTAATACACTTTGCTGGATTTCTAATTAGTGTAAAAGTAATCAATATTAAACCCAAGACAAATGCTTATATCTAGCCACAGAGGTTATATCCATCCAGGCCCTCAGAGAACAGAGAAGACTGACCATACACTTGCTGTTCTGTCAGATTAGTTGGAAGAATTCTTGTGGAGGAAAGCTGCACTGCACATTTTCCCCTTCCTCACATCTACCCTCTCCCTTATGCATCTATCAGGTTTAATGCATTTCCTCTGTATTATCTCCAGTCCAGATGGCCAAACAACATGGTTTTCCTCTTCACATAACACCAAATTCGCGTTTTAGCAATGGACTGGGACTTCAGGGCAGGCCAGTACTTCGCAAAATCAGCTCAGAGGAAAAACGTCTCCTTCAGCAAGGGTAAAAGCAGAAATGTCAAAGGAAAAAAAAAATCCCAAACAAACAAAAAAACCCAAACAAAACAAAAAAAACCCAAATAAAACAAACTGTCCTGAGGTGCTCTGGGAAGGGTCATCATTTACACATCCTCAAGGGATCTGCTCTGCAGCTGGTAAAGCTCATTATTTGTTGTGAAACAGTGCACACTCTGCCTCCAGCCCAGGAAACCATAAAAACTTACTCCAATAATGTCATCTAGGAAGACAGCCTCAAAGGAAATAAGAAAAATAAACACCTTGCAGTAGAGATCACAAAGGAAAAGTGGATTGGACTAATACAGTACTTTCTTGCAGCAGTTTATGAACCGTTGCTAGAAAAGTGTCTTGGAGTGCCCTGAGGAGAAACTGGCACCAGAAGTCCCTCAACAAATCTGAAGATTTCCAGTTCCAGAAAGAAGAAAAATAAGTGGTAAATTTACTCACCATGTTTCTTTGAAACCATCTCTTTTTCCTCCCGGTACACTATGTAAAGCATCTCCTCTCATCTTTGAGAATTCCCCTAGTACTCAGCATCCCACCTATCTCACATCAGAAGACAGAGCTGTAATTTTCTAGTAGAGTCCAGCTCTTCTTTCAACCCAAGAAAAAGGGTCTACTAGAACAAGTCTAATGTAAAGATTCTGGAGCACTATACAATTGCCCCTACTTCGAGAATTTCTCATCTCCCCCCAAAAAAGGCTAATAAATATGATGAAAGCATAGACAAGCTGTAGGTTTTGCCCCACTCCATCTTCTTCATTTTGCAGCACCATAAAATTTAGGCAGTATTTTTTACCCCCTGTTATTTCAGGGAGGCCAGCACCCACAATTCAGAAGGATTTCAGACATGTCTGTGACTCTAACCATGTGTGGGAAACACTCTTAGTTTCGTTCTGTCCTCTTTAATGGACAAAGGCAGTGACCTCCAAGAAGCCTAAAACTTGGAAATGTGTAATCCTCTGAATGTATAATTAGATGTATATGTAATGGAACTCCTTTATTAACATATTTTCTCCTATGACTAGCTCTGGTCCTAGCTTTAAAAGGTGAAGGGGAAGGGCACTCTCAGGAGGAAGTTTCCTTTCTAACCTGTCCATTAAAAAACTCCAAAATAGCTGCCTGAGATAATTCACCTGAGCCTGCAGCCCACAGCGTTGACAGGAGATTAAAAGAGGGTAGCAACCTGCAGAGGCCCCACAGGAGAACGGATTTCATCGAGCTTGGTGTACAACATGAAAAATCAGGAAATAATGCTGGTCTCTGCCCACACTGCCACATTCCCCCGCCGTAAGCCCCAGAGCAGATCCAGCCCACAGTGCAGAGCATGGTGCAGCAGCTCATGGCCATGGCCAGCCCTGGCACATACAGGCAGCACCTCACAGAGCTGCCATCTTGCACTGGGCAGTGGAGTTGGAGCACTGAGCAGGTGCAGTCCCAGAGAGACAGTCCTCGTAGCCATCCTCCCCCAGATGTGCCAGGAGTCATCCCCTCACAACACACTCCCACTTGCTCTGCTCTCCTTCTCTAGGAGCTGTGCAGCCAGCATCATCACCCTACTCGTCACTCAGCCATCTGTGTGCAGGCTCTCAGAGCCACCTAACTACTCCACAGAACCCAAAGCAGCCTCCACACGTGCAGCCTAGCTGGACAAAGCATTGTGCTAAGATTCTTGTAAATAATACCATCTTATTTACAAGACTGGGACTATCCCCAGTGCCAGGGCAGATGGAGTAGCTGAGCAACCATTGATGCCAGGAGGAGATCAAACCTACTAAACAGCAGTGCTGCAAGATCATGGTTTCTAACCACAGAGCCAAGACCAGGACTACGCCATGTGTCTCGAAGGTTTTCCTTGTGTCCACAGCACTGACTCGCCTGTCAGTTACCACTCATTCACAGGTGGATACAGATGTGGAAAATCATCCCTTGGATGGGAGGGATCCCAGCCACAGGTAGTGACCAGCATGGCCCAGTCTGCTGAGCAAGCTGTCCTTGGGCTGTCCTGGAAGAGGTTGTGCATGTCCCTCGTGAAAGCCAGAGAGCAGGAGCAGCCCTCGAGAGGAGAGAGGAAGAGAGAGAGACTCATTAGTGAATGCAGGGATAATGAGCAGTTCTATACTGTTCCATTCTCCTTGTTGCATTAGTTATTTCTATGTGTGCTATTACAATGCAAAGAAAGTCAGAAAAAGAAAATTCTCCAGACTTCGGTCCTTGTTCCATGCCTTTTCTAGAAAGCTCATCTTGCCTTGGCTGGTGGTAGTTTGCACTTACTTGTAATCATCTATTGCATAGTGAATCATTTTATCTACATTACTCCTGTTTTATTTTCCTTTCTGAAAGGGCGTTCTTGTAAGTTTTTCATGCAGCAGTAACTCTAGCTGATCTTATCACTTATTTTATTTAAAAAAATCTATTAAGTAAAATCTGAAACTTGCACTTCTCAAGCATGCCAAGTCTTGAATGGTCAGGAAGATATCATCATTCACTAAAACATAAACATTTATGCTGCTACCACTGTCATCTCATGGTCCTGCACATGAAGAACTACAATTATCTTGACTTTGCACCTGAGGAGCTGAAACCCCAAAGTTCCAGTGGGACCATCTTTCTCAAATACTAGACTAATAAACATCACCAGACTGTGTTGCAGTGTTAGTTATCTGAAATAAGAAGCAAACAAATCTACTCACTGTTCAAACATCTTTTTAATTAAAACTCCTTTGTGAAATTTACCACAGCTATAAACCAGAATAGTAATTAGTAGTGTGGCATAGACAGTTAGGATTTGGGTCATAATTAAAATAAATACTGCTTATTAATAAATAAATTGTCAACTAGCCAGGTCTTTGATGCAATAACAGCTTAATTTTGACCGTTTGTTTCTTGTTTAAAACAAAGAATCTGAACTTAATGTAACATGGGCAAGAATACAAAGAAAAAATATTGCTACTGGGTTTTCCCCTTTCTCTGAGATTTAAGAAAAATAATCAAAACTGAAATAGATAGTAATTTTTCTGCCTCTCTCTCTCCACCTCCTCTTCAAGGCAAATAAACTACCTCTAGCAACAGTCATTATGTGGCCCTGGGGTTCTTGTTTCACAGTACCAGGCTGTGTTTGCTTCTGTTGCATTCAACACAAACTCCTTCACAAAGGCTAATCTGAAAAATAAAGTGATGTGGAAATGTCATGTATTTCAAAAGAATTGAAATTTTACAAAGAAGCAAAATTACTTGCCTTACTTAAAGTGTAAGCAACTGCACACGGGAATGACACAGTTCCTCTTCTGCAATGACCTCAGAGCACGGTTTCCTTAGCAAGGAACCCTTCCCCAATTTCCTTGTCCAGCTTTATGCATCTGTCCATGATTTCTAGGTAACTCACCATAATGCAATGCAGTGGTGGCTGCAAGTTGCATCCTAGGCTTCTCTGCCCAGACCCTCTGCACAGTTCTGGCATCAGGGCTGTGGCATAAAGGCAAGTATTTCATATTGCCTGGTGCTATATAACCCAAATGCTAATCCTTCTTTAACTCCAGCGACACTGCCAGTGCCTTTGTGACTGTGGCAAGCCCTAAACAGGGAGCTGGCAAACACAAAAGGCTTGAGCCAATCTGTGGTTTTCCATTCAAACAACACATACTGGTGACATAGGATGACTCAAGAGAAGGCAGCTCGAGATTAGGAGGAAAACCTGGAAGCACGTATGCAAATGGACACAAAAACTAACAGAGCCTTGGTCTGAACTGAAAAGCCCAGGCAATTAACGAATGCAATTTTTAAAAGAGAGTAACCCACTCAGTCACATTCAGTCATATCCACAGTGACACCCACAGCACCTTAGGGATGAAAGTGGCAACTAGGCTCTCCAATCAGTCTGACAAGGACGTACATCTCAGTTGGCTTGTCTGGTTTCAGCATTACCTCACTAAATAATTTGAGAAATCCAGCCTTTTTTTTAAATTATTCCTCCCCTTAGTTTTACTTCAAGATGTAACACAGTGTGGTGTTGGAGATACAGTGACAATCCAAAAGTCACCACACTGAAATCGAGGTGACCACAGCTCAAGACTTTGGGAAAGGCATTTTTGCCTAACTTCGGACTCAGCTTCGCATCAGTAACACAGCAGCACCAGTCCCAGATTTCACTGGGCTGTGACAAGAGTATGACCTGTTGAGCATCCAGACACTGCACATGAGGACACACATACGTGGAGATCATTGGCTCTGCATAAATTGAACATGAGGCTACCCAGACCTCACAGTACAACTCTTGGGCATGACTGTGTTTTCCAGACACAGCTGTTAAACTCTAACCTGAGACTGCAAGCTGTCTGTTGGGTTTTTCATTTGGCCACTTCAAACTTCTGCAAGCCTGCCCTCGCTGCAGGAGCACACATATGAAGGAGACTGTTGTGGTTTAAGCCCAGACGGCAACAAAGCACCACAAAGCCACTCACTCACTCCTCCCCCCCGCCACGGCACTGGTGGGATGAGGAGGAGAAAATATACAGAAACGCTCGTGGGTCAAGACAAGGATAGGGAGGGATCACTCGCTACTTACGGTCACAGGTAAAACACAGACTCAACTTGGGGGGAAGAAACAAAATCAATTTAATTTACTACCAATCAAAACAAAGATAATGGGAAGTAAAACCAAATCTTAAAACAACTTCCC
>JAVKLA010000074.1:63093741-63104884 GCA_034782735.1 Sagittarius serpentarius
CTGGCTGTGTCCGCTCTTCCCAACTTTCTTGTGCCCCTCCAGCCTTCTTGCTGACTGGGCATGAGAAGCTGAAAAGTCCTTGACTTAGTTTAAATGTGACTTAGCAACAACTGAAGATATCAGGGTGTAAATCATATTAACCCAAAACACAGCACCATAGAGCTACTAGGAAGACAACTCACTCTATCCCAGCCAAAACCAGGACAACGGTGGACAATACTTCTAACGATGTGTGCTAACACTGTTGACCCAATGTCTGGGAAAAGGATGTATCGACTTGTCTATATAATGAACCTAAGCTCCCTTTCACAATATTTCATTAAACCCTTTTTAATAAAGAGCTTGTGTACAATGCATGAAGACTGACCTAAAACCCGGAGCAATCAGATTTCCATGCAACATTTTTTCTCACAGATGGTTGGTGGTCTTCTCATGTAAGTGAAAATTTGGACATTTCTCTTTGAATAAATATAATGTGAATGACAGACTGAAGTTCAGTGTTCCTAAGGTCTTTTCATTTGATACAAAAATTAATTTTGTGCTATGCCCATTGGTCTTTGTTATTTTAAGAGGCTGGGAGATTTTTAATGGTAAGTCTTAAAGACTGGTGCTGTAGAAATCAGGAAGGAAGACTTGGGAGGAGGGGAAAGCTAGCAGGCAGATAGGAGATACTTCAAGTTTCTGCCATCTGGCAAGAGCCATGGGGGATTACAGACTTCACAGCAGGTGGATATTTTAATGAAAATTATTATTAGTTTTAATCGATTATATGACCTCTATGCTAGTATTAAGTTTTAATGAAAATACGTTGTTTAGATGTATGATCAAACCTCCTGTAGCCATTGTTTTATAACTGTATTGCATATTGATAGGTCATGTTGCCTTCACAACCCTAAAGGCTATAAAGCCAGATTGTTTTAATATCCTAACAACTCTGGATCACAGGACATCATGAAGCAGTAGTATAATGATATGTGCAACTACTACAAGATTTTAAAAAAGCCCCCTGAACTCTGAATGCATTTATCACACCGATCCAACCAGGCACAAAGAACTGAGAAATTTGTAGGTGCAAATTACAATTTGTCATTTTGGAACACAGGTTCTTCTAAAACAAGGACTTCTGAATGACCAGTCTGCGTACTCAAAGGATAAGGTCGTGTTTTCATCCCAGTGTGCCCTAGTCTGTACAAAAAGAACAAGGGACAGTGATGCTAAGAACTCTGATTCCATAAATAACCCAAGAGCAAGCTTTCTCAGCAAAGTGTGGCTGATCTGACTATGAAGACTATCATTTGCTATCTATAGCTAAAGAACGAGTATTTTTAAAAGATCAGAGGGAGAATAAAAATAAGCTAAGTACATCCAAGCATATTTTTGAAATGCAGGTTTGAAGTTCAGCACTAACTGAATCCATGGATAACAGGAGACACAATCTCCTGTCCTGTAGAGAAAATCCCTGCTGAGGAGCAAGCCTCCAGCGAGCCAGCCGCAGGCAATAGTGGCCAGGGCATCTATTAAGGGCAGCAGACTGCACGGTCCGCAAAAAACCATGAGTCAGCATTGGCCTTGCTCTCCACATCATCTGCACCAGAAGAGAAGAGGACAGCATAGCTCAGAGGGGAGACTGAGGCCCTCCAACCTCAGGACCAGTGGCAGGGTACAGACATATTGCATCTCTGGGTCCAGGTCTACAAATGAAAGAGTAATCCAAGCCCATCAACAAGAGTGGGATTTTTAGTAGCAGTTTTATTACATGGTGACTTGAATAAGTCCTGGTGCAACCACAGGTGAGGGCTTACCTTCGTAAGTCTCTCAGAGGCAGGTCACAAAAGCAGTTTTGAGACCCTCACCAAGGAGGTCCTGCCCTGCATGCCAATTTAGCCCATCTCCTAAAGTGTTGCTCAGGGGAAAGCCCATCACCAACCTCAGTAGAGCCATGGGAAGTAATGCGTGGCCAGGGCACCCTCAGATGGTGGGACACGCTGGCAGGTGTATCAGCAGCACCACGCAGCACCAACACCACCCATGTAAAATGGGAGTAGAAAAAGAAGAGGGAAAAGTAAAAAGTTTCAAGATCCTGTTCACATGAGAATTAGAAAGCAGAAATACAGGATTAAAAATGATATTTTTAAAGATAAACAAAAAAAAAATCATAGAAAGAGAAGAAATATTTTCAATCAGATCTCTCCAGAATGAGGTGTATATTAGATGGATGGTTTTATTAAAGCCACCTTTCTAAGCAGCATCCAGAGGGTTCTACAGCATGTGTCTGAAGCAAAAATCAGACACAAACCAGGAGCACATAGGTGAAACCTGGCCAAGCCTCCAGGGAGATTAGCAAGTTCCCAAGTGTACTTTCAAGCAACGGATCATCATGCTTGCTTTATGTACACCAATTAACCTCGCACGAAGAGTAGCACTGAGGAAGCACAGTTATTCTAGTGTAAAACTAGCATGAGATCAAACTGGGGGGAATACACTATATTTTACTGTAGCCTGTCATTTCTTATATAGATTATACAGGTGAGAAGCCCACAGCCTTGACCAGAATAGCCCCACACGGCTTAGCCGTACTGGAGTGTACGGGGGGTCAGAAAGGCAGTACAAAGAGCTTTCCTTCAGTGATATTTAATGGCTGAGGCTTTGGGGACAGGGGAACATTAGGCATAATTTCATGTGGGCTCCGTGCAGTAGTGGTTGAGGTCTGTTCACAGCATCAGCTGGCAGTTTAGCAGTGGGAAACTCCCAGAGGGGAGATGAGTGTGGAGAGATGTGGCAGAGTGGGAAGGGTCTGCAACGCTCGCCAGCAGCTGTGCTAGGTACACAGAAGCCCAAAGTCTGGCAATCACGTTTGTGTTTATGGCATTAACCTCTGTTCCCACTAAACATCTTTCTCCCTTTCTCTAAGACTTCAGGTCTGCAGCAGCACTGTAGGATCCCCCTTTGAAAAGATAGTAAGCCATGCAGACGTTGCTCTTTGGTGAGTCAGAATGCCACAGAGGTTCATCATGATCAGATCAAACTCTGGCAAGCACACAGGGTGCCACGCCGTCACATTTGAGCCAGCAGAGATGCTGCCACAGACCCCTCTGGGTACCTGCCCGTTCCCCGTTCCCTCTCTCCTGACTTTTTTTTCTGCTTTTCAGCAAACCCCGAGATCACAGCACATTGTGATATTCGTCTGGGCAGCACCCAGCCTACGAAGACTGACTTGACAAAGCCAATGCCATGAGCACAGCATAGCTAAGCACCAGGACCTGAATGCCTGGCCACAGTGAGCAACCCAACCCACCTGCCTGGCAGAGCCAGCACGAGCAAGGAGCACTTCCCATTCTGAAGGCACCAGGAGGGTGAGATTTCTCCCTGTTCACACTTCTCTCTCTTCCGTCAAAAGCAGGAGCAGGGACTGCAGTGTGTAGTGGTCCTGACAGCAGGACTGGCACCTTCTCTCCCGCTCTGAAAGACCAACAGACAGACCACATGCTGCCTGGAGCAGCCCTGCCTGAGGGAGGGACGTTCACAGGTTCTGATTAAGCTGCTTTGGGCACCACTGGTTCCCATTTCAGCATGCCGTATTTTCCACTTTTCACTCTTTTTTTCCTCTGTAGACTAATCAACACATTTCAAAAGGCTGGCATGAATTTTGAAGCGTGCTTGCCACAGCAGACCAAATTGGTCTCTGTACTCAAAACCCCAAACTGTGCTCCCTGTTTCTCACAGCAAGAGGGAGAGTCATACCGTCACCTCTGAACTCTGTAGGCCCAGTTAGTTCACCAAAATACAACATGGGAACATCAAGCAACACTATTTTTTTTTCTCCAGTAGCAGGAGAATCCGGTAGCAGCCCATCAGGATGACACTACATGAAAGGGAAGGACAGAGATGCTGACGAGTTAGGTGGAGGGTCCCACAGCAGCCACTGCCAAGCCCAGCAGGGCTACAAGGAATGGGGTCAGTTGGTAAACCCCCTCCATCCCCCCAGCTGGAGCTAGGCGAGGGTTAGGCAGGGCACAGAAATTTTAACAAAGGGACCAGCATAGCCTCCGTGAGCTCACACAGCAGCATATGGTTATGTTTTCCTTTTCAGCCATTTGATCAGCTGAAAAGCCTTTCTGTTCCTGGGGAGGTTCTTGAATTAATTTGCAGCTCAAAGAGCAGACCCTGGTGGCAGGAGGCAGGGTAGGAACCCACCGCTGTCAGAGTCCTGGGGGGCTGCAGGGGACACCGGGGCTGGAGTGCGCAGATATCCCATGCCGGATGGCCCAGAGACGCAGAAGCTGCAGAGAGGCTGGGAGGCAGCTGCAGGCAGGGACATCGGTAAAGGCTAATTTTGCAAATTGAAAAAACAACAATAATAACGGTATAGGCGTGACAAGCCTCATCACAGCTGGTTTGGGATTTAGCTGGCTTTATGTTGTTTTGATTAGCCTGACAGTCAGCTGGTAGGATGCTTGTATGGGCACATGTGTGGGCGGGAGGATAAACACAGCTGAGCAAATCTGGTCCCTCATCTTGCTTCTGCACAAGCAAATGGGCTTTTCCTCAGTTCAGACGAGAGCTGTAGCCATCCTTGCTCCCATATCCAAAAAGGTGCAACTGTATTTAATGGCAGTGTATCACGTGAGCGTTTGTAGCAATTTTGCTGATGTTTATTGCTATAGACAAAGCACAACTGCTTTTAATGCTGTGTCAAGCTGGTGAAACTCAGACAGCTGTGAAGAAAAAAACATACTGAATCATGTGGGGAGAGAAGGGGAAAGGAGCAACATCCTGACAGAGAAAATATGACAGTTTAAATAAGATTCTTCCCCATCAGGCTGAGGTACCCCTCCAGAAAGCCTACTTTTAACCAGTGTTTTACTGCAGAAGCTAGGCAGACTGCATTCAAAGCTCATATTTTTGTTCCTATGGTGTGTTAATGGCAACTGGTTGGAAACACAAGCTGCATTTGAAAGAAGAGCTGGCTCTAGGGGATCAGGGAAGGGAGAAAGAGGGAGAATATTAAGCCATTAGAAGGAGTGAAAGCAAGGGTATGAATGGGTTGAGAAAGAAGAAACACCATCAGCCTCCCAATTTTGGGGTTCTCCAGACTCTTCAGATACATTCTAAACCTGTTATCCCTACCTCTGTTTTAAATAGTTTGAATTTCCCCAATTCCACAACTTTTTAAAAAAGACAATGTATCTTTCCTGTAACTTATACAGAAAGAGAATAGAAAATTATCTTAAACTGACAGCAATATAAGCTCTGTCTTCCATCTTCCCCTGTAGCTTCCGAGAAATGGAATTTTTTCATGATGAATGATAAAATAAATCACAGCAGCCGCAAGCCTCTCCAGGGGTTAATAAATGAGCACAGATGGCTGAAAAAGCACAGCCAAGACTTTGTGCCTCACCGTGGATCCAAGATGGTAAACTCAGGCCTACAGTTTGCTAATTCACCCCCAAAAGCTCCTCGATGCCCTGTGAAATCTTCATTACCACTAAATTCCTCTTTAGAGCACCCAACACATCAGAGGTGCTGAGGGGTGGTAATCCCCAGATCACCACTACCCCTTTTGCCAAAGGTTCCTTCTTCTCTCTTTCTGCCCTCTAAGGGGGGTGTGTGTGTAAATACTCCCTAACTCACTTTATATCTGCCAAGAGACTTCAAATCACATCAGCTACCTAGAATGATTTCATGGACATGTAACAACTCCAGGAGGGGAGAGGCAGCAAGCCTTTCACCAGCACAACAGTTTGAAAAATATTCATGGATTTATTCACATCTATTAACACTCAGAGTTTGATGCAAGAGGCTACTTTACCTCCAGTTCTGCTGTCTGTCCCCTTGCCAGTGATATTCTCATTAATTAGAATGCAATGAGCATAATGTACTTAAGCAATAGTAAAGCAGGAGGTGGAAAGCCAAGATGCTTTGTGCCCATCTGTGAGTTGGAAGGGAACCAAGGGACTTCAAAAAGAAAGCATAAAACAAGGGATATGGATGTTCAAATGGAAGAGGAAAATGGTTTGTCCAACACTGTTTGCCTCAAGCTTGCCTGAATAAGAAAAATCCCCCATATTCATGCAAATGGGAGTTGAGTGGAGCCTACTGATATGAATTTTCTTAAGCAAAGGGTGCAATATATCCTGTGTAATTTTTCTTGCCTTTCAACTCTGCTATGCTGCGTAAGGTATGTGTTACATACCACCATGCAAATAATGGACTTTTTTCACTTGTTTATTACTGGACATTTGGTAGAAGTAACTAATTATATAAATTATTCCCTGTATATTGTTCAGACATTTGGAAATGAGCTTGTAATGAAAAAAACCACTTTTGTTCTATTTTTTAAGTAAAATATACCAAAACTCTTTGGAGAAGATGTAATTTGTCATTCAAGCAGCACCAAAAATAGGTGCTGATCCATCAGCATCATAGTTTTATATGTCTTATCTTGCAGAGAACAGTCTTTAAAGAGAGATAAAAATTATAAAACTTACACAAAGACTGTACAAAGACTGTTAGAATTGTTTGAATTAATTATAACATGCCTCAGTCACAATCCTGATACTCCAGCAACGGACAGCCTTCTGCTTGTCACATGAGGAGCTTTTTCTGCATGGAGTGGGATTTCCCCTGTCTAACATCAGGGCTGCTTTTACACCTCATGCTGAGGCAGAAGAAGGATCAGGGTCAGAGCGTGACTCCTTGTAGGCTATGGGTCTGACCAGCACAATATGCAACCCAGAACATCTCTGAACCCTTTCCCCCATCACAGAATCACAGAATGGTTTGGGTTGGAAGGGACCTTTAAAAGTCATCTAGTCCAACCCCACTGCAATGAGCAGGGACATCTTCAACTAGATCTGGTTGCTCAGAGACCCATCCAACCCAACCTGAAATGTTTCCAAGGACAGGGCATCTACCACCTCTCTGGGCAACTGTTGTGAAATGGAGTGGTTTGGATGGCTTAAAGAGTCACTGTCAAGGGTATTAGTGAAAATGATTTAATAGGAATTTATATAAAAGCATGACTTAACAGAATTCAATGGTAAGGTTCACTCTATTACTTAATACATGGATGAAACGTACACAGGAAAATTAAGTTAGAATCAGGCTAGAATTATGTATACAGAAACCTTCAATGCAAAAGGTTAAGAGAGAAAGATACAAGGGAAAATCGGGTTAGAATTGATTTATTGTAATTGGTACAGAGATGGAATTTGTAAAAAGGTAGAGGAGACCCTCCCATTGAGTCACAAAGTTCAGAGAAGACCCCCTTGCTTTCTAAACTGTTGGAGTGTAGGTGAGCTGGATTGACTCCTAGTCTCAGACTTGATCTACCGTTTATGACTAATAAGAGGGATACAAAAGGGTAAGGAAATTCCTCCAATTGAGTCACAAGGTTCAAAGAAGAACCTCTTGCTTTCTAAACTCCTATCAGCATCTAGGTGCAGCTGGATCCACTCCTACTCCCAGACTTGGGCAATGGTTTATGTCTAAAGGGATTATGAGTATAATAGCAGCCTGAGATTTATTCACAGCTGAATAAATTTCACAGCAGTAACTTACGTATAGATTTGAAAAGCAATATTTGTAAGATACTCGCTATAGAATATTCAGGTTAGTACACACACCCATACACAAAGACACTAAGAGATATATATATACATCAGCAAGCAAAAGAGGTATACCTGTTAAAAATTCCCCTGGAGTTCAGTGAAAATATTCATGTCAAATGCTTCAGCATCTTTCTCAATGGGCAAAGGGTTGAGCCTCGAGGAACGAAGAGCATCCATCCAAGTCTCATTGGCTTTCAGCAGCAGCAGACCTCTGATCTTGGCAAACCTGAAGAGTCTGCAAGCTCTGAGAGGCGTCCCACCCAGAGGGAGATGCTGGTCGCAGCCCGCTGCGGTCCAGGGGAGCTCAAAGGGTCTCACTTAGAACCGCTCTTCATAGGTTCGGGAGATGATTGGCTTTAGTCATCAGGAAAATACTGGGATTCCAGTAGCACTGGTACTGTTTCACCTGAGTTACGATTCAGATATGGGATGCTCCAAGGCTGTCAGGAGAGGACTGAGGTATGTCCCAAGGTTGTCAGGAAATGACTAATTATACCTACTCCTGTCCCCGGCCTCCACCAGGCCACAGGAGTCCTTGGTACAGTCAGTGCAGCTCCCTGTCTTGTCCATGCAAGAGTTCCTGGTAAGGTCAAGAGATGGTTAACTGTCCAACTCATCACACATATGCTAAGGCCTAGCAAGACTCCCACAATTCATAGATTGGCCCAGAGAGAGGCGGGAATGCACCAGCACAGGACTTACGTCAGTCTAACTAATACTGTTCTCCTGTATGTCAGGAGGATATTCTCCTTCAGTCTGGCATTGGTTGGCAACCCATCAGTCATCTCAGGCTCATGCTTTGTTGCCGTTGCTGGCTACAACCAAAGTATTGTTAAGGTTTGTCTTACCTTAGGGGAACTGGAATACTCAGAAAGCATTCTGTGAAAACCTGACTGCTATCCAGGAAATTAATGTTTTTCGTAGTATCTGAATAGCCTGAAGGAAACAGAAGATTGGCTTTTTTTGATTCACAAGCCAAATCACCTCCTTCCTTTTGAAAGGTGAGGTAGATGACAACTGAATAGCTGAAGAGGTGAAGGCAAGCTTCCGTTCTTGGTAATCATAAGTGCCCTTTCACTCCAATGAGCTGTAAAAACCTGATGTTTGTTTAGCAGACATGGTTTGAAAAAAACAGGACTTGTGGATTTTTCCTAATTAAATATTACTTAAGAAATTTGCTCTTCGAAATTTTATGTGGGTTCACTCATACTTTTTGCCAAAAAACTATTCTGACTGATAACTAACAATTTTATCCCATATTGAATGACTTTTCTAGATACCTTTAAGATATCAGTTACTAATTCCAGCTTCATTTCTCTGTGGACCATTGAAACTTCTTCCTCTGCAGTTAGCAAGGTCTTATGTCTGCTTTTAATATAAAGTTATCTCAATTTTAATTGCTTCCATTTACATACGGGGACTCTGGGAGCACATTGTATGTCATACTACTTCTGTCTGCCTGTAAAAGTTTAGGGAAATTCATTTTGTTCTAAGTTTGTAGTCATGAACTTAAAAACATGACTGACTGGCTATTAATTTTTTTGACATATTCCATCAGTTTGGAAATATTCCCAACTTCTCTAGTTCTATAGACAGGAAATAAAAGTGGATCAGAATGATTTCCATTGTGATATATCTATTCTACCAAGATAAGTTGGTATTTCTATACACATTAATCTCAGGAGTCTGTAACAAAATCTTCTGATTCTAATGCAGGGTTCAGGGTGGGGAGGTAGAGGAGTCAGGATAGAAGGAGTGAAGCTGAGCCTTGGAAAAAGCGGGGTGGGAGGTTTGGTCTTTGATTTTGTTTTTGTCTTTGTTTCTCACTATCCAAATCTATTTTAGCTGACAATAAATAAAATTAATTTTTACCAAGTCAAGTCTGTTTTGCCCATGGCAGTACTTGGTAAGTGATGTCCCTGTCTTTACTTTGACCCATGAGCTTTTTCATCTTACTTTCTCCCCTGTCCTGTTGAGGAGGGGGCGTGAGAGAGCAGCTGGGTGGGTGTCTGACAGCCAACAGAGGTCAGTCCACCACAGTCTCATAGTCCAGTGTCCTGAGTATCAGTTCTTCTAAGACCATATTCCATAAGCAGAACCTATTTTCCAGGAACTCTTCTTGAGGTTTACCTCCTCCCGGTTATTTTCTTTCCCTACCCAGGTAGTGCTGCATTTACATTTAGGCCTCTGAATAGCTCTTGTCAATATCTTTAAACACAAATGAACTAAATTCAAGCCTATACTTTAAGAAAACCTGTTCTTATTATTTTCTTCTGAAGCAAAAACCCTTCAAGGATTAAATGCTTTGCAGTTGCTGTGCCTCCATCTTTATTAATTAAGTATATAAAAATTCCTAGATCTCTTTGAAAGGCAGAAACACCTTATTGGCTGAAGCAGCAACAAGCTCACATTTATGGCTTTCATTTTTAGAGGTAGTCTGTAAAGTTCTATAACAAAGATTGGTTTTTTCATAGTTGAAATGGAAATGAGTCATCCTTTTCCAACGACAAAGTGCAAAATATACAATGCCCATCATTTGGTCTGTCTAGCATAAGACAGTAAGAGTTTATGGTCACTGAAGAGCTCTTTGTTCCTCTGAAAAAGGAAATAATGTGATTAAAATATGTATTTAAAGATATTTCTGTTTACAGTATATATTTTTATATGAATATCCACTATTATGATTTATAGTCTTTGTATAAACCAACATTGCTGTTTTTCACAGCTCACCTAATCCGGATGCTAACGGAACATTCAAAAGCAAAATATTCAATATTCAGCTATAGATGAATTATTTGAGGGTAATAGTTATGTCAGCAAGACAGAAAATATCTCTTCCAATTTTGTCTTGGTGCAAGCCTCATGTGTCACCTTAGGCAAAATACCCAATACCGTCATGTTTCCCTTTCCCCATACAATACTTGAATAATGATCTTGACTTGGGATATTTATTTGGGAGTTTTTGTTCAATTTGAAAAGCACTTTGGTATCCTTAGCTAAAAAGTACAAAGTGAGCATAAGCACTGTTTTCTGTGTAGCAATAATAGCTCCTCTGACAACCACTACAAAAGACCAAGGATCTCATAAGAATGGAATTTTAGAAGTTCAGTGAATTTCATTAACCAGATCTTTTTTCTTATATTTCAGAAGTCACAATTCAGCATTTCCATGTGGTTTTAGTAGCTACCCTTGGCATATGTCTCTGTTGAAGCTGCGTTACTAGTACTGTCCTGCTTTCTCTTCTCACTTCACAAGATTCTCTTCATACCCGTTGTTTTGCATTAGCCATGTCATTTGGTTATGTGGTCTGCTTCAGGGCTCTACATTACATTTGTGACATTTTCAGTAAATGTAAAAAAGGATTTTAGCAGAAAACAGAGCAGCAGTGTCTTACACAGTACAGGTATATGCTGAAGATGAGTAGGAATTAACCCTATAGAAGTTCCTGTATGTTGGTAAGAGGTGGATACACTGATACAAGCTGTCTAAAGTGAACTACTGTAACTGAATTCTGAGTCATGTTCTTCAGCTCT
>JAVKLA010000074.1:63150583-63161585 GCA_034782735.1 Sagittarius serpentarius
TACAACAAATGTGATCTGCCTGCAAACTGTACCTTCTTGCAGACACTGGCAATATGCCGTCTCTCACAGAACCCCAAAACCAGCATTGCCAGACTTGCAAGGTGAAGGAACAAGAAATCACTCTGAGCATTAATGGCCTCTGTTAAATGAGGCTGGGAGAAGCTCTGTCATTGTTTGGATAAATAATTACAGACAAGCAAATAATCTAAAGCACTTGCCCTTCTATTATACAGCAGATGGCCTGCAGGATCAGCCATTTAACTTCAGCATTAAGATATTGAACACGACATCCGGCACAGTGGGAGCTAATCAGTTTCTGACGAGCTATGATTTCTTCTTCTTAGAGTTTGCCTGAAATCTCATCTTCCACCCCAGTCGCTGAGCTTTACCTTTTGCATGCATTATGTACAGCTTCTCGTGGGATGGCTTCACTGTGAAGGTAACACCGCACATGCAGGCAGTGCTTGTCTCTGGTCTCTGCAGGAGCACACTTTATGAAATCTGTGCACGAGCTCCCAAATAAATTATTGATTTAGAAGTTGACACCAATTCTTAAATACAGCAAACCCTTCCAAGGTGTATCCTCTTCAAACACTAAACTTAGCTCACCTATACCAGAATACATAAGAAGAACAACCTTTCCCAGCTGTTGGAAGAGTCTGACCTTATAGTGTTACATGATTTATATCACAATCAAAAAATCACGGCCTCTGAGAAGGTTAGAGCTACTTACTGCTTTCCAAATACTCTCTCACATATGCACTTTCAAGCCAAAGATGTCCTTAAATCAGTAACTACTTCAACAAGCCCTTGAGGAACTAGGATGTAATTATTACAGCACCAGCTCCTGATTAAGGACTTGTTTGGAAAAGGGCTCATTAATTTGCATGAACATATGATTGACTGTGATGGAAGGGAGCCAGTAGAGAGCTATGCAGGACACTGGTTCCCCTACACAGTGCTCAGAGCACCAAACAGGTGTCTATTGCCACATGAATTGCCACCTGTTTGTTTTCCATCTTGTCTGTTTTAACCCCTAAAAACTCCAATCTCTCCTTTTCTTGTTGGCCTAATTAATACTAGCAGTTCCATGCAAGTCTATCCAGATTGCCAAGAAGTCCACAAAAAATAAAGCGATTCAGGGAAGTCTGACCTCTTCTCAAAGAATGTGTGGCAGGATAGAGGGAGGCCGACATGGCTGGGTAAATCACTTGCTGCCTGTTTTCGACTCCATTTCACTGCTATACAAAATAGAGCCATCTTACAGCAATAAGAAAAGTAACACTGTACAATTGTTAACATTATGGTAAGAACTGCTCAGAAAAATGTGAAAACAGCTCAATTTTATGAGTACATTTTAATAAGCAGAAAGATATAATCACAATTTTACCTGCACTGTGAAAAGGGAGGTTTATAAGCTTTATAAACCAAGGGTGTGTAACTGAATTATCACAGGACAGTTGACCAAAGTTATGCTGGAAACCAGAAAGAAAGTAGCTAGAACTACTGCACTCCTTAAGCAAGACAAAGGCCATTGGAACAGGAACAATAGGAATAATAAATACACAGGACTGCACAGGCCAATTTACCTGGCAATGTTCCCCAGCACCAGCACGTGCATGAGCCGTCGCTTTGTCTTCAGTTTCCCATGCCTGCCTGTAGCTGGTGGGAAGTACCTACAACCTCACTTTGAAGATGATACGTACCCTGGAGCTGACTCTGTTTTGATGGAACATTCTATGAAAAATGGGGAAAAGGTGTGCGGGGATGTCAGGAAGGCTCATGTGCTTCATGCCCTGGCACAGCACAAATGCAGTTATTTTTGCGCTTCTTCCGTTCATATCATATTCAGTATTTCAGGTCAGACACTGGTGCTGCTTTCAAGCGAGTGGCACATCTTGCACACAAATCCTTCATGTTCTTAGTTACAGAGAGTTATTCCCTGAATAAATGGTTGCAAGCTGTTTGGGAGGCAATAGCTCTCCTCTCTCCCCTCTTTGAAGAGTTTTTGACATTACAAGGTCTTTAGGCACTGCCACTAACACACAAGCTTTTCACCTGCTGCTGATTCCAACCATCCATAAGCTTTTTCCCAAACTTCAGAATGTTTTTGTTTTGGTTTGCTCTCCTAAATATCCACTTGCTTGTTTGTCTTGGCAAAAACATTCCTGTGTTCGCAGTTGAACTTTCAAGAACCTGAAGCAGTCCAAGAGACATCCACCTTTTCCTCCATAATCTCAAAGTGCTCACTTCAACAGCTAGTACCATGCTTCTGGACGTGGGTTACGCAGTTCTTTCCAAGGACCGTTTCTCCCCCTCCCTAAGGATCAGTTCTCCCACTTCTGACAATAGAATACCATCTGATATCTAGAACCTGGAGAGCAGTTTCATCTGAAAAAGGACCACCTCTGAGGTGGACAACTGCCAGGTATTCAGGTCTTTTAAAACTTTTCCTACAAACCTTGCACAAAAACAAAGGAAAGCCTGTTCCTCTGCCTTCCTATCCATTTTGCTTCCAGTTTGCTTCCGTTGCTTTGTTCTGTGTGCTTTCACGTTGGTGATAGACAGAGGACTGACAGCAGTGAACACAGGCAGCTCTCTACTGTCAGTAATTATTTAGCACCTAGCAAGCACCAAAGACCCACCAGGGCGGCCACATTTGTACAACCCGGTATTAGGCATGAACCCTTTGCCAGTACTGCTGCCGTTCTGGCAGACCAGCGGCCAGAACTGACAACCCACGATGTCCAGGGTGGCTTTGCAGGCTTCTGCGTGTGATAGTAATTGGGGGACACACAAGCTTCACTGTCCGTGCTGGAGCAAGAAGAGGGAAAAATCTCCAAGCGACACGACGGGCTGGCAGCTCTGAACATCACCTCCCTTCAGCAGGGACATGGCTCTGTAGAGCAGAGCTCAGTGCCAGGGCACAGCGCAGTGTGGCACCCTGTAGCGTGGGTCACACTGGCTGTACAACAGCAGGGCACGGTGCCGCAGAGCCTGCGGGGCCATGCACAGCCCCTTAAATTGTCTGCAGCCATGCCGCAATGGCGCACAACCCCAAGGGGCTGGCACCGGCACAGAGGGGAGCCCAGGTGAGACGGCCCTGGAGATGGCCCCCCAGCAGAGGGTGGGATCTTCGGGCAGCCCAGGGTCACATTGCCTCAGCAGGCAAGAGTAATCTTGATGAATTTGAACCCGCTGCCTGTCCCTAGAGATACTCAAAAGCCCTCTGGACATGGTCCTGGGCCACTAGCTCTAGGCAGTCCTGCTTGTGCAGGGAGGTTGGGCAAGATGACCTCCAGAGGTCCCTGCCAGCCTCAACCATTCTGTGAATCTGTGAAATCTTAAGACCTGTCAGTTCCTACTGCAGACAGTTGTGTAACTCCAGTTCAGCTACATATAAAATTCACAAAAATTACAATGTGACCAACTCCACCCAGTGCTCTTGTTGAGGATTGTAGAACCAGAATACAATAAGAGGTTTTAAAACTCGTAAAATGCAAATCAGCATACTTAGGTAAAGATTGCCAGCTGGTGTTAGGTCCAAGAAAATCTTGCCATTCTGTATAAATATGGTTTTAGTAAGAGCCCAGTAGGAACAGAAATATTTTCTTGAGGAGTAGAAAAGAAAAATGGTTTAATCAAGCTGTCTCTTCATGGCTGCAAATCAAATATTATTCTGGTGCATGGGAGCTTTACGGTGTATATAACCTGCCTGTAGGAATACTAGAGAGATCCAGAAAAGAAGTGAAAATTGCTCAAATCAATATCAACATGAAAATGCTCAAAATCAATAAGACGTAAAGTGACTTTCATTGCCCAATAAACAGGGAAGAAAATGAAGCTTTAACACCTGCAGGCAATCAGTTACAGCAATACTGGTTAAATAAAAAAAAAATTACTTTGCCCTTATCCTTTTGTTTTATTGATGTGACCAGCACTGATGGTTAGGAAAGAATATAATAAATAATGTCTGCACCAAGCTAGATATTACTAGATATTACAAAAGGGTATTTGCATTCCATTTAGGAAAAATCTGATACACGAAAGCCAAGAGCTGCTGATCACTGCTTTTGTTTCCCAAATGTAAACCCATGCACATTGTAAAGTCTATAAAACCAAAAAACAAACATGATGAGTTGTTCTGACTAAGTGTTCACTTTAACCCCAGAATATATTATTCTATATGTACAAACACCGCGTGAGAAGAGCTCTCTGTTTCTCAATTACACACTGTGGTTTTAGACATATGGTAAATAACCTTTGGAAAGACTGCCTCCGATTTCCCTGCGTAGTAAGCCAATTCACAGCTCAAACATGAATATAAATCACGTACTTAGGGAAAAAAAGAATTGGCTTTCTTGAAAAGTCCTGAAAAGTGGAACAATTTGCCCTGCACTCGGTGGGCACATTTGGCAAAGGTGACCCCAGGAGTGGCTCCTGGCGATGGCCTCATGCCCTGCAGTGCTCCTCGCGCCTGGGAAGAGCGTGGCAGAGGGGCAGATCAGCCTCCTCGCGTCGCAGAGAAGCGCTTGACGTGATCGAAAGTTAGCATGTCGTGTAGCATATCCTGAAAAATGACAGTGGCCAGCTCGAGAAGTATCCACTGAAGAGTTGTTTTTAGAAAGATCTGTAGGTCTTAGGCTGGCTCAGGTGCCACCTGCAGGTAATTAAACAGGCAGCGCAGGAAGGAGACTGGCACAATTACTCCTCATCTGCTCTTCCCGGTCCTCGCTCGGGCTTACTCGGTCCATACCTACCACACTTGAAAATAACCTGTGAGCACTCGAGCCTCAGCAGAGAGTTTCTGTTTTGCTTCACCAAGCCAGGGTTGTCATCAGTAACAAACACAGACACTAACTTGTTTATGAGTCCTGGAAGGTAGCGCCAGCCTGGAGGGAAGGTAAGGGCATCTTCTGCTTACACAAGGCAGCACATGCTGCAGTTGGGTGCTCCTCTGAACCTCCTCATGTTTCTTCAAAGCAGGTGCCTTCAGCAAAAGCTGTGTCTGCCCACTGCAGTGACATATGTGTCTTTGGATACCTCCGCCTTAGTGCCTACAACAACAGTTTTAATCTTCTGAGCAGTGTGTCCTTTAACAGGGAAGGTAGAAGCAATGAAACGTCCATGGAAAATGAGATGGTTCAAAAAGAAACTAAGGACTGAAACAGGATCTGTTCTTGGAGTCCTGATACATCTTTAAAAATTATGTGTATATGCATATTCACACACACATATGCATTGGCTTTAAAGAGTTTTCTGCGGGGTAAGAACTAAAAATCAGCAAACCCGCAATGCATATTTTTGATTTTTTAAAAGAGTTCCATCTCCAACAGAAAGTTCCAAAAGGTGAAACAAGAAAAAAACTCAAGTATTCAGCTGAAGACTTGAAACTCTCATCTCTAGAATGTTCCGCATCCTACATCACATCATACAGTGACATTTATAAGATGGTTGCTTAGTTATCCTGTATTTCACCTTGCTCTATTGCCCAGTTCCTCTAGAAAAGAGAGAGTGGTGAGTCCATCCAGTGTCTTCATTCAAATACCGACTGCCCTGGGAGCCTGATCCTTCATATTTTGGTCTGCTTTATGTATTCTGCTTTTACCTGCAGAGTGAGATAGGCTGCAAAATGTTCTTTCCTAGAAAAATGAAAGATTTTGGCCTTACAGGCAATGAAAATAATTTTATGGGACTGGAGCTCTTAGACATCCTTCTGCTGTGCAGCTCTGACTCGAGCACTGCCACACAGCGATGCTACCTGCTTACAGCAGTGTGATGCACTGTGCATGCCCCAACTTGTGCAGCATCGCAGTAATCATCAGCATGTGAAAGATGTAATCTGCTCTGCCTCTGCCATAATCAGGAAAAATCCTTAGGTTTGAAACACTGCGTGATATTGCTGCTGAGCAAAGGGAGAACAGAAATGCCCAAGCTCTTCTTACAGGGCAAAAAAAGCAATTGAAGAAGTGGTGAAAGACAAGGACATACAACTTCTTTTAAATGACTCTTTCCAGGTGTGTTTTGGGTTTTTTTAAAGGAGTGAAAATCTAGGCCCCGATTTAAATGGTGAACAAAGTGAAGGTTTGCATGAGATGTGTAGCGAAAACCTGTAAGTATCACCTTATACTCAAGCTGGGGCATGGGCAGATGGGGGAATAATTCCTCCACCACAGAAGTAACACGAACAAGACCTGTGGATTTATTTCTCCCCTCTTGGATGGACACCTCCTGCTGTTTTCCAAGGAGCTGGAGGCAACAGCAGGCAGCTCTATTTCGTTTGGACTGATCCCAGGATAAAAGCCAGCCTCTCCTCCTTCAGTCACAGACTCCACGAATCCTCAAAGTCTTACCATAAAAGAGCTTTGTACTGTGTAAGTGCATGACCTCCATTACACATGTAGCCTTTGATTTTTATTTGTAAAAACCCTTAAGCAGCTTTCTAGCCCCACACATCTCTGTTCCATACAGCAGGAGGATGTGCCCAAAACTGCAAACTCACATGTGACCAAGGAACTAGGGGACATTTAACCCAGGACGCAAACACCTGCAGTATCTCTTACCCAGTTAGTGTGACAACAGAAGAAACTAGCGAGAAGTGTTGTCTTCCTCCCAGAGCAAGGGAGGCAGAATGTCACCTCACATCCCAGAGGCAGGCTGGCATGTTAATACATTTTATTACCGAACTCCCTTAGTTCTGGATAGTTACAACAAAATTGCTTTTAATTAGAAGTCTAAAATGCAGTCGTGAAGTCTTGTTTTCAACAAAAGCGAGTATCTGTTACTCCCACTGATGAACAGGAATGGAGCTGCTCTCCATCTTTGAAAAATGAGGCAATTACATGTCAACACAAAGGCGCTTCATGCTAGCCACCCAGATTTCAAGATTTCACCCAAAAGCCACAAAAACTTGTTATAAGTGCTCATGGCTCATTTCCAACAAGCATGCATCAGCACCAGAACTGCAGTGCAGGAGAGAGAGAAAAACTTGTTGTAAAAATCCAGTGGAAAAGAAAACTCCTTTAAGTGAACTGCAAGTTGCTGACTGTAAAAAGCCATCTCATCCCAACTCTGACAAGAAGCAGTCTAGCTGCAAATACATAAATGAGAGCATGTCTCAACTATATCTTTTCTGTCCTCTAGTGTCAGCTTTTTCTGATGAACAGAATCAGAATAAGCCTTTTTCTGTTGTCATTTTTAACTGGTTTTTTTAAGCAAAGAATTCTCTGTCTAATTGTGAACACTGGTAGAGACATCTCTGAAAAGAGGCCAAGTTTTGATTAAAAAACTTTAGCCTTCCCCAGAAACAATGGCAAAGTTTCAAACAGCTTTGCTGCAGCACATGAATGCAAGCAGCAATCTTTGAATAGGAAATTTACTTCAGGAGAGAATCACAGCAGAAAGAATGGAGAATGCAGCTGAATTTACTCCCAGCTTTTTTTTTTAAACAAATATTCATGTATGCACAGAGTTTGTGTAGCTAAAAAAATAACAGAACTGTCTTTCCCTCTTTGATTTGCAGTATAGCTACACATGCAGGCTGTTCTGCCTAAGAACATCTCTAGTCAAACTCTAGGCTACAACAGGCAGTTGTTTCAGTCATTTCACAAGTAGTCATAAATTATACCGAAGTAAAGCAGTTCTATGAACAGTACAATTGTCTCTGCATTTAGGGGCTGGTGTAGTAGAGTATCAAAAATATCTAGAATACTTAAACTGGTTTAGAAAAACAAAACCAGATTAACTAATAATAGTTGCACAAAGTCTAGGAGTGGGAGCAGAGACCAGAGGCAGCCGAAGATCTCCAGCACCCTCTTCTGGTTCCTGGAGCCCATAGGCACGACCGCAGCTAGAAACCTCCCTTCTGCTCAAGTGACATTGATGGACCCAGTTAATACACACCTAGATGCGAGCTAACAGGATGCCAGTGCCCTCAGCAGCACTACAGTGAACAATATAGGACATTCTATTGTTTTGAAAATTTCAGGAAGAAATTTCAGCTGTTGTAATATTGTTCCTGTGAGTGTCCATATCCATTCTTTGTGTTACTGTACCTGTTAGCAGCTGCAGATCCAGGGCCAGAACATTAATGTACTGGACAATGTACAGACACTGGGAAAAACTGCTCACAAGAGACCGATGGGAGAGCAGAGACTATTCACACGCAGTATGTTCCAAGAGCCAGGCAGAGACCAGAGCAGCCTGAGTTGTCAAGGTTTTAATTTTGCTTCATTTCACTTCAGAAGGTTTGAGGGGCGGTAGGTTGGGGGTGTCAGGCAGCATCTCTAGGAAGGAAGATAACAATGAAATTTCACTGACCTGCAGAGACAGCATGGAAGAAAGTATAAGGATGCCCTTTTCAAACCTGACCACATGGATGACACGATACAGCATCACTGGCCAAAGGCAGAGGCCATCCTCTTGAAGTCAAGTGAAAAGTGACACATTGAGCGGGAATGTCTACATCTCAGGGGGCTCAAAAGCATGTTTAACATAATCAGGGGCAGGAGATACATGGAAGGAGCCAGAGAGGATCAAAGATGGGAGAAGAACCTGTGCAGCATCACCCTGAGACAGGTGGGACAGCATGGTGCTGAGGCAAGAGATGACACTGCTGACTCAAGCTCTGGGCAGATGAGAAGAGCCCCAGTGAAGAATCTTGGGGTATACGGGCAGAATAAGTTATACAGTGAAGATCTGCAACATCTAGAGGTGGTTACGAGAACCACAGATTGTGAAAGATGGAGCGAGACACAAGTTAATAATTAGGAATGTAAGTGAAAAATGAAATGGTCAGAAGATACTATTTGAAAGTAAGAAAATAGAAACCAGACCATTGATTGGGAAGTTTGTTCTCTTGGCTAAGCAATACTGCTTCTGCACCGTGTGAAGCCATTCGCTTTTCTTCCTGTCACGTTGGTATTTCAGGTCATTAGATGTGTCAATAGCTCTGAGGCCTGGGCCACACAACGTTGAGCAGTGTTTTCATCTTGGGGATCAGATACTTCAAAAACAATCAGCAGCAGCTCACAGTTGTTCTCTCTGGCCACACCATGGTCTTTTCTCCCTGGAGCCACTAGAGCTCTCCCAAAACCTAGACTTTCATCATTTTGCACAGAGCTAAGGCGCAGAAAGCAGCCTTGAGAGCCGACCAGGCAGAGGCCCTGGCCAAGCAGCTGGAGGGGAAGGTCAGCTGGCCAAAGACTGACATTACCCTAGGACCTTGCCAAAGCAAGCCAAAGATAAAATGACCTGTCTGTCCCTGCATGGTCAACCTTTCTTACATGATGTGGGGGGATAATACCATCCAGATGCCAGTCACAGAAGAGCTCTGCAGGAGGACCAGGCTCATGCTAAAGAAATTCCTGGGAACAAAAACTTCCTCAAGAGCAGAGAGGACAGCCAGGTGCCCAGGCAGCAAGGCCCAGAGACTCCTCCTGCATTCTGAGCCAAGCTGCTATTCCCCACACCATTAAC
The DNA here is from genome assembly GCA_034782735.1 of Sagittarius serpentarius. Lineage (NCBI taxonomy): Eukaryota > Metazoa > Chordata > Aves > Accipitriformes > Sagittariidae > Sagittarius > Sagittarius serpentarius. Next base: position 63,160,061 of record JAVKLA010000074.1, read on the forward strand.
AACCAGGAAAACCAGCCATAAGCATAACCATTAACTCCATGTACATTGATACAAGACAATGACAGGAGCCAGCATATGGCTACTGCTGGGCACCCTTAATGTGAGCCATGACTATGAAATGCCAGTCCTTTGCTCTGTCCTCACACGTTCCCTCCACTGCACTCCCTGTATGCCTGGCAGAGAAAGGGCTTGCCCCATTCACATTCACCATCCACTTCTCAACACCGGTTCCCCCCCTCACCTCCCAGTAAAGCCAACAATGCTATTTGTGCCCTGTCACCCCTCAGCTCTTTGCAAGATTGCCACTGTTTCAAAGGTAATCAAAAACAGTTTCTTCTTTGCTGAGGCTTGCTACATATTAGTTAATGAAGTCTGTCCATCCTGGTTTGGCAAAGCCTAAGTTATCTCACGTAGCAGAGATAGGTTTTTATCATTTTTTTTCTTAAACAATTAACAGTGAAACAGTTGCAGAACTGGACTCCTCAGCTCCCATGCGTCCCTCCTGCACACACCTCCTTCAGACACCCCCCAGCAACTCACTGCTGATCTAGAACTATGTCACCCACATCTCCTCCACTCGCTTCCACGTTTACTCTTTGGCAGAGCTTAAACACCATTAAAGCACTCAGACACCAACTTACCAGCTTGCAGGTCTTTGCTGCCCACATCAGGTACTGGCTGTGCTATGAAGCCTCCAGCTCAGCCTGAAGCAGTAAGCCACTGCTCTCCATTAGTCCTCCTCCTCTTTGCAGCTTCTCCTCTCCCAGGCATGTATCCAAGACCCCCAAACCATGCCACCCTGCAGCTGCATCCTCAGAGACCTGGTCACCCAGGGAAAACTGGTCCCATAAAGTTAACTGGTTGGCACTTAAGTGACTGAGAACAGATCCTTGCAGTGGAAGCATAAGGTAACCATAACCACAGCCAGTATCACCAGTTCCACCTGCAACGTGTTCGTTTTTCAGCAGTTTCATCAAACAAAAGATTAAAAATTAAATTATACTAATTTATAGTTTAACTGGAACATTAACATATTTCCACATTGCATTTTTAGAATAACTAATTCATTAGCCTCAAGTAAGAAACTGTTTTTATTCTGTGCAAAGACTATTTGCACATGCCACTTCAGAGGTGGACAATGAAAAAAATCAGAGCACAGACAAATGGTCATGTGAGGGCTTAGTAAAATATCTGTCTACTTTACATTCATACTCAAACTTCTTTTTGAAACAGCTTCCCAATGCAGACAGAAGTATTTCTCAGCTTTTGGTAATGAAGTGCTTACAGCTTAGTATAAACAGTGGCTTGATGTAGTAGGCTGCTTACAGCACACATCAATTCCTTACAGGCCAGCTCATTTCAAACATTGTCCTTTCAAACAGTATACCTTTGTTTTGGGTTTGTGTGGTGGGTTTTTTGTAGCGGGGGAGGGTGTTGTCCTAAAAGCGGATTCGTTACCCGGTGTGCAACAGACCAGTCTCACACACTCAGGAGAGATATTGCTCTTATTCAGGCCTGGGTGCTC
>JAVKLA010000074.1:63275551-63286336 GCA_034782735.1 Sagittarius serpentarius
GGGGCACATCTTTTCTTCTTCATCCTTCATACTATAACAACAGATATTTGTGATTGTAAGAGTGGCATATCAGAATTCAGAACAGGCTTTAACAGTGAAAAAAGATTAGCTTCCAGTTTGGAACAGTCACTTCTGCGTAACTATAGGCTATTCATGAATCATTCTCCTAAACCTTGCTCTGAATAAGTAAGCAACCACATTTTTAGAAGCACTGAGTACAGACAACACTTTGTTGAAAAGAGAGGCAAAGTCACAAAACCCATGACATCTTTCAAACTAGGTCAGATACCAATTAGAGACTGAAAGGTCCAGCCTTGGGTACTTAAATATTTTTTCCCCTAAGCCTTCTTTAAACAAACCAACCTTTGCTTTTTTTAATTATCATTTGGTTTTGAAAAACTAAGAAATTTTTATATACTGAAAGCTACCTACAATTTTTTCCATCACACTCCTTTCAAGAGTACTGAGTCACAAGGTAGTCTTTAGCGCATTACAGGAAACTGTCAATACTATTTCACGAACATACGTAAAACTCAAAATTAACAGAAGATAACAGTCACTCAAGAATTTTCTGCCATTAAGAGAACAAGATGCAATAGATTCACATGAACACTAACATACCTACATGTCACATTTAGATTTTTTTTTTTAAATTTTCCCTGTTTTACGTTACTTCCATTTTATTTACCGCACCTTAATTTTTAATTCGATATAACCACATATTTAGCCAGAAAAATTATTCTGAACTTACACAACACGTAGTGAAAAACACAGATTTTAGTCTTCTGTAATATTGTTTAAACGTGCAAAACTCCTACTATTCATAGCAAAAATTTGTTACAGTTGGTGTGTGTCTTAAAAGTCTGCAGAAACCCTATATTTGTTCACCAACAATATATTTTTAGAATAAAAATAATTTGTATATACATTATTTCTACACATTTCCTTGCAAATGGTTGACACTTTTTTCCTTGAAAAATCCACAAAAATAAGCTTACGGTGAAAAATTCATTTCTGCAGCATGTATAAAAACACAAGTATTAATTTAAAACTTGTTTTTGAAGAATTTTAGTAAACCTAAAATAATTGCAAGTCACAGTAACTATCAGAATTGAGTAAACTTTTATCTCATATGAATCTGATGCTCAGTGTTCTCCAATACTTGTATGATGGAAGATTAGACTTGCACAAAACAGCAACTTATCTCATTGAACCAGTAATGCTAGGAACTAATCATCAGGTGTACTGGCAAGCAACTGAAAAATCTATTGTCCTGTAAAAATAATGAGAACTAACGCAGTGAAGTTCACAATCCAGTGAAGCCAATTCAATGAGAAACAAGTATTTTCCTACACAAGGTATCTACATTAAAGGAACTGGTTTGCCAGATGAATATATATAATCTACTCTGGAACTACTTAACTTCTTTGTTTTTGCAGTTTATTTACAGTGACACAATTTGGCAATTTAGAATAAAAAAGTAAAAGATGATGGGAAATTAAGGTCACAAAATGGACATCAGAATTATAAACCTGTCTGAATATCTAGCTATATGCTTATTATCACAAGGTAACACACCAAGCTACTCCTTAAGTCAGGTTTCACTTTACACAAAAGAAAGACTCAGTCTAGGTTGCCTTCTGTAAGTTTGACCTCTCTAGGGGACGTCTAGTTCACCCACTAACGCAAGCACGCACAAATCAGTTGTTTAAAAAATTAATCAGTTTCTTTTCAGGATCAAGGAAAAGAACTTGCAAAAGCACTCAAGTAGTAGAAGTCAGAGGGGGGCGGCGTTGAATCAAAGAATCAATGTATGCTTAACTTGTTTGCAAATAAAGAGACAACGTGGCTTGAAATGAAAGCAGCTTTGACAAAAAGAATGTAGGTGATTCTAAACCTCCAAAATTAGAAGAAAACTACAGAATAAGGCTTTTAATTCCTTTAGAAAAATACTAACCTGTTTTCTGAACTAGATGTAGAAGTACTAGATGATGACAATGTATGAGAATTTGACATGCGTGAGACAAACTTCTGGATGGTGTTACGAGATGGAGCTTTGATCCTCGAGCTACGCCTACTGTGATATTTCTGGAACAAACTCTCAACCTAACATCAGAAAAAGATATCAACACACATATTTATGCTATGAATAGCTTGTAATTAAAAGTAGTATTACTGAAGCTTAACTACTGCTAAAAAAAAAGATCTGTTCACCTTCACAATAATGCATTAGCACTAGCAGCAGCAGAGGAATTCCAGAAGTCTTGCTAACAAACAGATCACAAGAAACACTTTACAACAAAAACTTGCTTATTAAAAATAAATAACACCTTTAAGTATACACACAATTATTTCTGAAGACCCTGGTTCTGTTTACCTTACAGCTAATCAGTGAGACAGATATACAAAATTGAGTAGAAAATCCAAGATTTGAATCACTCAGTAAACTACAGCTCTCTACCATTCTTTTAGTTACGTTTTTTATTTGCAGCTATTTTTTTTTCTACTTACAGAGCTCTTGAGACTGAATTAAAGATATAATTAAAAACATATATTCTTGTTGCTTTGAAAAGCAACAGTTTTCAGCATTTTTAAGATAAAGTCCTGAAGACTTTTACCTGGAGCATATTTTAGATCTGCCATTAGATCTATTAGAAATCGATTACCTCAAAGTTCTTCAGTGTTTTTCTCCAGAGCATTGGGTCTGAGGGTTCAAGCTGGAACACCCGCAGCATAACAAACAGCAGATGAATACAGAATGTCCCGCGGCCGCAGCTACAAGTCTGCAAAGAAAAGTATATGCTAAGGCTCTACTGAATTGGTAATTACATAGATAATTTTTCCACATTTAACTGCATCATAGGCATAAATATCTTCTTACATGGCCTTACAGAAACTGTGAATTCCCAAAATATTATTCAAATATATACGGAAAAGCAGACAGTCATTACACCGGTTTTCAACTGACTTTTTTCCAGTTTTTATTTTTTTTTTAAATCAACTGAAGTTATTGCTATGCTTCATCCTAGAAGGAATTTATGCAAATAATCATCGTATAACCAGGAACACAACAGCAACCAAGCTTAAATGAGATGCTTCTGTTTACTCAAAAACCTAAATGTTCCCCAATGCAGCACCACATTAGTACTACGCAAGTCCACGAAAAGGACCTCACTACGGGTATTAATGAAATTATCACACTATTAAAGGAATTATGTCACGTGCTTGTGATTTATATATATCCCATGAACAGAGGAAATTAAATGTTTCACAATGAGAAACTAGGAAAATGAAGTGGCCAAATTTTAGCCAAAATACTTCAGATATATGATTCAGAGCCACTTCTAGGAATGAGAAATAGACAGGACAATAGTAATTACTTCCAAGCCAGTCTTTTTTTTAAAGAGAAGCTTTAGAGAAAACTAATATACTTGCTACATATTTGACAAAATACAAGCTGATCATTATATTACATGAGCAGGGATTACAACTTTTAAACATTACTTTATAGAACCGTTATCATGGGTTGGCGACTAATTTCATCTAATTTGGTTTTGAACAGTTTTCCAAGATTAGCTATAAATTAATAAAAGCCACAGACAACACACAAATGTTCTCTACCTGAGGCCCAATAAACACTCTGTATTTATTATCAGGGCTGTCTCCTCCAATTAAGAAAGAGTTGGGTCCTATCTGCTGCAGCAAGTACAGCCTGGCTCGCATAACTTTGTTGACACGACGATTTGTTTCCTCAGGGCTGTATGGAGAGAAGCCATCTGGAGATGGGGCTCTTCGAGGTGGTGTTACTCGTCCACTCTGAAACTACATAAGTGGTTCCATCATAAGCATTTCCAGGACAACAGTAAGTTTAATTAGGTGTTGGGTGGGTTTTTTTTCCCTCCTCCAAATGACACAGAATAAGAGAGTCCCCGAAACCTGAAACTACTACAACCTGCTTAAGACTATATAACTTTAAAATAATTAATTTTTTTCCATGCCCAGAACTTGAGAGCAGAAGAAAAACTGAAATTTTGTCTGATACTGTGACAGAAAAGGAGTCTTTTAAATTGCTTCTATTGTCAAGTCTTCATTGGTTGCCTTATCATATTACTACTGAATTACCAAGTATAATTCAATTGGAAGATAATCATAGACTTGTGACTCAATACAAGAAATCATTATATAAGGTTACAGTGCTAATACATTTCATAAATGAAGGAATCCTATGACTAGAGTTTACAAAAGGCGATATATGGTCAATGAAGAACAAAAGTTTAAGAAATTCTGAAGAAAATGAAAAAGGATACAGCTTCCTTTCCTTCACACAATTAAAGCAACTTTCAGCTAAGGATGGTTTTGTTTTATTTTGTTTCCCCATGATTAAAAATCTCAGTGGCCCAAACCTTTTATTAAAACTGTCTTCATTTAAATTCTTCACACTTTTAACATTAGGAGATGCATTAATGGCTCTGTCCAATTTCAAATCTTCTGCTTTGACTTATATCCACTTTGGATTTTATGTTATGATGCACATTATAATTGACTAACTGTCCATCAGTTAAGTAAAAGATAGCCTGAACTTCTAAGTTTTTTTATGTGAAAGGTCAACGTAAAACAAAGAAAAGCAATCAAGTAAAAATGCATCAAAAGCTAAATTAGATAATTTGGTGGGTTGTGGTTTTGGTTTGCATAGGTTTTTTTGTTTTCTTTGTTTTTTAACCTTTCAATTTCTTTTGTCAAGAGGAAAGAAGCTGTGCTGCAGTGCGGTAACTTGTGATATTCATCCCTAGTTCACAATTAGATCCTATTCTTACTCTAATTGAACTCTGAAGCTGTAGACAAGTCAACTGAAGCTGAACTGTGGATGAGCATTTTTATAACAAGCAAACCCATTCAGATACTATTGCTCAAAACATCATACTCTTGGTCTTCTTTAATGAAGCCAGCTACTATTGCTCAAAACGTTCTATTCCAGATCTTCAAGTGTAATGATAGAGATTTTAATCTTTTAACAATGCACATATCTAAATCTTCCCTAATCTGTACGTAAAGATCAGTTCTGGAATACAGGATCACAAATAGCATACCAGTAACAATTTTCTGCAGGAATCTTAATCCAGTCAACAATCCTATCCCCAACAGAACATACCTGCCTGGAAAACTGACAGGCAAAACTACAGGAAAACCACCAAACTACTAGCACCTCTTCATACAAATCAAGCTAAGAGAACATACATGTTTTCATGACTGAGTATCTATATTTCTTCATTTATTTCCTAGAAATGAAAATGGAAATGAGGACTGAATTAAAAAGAAAACACACACCTAAGAGTAGAGAATAAAATTCCACACATGGAAATCGTAACATGAGATAAGGTCTGCATATCTTATTCAAGTGATACCTGTCAACCCTTTGTATCAGCATCTTGCCCTGCACAGGGAGCATTAATTGTCTCTATAAGCAAAAGATTGCAGAATATAGCCAAATTAAAAATTACATCACAGTTTGCAACTTACAGGCACTGGAGATACCCTTTTTCTTCTAACACCCGGTGATTCAGATTTAACAGTCCTAGAAGATGATGAAGAGGAGCTACTAGGAGAAGGACTCCGTCTTCCTTTCAGTGTAGGTGAAGAAGCAGTGCTTTGTCCTTCAGCTTGAGGTTCTAGAGAGAGTTTGTTCATTTCCAATCCATCTCCTTTCCCAGGGATAGGTTTCACCACCTTACAGGAATTAAACCATGTGTTAGAATTACAAATTGATCATTCTACACTAAAGCAAAACAAACTAATCAAAACTTGTTTTGCCAGCATTATGTAATTAAGCCATTATCCAGACATCTGAAGTCTGCATATTCCCTAGGTTTTATTACTAACATCTAACAGGAGTTATTTTGTTAATCTATATGCAACACAAAAGCAAGAACCTTTTCTCCTGCCCATCTGTGCCACTTATGTTAGTTGTGGCAGCAAGTGATTTGATTCCCAAAGTACTTCTGTAATTGTCATTCATGGTATCTCAAAGGACAGCAGTTCCCCCATTTGGATAGCAGGAGCCAAAAGAACTTTTTTTCTACAGACATTGTTCGCTTATTAAGAGCTGTAATGTTGGATCCATCTGTTATATATAGTATCAGTTGAGAAATACTACGGTTGCTATTTCGACAGCACAACACTTGTTGCAAAGTAAAAATTACTTTAAACCTGGAGGCAATGCAGCAAAATTCAGGTGTGCTGCACCCTGTAAGAAGCACACTCAGGTTTTCTTCCTGCCGTACAAGTAGAATAGCTACACTACATCTGGTATCTGAGTTAATCACTGTGTACAGTGCTGTACTACACGAATAGACACATGTGCTCAGAGTGAGTACATACACTTCTCATACAGTGCTTTGCTGCATGAACACCGAATTTTGACACTGAGGTATAGAATATTTCAAGACAACTTTCAGCTGCCTGCCTCTCAGACCCACATAATGCATGAGAAGAGTAAGGCCCCTGGGAATCAAATTAAAAGCAGTCACAGCAGGCAGATTCAGTTTTACTTCTACATTTCTCCATGTCTTAGACGCTTGACTCAAAGCTAGAAGAAGCTCCAAGGAACACTTCAGATTAACAGAGCAGACCTCTCCTAAAAAGTTCCAGAGGTCTCTTTGATTTAGGCAAAAAATGGAAGGGGCCTTTCTGCTCAGGGTATGAGGAGGAAGAGACATCCACACTCAGTGCCTTTCTACCTGATGATTTGGACTGCATCCACAAGGTCAAACACTATTTTAAAATGAAGCATTCAACTCATCCACTTGAAGCTATTCCACTATCCAGAAATGCATTTCAGTTTCAGCAGGCTACAGGGAGATGAGGACAATGAGGAGGTTGTAGTCTAGCAGTTAGGCACTGTGTAAGAGAAGAAAAATCTGCATTTACAGCCTTGATCCAAGCACTGCTCATTTACTTCAAGAAGTAAGGATATTTAATGTATTGCAAACCTGAACTTTTCTGAAACCTTTGTTTTCAAATATACTGCTATCCGATCAAGAAAGTGAACAGGATAAAGTATAAAAAGCAGTGCAGCCTTTTTTTTTCCTCCTACTGATTAGTGTAATGCTTTTTTCTGTACGGTCATAATGCAAATTCATATGCCTATGGACAAGTTACAGTTACTAGCTGCTAGTACTTGAAAATATTTAAAATGCAAAATTATAGTAACTGAGAATGTGGAGCTTCAGAAGTTGTATTAAAAAAACCAGAAACCTCAAGGGAAGTGGGCTGAACAGGGAAGCAATTTCAAGCTATGCAGTAACCAAGATGCATTTAAAAATTTTTAGAGTAAGAACTGGTTTGTGTTATTTGCCCTTTGAAGTATTGCTTTTTTGGTGCACTTGGAAGTATTCACAACGTTCTTTCTCATGACAGAAAGCTGCTAACAGAACCCTCTTATTTCTGTTCTAGAAAAGCTGTCCCCAAACACTTGTTTACTGCATCAGATGATCTTAGCTTTAAACTGGCACTCCCATCACGTGGTACTTGGGAGTTACCCTGACCAATGAAACTACACGTATAGGTAACTAACAGCTATTAATTAACCAGCATGATACTGAATAGAATTGTAACTATGCTTAGTAAGTTTCACATTTGAACCGCCCGCAATTTCTTAAAACTGCTTCTGAGCCATTTATACAAAAGCATTACCCAAAAGGCTATAGAATACTCTGGCATCCACACAAGTCTCAACTCGGCTAAACTTTGAAGTAGTTACTCAGATCTGGGTTTTTTTCTGGTTCTAGATTGCAGTTAGTTTTTTCATCTAGCGAAAATTCCAAGCACTTCCGTTATAGTACATAGAAAACTTAACATTTTCAGAGTAAGGAAAAGTGAAGTCAGGAAACCTCTAAATCACGGGAGTACAAAGCACTGCACAGTTTTGCGCTCAAGTTCTTACCTAATGAACAGGCGCTACTTTTGTTGCTGACATTAGAGGGCAGTGTTGTCACAGTATTATTTTATACTACACAACTAAGCAGCACAGCTGTATGCCTTTTTTCTTGAAAACAAAGTTTAATAAATGTGTGTATTTCAGAAAGTCGGCTGCAGTTTCCCGCTAAACAGCTCACAAAAAATGAACACGAGGACCATAATTAAGAGTATGCAAATTGTTAAGAAAAAGACGTTTCTAATAGAAAGAAATGTAAGGGATTTTTATCTGTAATAGCCGTTACAGATACTGCCTTTCCATCAGTGCCACTTACCACAGGGCCTCTCCTGCTTCTTCTTTCCAGCCATTCATGTTTCCAGGCTGGCATACACGTTGCCTTGAGTTTCTCCCTGATCATGCGCTCTTCTGGGCGGTCATCCATCTTCTGCAACCCCCTGAGGGTTTCTTTATTCTCCATGTCACGACTACAGCAAAGAAAAAAAAAAAACAGTCATAAACACAATTAATTTTAGTTAAAGTATAATACCAAAGCATTCTTAAACTTTGTGCCATCCTATTGTCCCTCTCCTTATAACGCAGCTGCTAAAACATTGCTTACAACTGACTGCAAGCCTTTTAAGAGTTACGACTAATTCACTCGTCTGCTGTTTGCAGCACACCTGTTTAAAAATGTGTACACTGCTTGTAACATTGGACACCCAGTAAAAAGGAAGGTCTTGGCAAATATTAAACCAATACAGAAATTACCCTATATGTCATGTCATTCACCAAAGGTTTCACAAGTCTTGTGATGGTTCATGCATTCCTTGGCAATTCAAAGCCTACAATCTCTATTTTAAAACAATTTACAAAACGAATATAAGTGAATTTTCCATCTTCATAGGATGCACAAGCATGAAACTAGGTATGTAGTGCTTCTTCCTATACATGAGCTCTTCCTCAAAAAAGAGGACTTGTAAACTAATACACAGTAAGTATGTTTAAACTAGACGCAGAAGTCATGAAAGTAAGGCTAGCGGCCTTGAGAGTTGCTTTCTGAGTGACTGATGACTTAAAAGCTCTTCAAGTCAGCTATAATTACAACAAAAGTGCCAGCAAATTCATATCTGTAAAATGACAGTGTAATCCATCTGGGCTTGTACTTTTTGACCTACAGCAAAGTAGTTGCTTGAGACTGCTGGCAAAGACAAAGAAGCAAAAAATACTGTCAGACACTGAAAAACAAGTATGAACAGTCTGGAAAATTTCCTGATTCTGTTGAGCTATCTGCAAATCACCAAGAAAACCACATTCTAAAGCAGCAGCACATGATCCCCACCCATTTTCTTGAAGTTAGCCATCTTTAAAAATAAGCAAGCTTGATTAAGCCAACTCTCAGAATGAAATTTTATTTCAAAAATAAAATCACAAAAGTAGAAGATAAGGCTATATAACAACACAGTTACAACCACTGCTTTCATGAATACCGTCTTCAGCTTCTAAAACATTTAGCTATGCAGTTAAAAGTACATTTATGAACTGTATGATGACCTACAACATATTCTCTGTAACATTCGTTGCAATAAAATTATTTTAAAATTACAATTCCTATCTTCAACAGCAATATATTACTAAGGTTCATTTATCACAAATGCCTGCTTAGAAAAATAAGACTTTTTTGCTGGTCAGGAGTACTCCTTTTTTTTTTCTCTCATTGTAAAGACAAAGGAAACAAAGTATTCTGAGGCAGGAAATAACTCTTCCTGTTCAGTGCCGAAACCTAATAAGCAGATGGATACTGTAAACAAATTTTCTTTCAAGCAACATCCAAACCTGCTGTTAATAATCCATTTTAGACACTCAGAATGGTGTCTAGCAATTAAACACTTAAAAGTGACTATAAATAGAAACACAATCCACCTAAGAATGAATGTTTTTTCAGAGGTTAAGCATTAATGCTTGCTTAACTTCAAAACTAACAGAAGTGACATAGAAATTATTTTTGTCCCAGCATTGAATTCCATACTATTGCCTTCTAGAAACAAGACACAAAACCCCCTAGTGATAATTCATGAAAAACAAAGGTAGCATAGCAGCAGGTAGAGTCCAAATGGAGAATGCCTAGAAGTTTAAATAGGGGGAAAACTATTGTGTAAAAAGGGTCAACTTTACATTTTCTCCTCAGTCAGAAAAATCAGTTCAACGACAGAAATCTTTGTGCAAGAACAGTACACATCTGAAATAATATAGGTGCAAGTTAAAAATATACAGTTAGTCTTTTTTATATTAGTGATTCCATGGCATGAACCATCCCAGCTGCATGAATACCTTGTATACAAGACAGAAAACACTATCCAACCATGTGAAAGAATGACACTATTTCATTTGTTCCTATAACCATGATTAACTTCCCAACTGGTATTTTAGAGGACCATGGACTTGAATTCATGGACAATGTAATACAAAAGTGGAGGCTTTACAATCTGTGCTTGTTCTCTAAAAAGCAGAAGCAGCTATCTTCCTCTCATGTGACAGCTAAACTGATCTACTCTTGCCTGCACAAAGAACTCTTGTGCTTTTCCTCCACGCAGGTGGGAAACACCAACCAAGTCTGAAAGCTTTTGCTTAGTAAACCATGGTTATCTTTTTGCAGAATTTAAGTATTATGTGTATTTTTACAGAACACAGTTTCTGAAGTGCTCAAGAAAACTTCATATTTTAACTGAAGCTTGGCTAAAATACTTCCTAAATATTCTTATACTGTTGGGTCTGTGGAAAAAGTATTTTTCCTGTGACTGCACAAAGCTCCTGCATACTGCAGGATATCCTCATTTCATGGCTCCTGAACCTGCAGGGGTTTTTTTATTATTATT
>JAVKLA010000074.1:63357366-63369513 GCA_034782735.1 Sagittarius serpentarius
ACACAGATATATCTGACCCTTAATTACCCATGGTTGTTATACTGTAGTGCGTAACAAGTTATAGTCTGAACAAACCTGCCGCAGTGTAGCAGTGATATTAAGTGTATGCTTTATTTTAAGCACTTGGATAGTATCTGCTAACAGCAATTGCTCTTTCCGTATTTTTGTGACTTTTTTTCAGATGGGTGCTAAAGGTACCAGGGAATCATTCTAAAATGTGCTTAAACTCAATTTTATCCTATAAGGTTCTTCATCATGTGCTAAACTTTAAATATATGCCTAATACCTTTTCCAGGCAGGCTATCTTCCACAATTGACCAAATTCCACTAAAAAAGGAAAATGACAGCTCATGTTGCAGAGATCGGTGAACTCTTGTTGACTTTTTGGTGGTCTCATGCTGTCAGTGTTTCAATGTCATTGGAATTTTAAGAATGCCTCAAAACACATTATATCCAATGCAGGGAATTCTGCATCTCATATTATCAGATAAAGAAAAACTTCTTATAAACTTACAAGTTAACGTTTGTTTAGAAAAAAGTGATCAGGGCACATGATTGTGTCATTTTATGCGTAAACAAATATGTATGTATTTGGTATGTTTTGCATATAAAAATAAATATATGTATAGGATCTTTTCAAGGAACAATTTCTCAAACTTGAAAATAATTGTAAGTCAAACCAATCAGAGGAAAAATAGGAAACTGTGACTAACAACAGATGTATTTTCACATACATGTAGCTTAAAACCAGCAATGTATAATCAGAACAGAAATTTACATTGATTAAAAGCCAGCTTTACCAAAGTAAAGTGCAAGACAAAAACATAAGAAAATACAAAATAAAAAGCAACAGGGAAATTTGATAACAATGAATACAGAGAGGAAGCCAGATGCTGTAAAAGACTAATAAAGGAAGGAAAAGAACACAAGAGACAATCTAATGCAGGTAGCAGCAGATATTCAGGAACAAAAGTAACTCATAAATTTGTGGATTGAAACAGAGGAACTGTCAATAACAATGATGGAATGTCACAGCTGGTCAGTACGTATTTTTAAAAAAAAGGATTCATAACAATGAAACACTCCTCATTGCAAAGATATTAAAGGGTAATACAAAACTGAAGCTATTAGAAAGTCATTAGTAAATCAGTATATCAAGATAACTTATATCTGAACATTAAAAAAAAGTTTGTGGATCAGCACTGCTTACTTCTGGAGCCCTAGAGAAGTTCCAGAGAACTGGGAGGTAGCTGTTTTGGAGCTAATATTTAAAAGGAGAAAACAACTAAATAAGTCTAAGATTCATCCTGACCTTGATCTTAGGAAAAATAATGTTGATATAACTTTCAAGTAACAAAAAATTAGAGAGATGGCAATACAAGTTAAGCCAAGATACACAGAGTTCTGGCAAATGAATCTTCCCAAGGTAGGCTGCTGGTTTTTTTGAGATTGTGTGTTGAGTGTTCTTAGTAGAAGTGTTGACATAAAAAGACATTTAATTTGGCTCTATATGACATTTTTATTTAAGCATCAATAGCCCATCAATGCATTAAATAGATTAAATATTTCATATGTCACAAATGTAATTCCATGTAAGTATTTACCAGTTAAATTTACATCCACAGCAGCGTGTGCCATTTTATAATTTGATCAGTGGCTTGAAAAAAACGTAATACCATTGCAAACAGAATTTTCAATTGACATAAAGACTGGGAAGTGGAAGAAGGATGGGCTGCTGATACACAGCGCGCTGGAGGGCTCTGCAGGGTTGGCAGTGGGCAAGCAATATGCATTTCAGAAAAGCCAACTGTAAGGTCATGCTCCTGGGCACAAATGCAAACCAGGCTTAGAAGGCAGGAAAGCAAACACTGGAAAAAGGAGCTGGAAAGTGTGGTAGATAATCAGGTACAAGGCAAGAGGACCCACGAGTTCTGTAGTCAAGGCCAAAGGCCATGGGGGTACAGCAAAATCTGCAATCTCCCTGGCAAGTGAGGTCTCCCTGTCCTCCAGCACATGGTTCCCTATCAGCTGTGCAGAGGGGAAGACCCTGTCTGCAGGCCACTTGTGAGGGTTGGAGGAGGTCATAGGAGCAGGTGTCAAACTGTCTTTTGTTGTCACCAGGCCAACTGTTCCTCTGTCCATATTTGGTACACGTTCATCTCTTCTTGGAGAATTTGGATGGCCATACACCCAAAGTGATGCTGAAGCAGTGAAGGTGGCTGAGAGTGACTAAGGACAAGAAAGTATGCTATGCAGGGAGGAACCCAACGTATTACTTCCATCCAGGTCACTGAAGAGGTGATTGCATCCACTCTCCCAAAGTGCTATTTCAGAATGTTTTCTTGGTTTTCTAGGGCTTTCTGCACTGCAGCCCTGCTTCCACAGGCTGCTGCCATGGTCTTCCATCTGACCCAGAGTCCCCTCCACTCCCATGCAGCTCAGGCCCTTATTAAGCTTCTGCATTACCCATAGCACTCCTGTAGCATTTTGGAGCTTCCCCCAGCGCTTTCTGTGCACTGGAATGCTCTCTGTGCTTTCCATGTTCTTTTTTTAGCCTATATCTTTTTATTTTTCAAGAGTTCTAAATTATGTAGGAAAAAATCTCCATAAAATCTGGCAAGTGAATGCATTTAGGAAAGAATCAGCTGCATGTGACAGTAATGGTAAGTGACTCTGCCATGAAGGTAGTCGAGCAAGCTTAAAATGAGCGTAGCTAGGTCACAAATTAAATTCAGTCAAGAAAATCTATTGCCTTGTTTTCAAGTGGAGATAGCATCAGCCACCAATGGCAAGGAGAAACTGTGAGAATCAAGGTAATGATAGATCTTACATGGGGTTTTTTTTGAGATTCATAACCAGCAATAGCAAATTACCATATTGCTTCATGTTTGGAATTTGGATGAAATGAAACATCAGTTGCTGCAGGTCAGAAAGTGTCCCAACTGAAGCAACAACCACGTAACTATCCCCCAACAACATTGAGCTTTGAAGGCACAGAAAGGATAATATGATCCCTAAGGGAGTCTCTGGTAGAACCATGTAGTTAAGCCTCGGGTTTTAGCCAGTACACTACATCTCTCAGCATTTTGATATGCATGTGAGAAGAATTGCTCTGTTGACATTCTGAATATTAGGAGCAACTCTGATCCTACTAGCTAAACTGATTGTGTATCTACATTAACTCAATCTGTAACCTCAGGATTGAGAATGAAATAGCTTAGTACCTTCCTTCTAAGATGACATTTTTTCAGCTGTTCAAGTTTTTTGCAGACATATTGATTTGTACAAGTAAACAAGAAGACATACTAGAGGCTGCAATTAGCCCACAGGCTGCTGGTCCCCAAACAGTTCGGAGAGTTATCACCTCAGTGAGGAACGTCACTGAACCTAAGTCCTCCTGGGCTCACCAGGGCTAAGGGCAAGACCAAGAGCACAGGGTAGGCAAGGGATGTTCAGTTCCAACGTGCTCCTTCATCTTTTCCACAGTGCATAAGAAATAAGATCAGAAGAGTGTACACTGTGTGAGACCTCAAGGCAAGCACTGGGCAATGTCATACGTCAGGCCCCTGCTCCAGCAACTGAGCATGTCAGATAGCCAATTCTTTTTTCCTTAACCCACCCACTGCAAGAGCATCAGTCTCTTCAGTATCTAGTCTTCCCCAGCAGAGCATCTAAGAAGGAAGCCATTCCTGCTCCAAGATCTTCCACTAATATATCTGACCCTAGGGTGTCTTTGTCTAAATATTCCTAGTGTGTTTATTTGTTGATGAGAACCATTGAATCCTCCTTTGCAGCAATATGCATGCAAACTCCTCCTTCTAACCCCCGTAGTTAGTTTGGCAATTCTTCTCCTTGTCTTAGGAGTATCTTTGACCAGATGACCCCAAGGTAACCTCAACAACATCCTTGATGTCCTGTGTGACCCTTTTCATTATGCCTTTATAATCCTCCCATGGGCATATGACAATTTCCTCCCTAGCATCCGTCACATCTCCTTGCATAGGAGGCAGAGGGCTGGGCCAGCAACTGCCCAGGATCCTCTGCGCTCTCTGCATGATAACACAGCCTGCGCTTGCAGACGTCTGCTGAAGGGACCTCTCAGATTCAGTTGGCCAACGTGCAGAGCTGGGGATGCTCAAGCAGGGAATCACCATCCTACTTCTGTAAGCCATATTCCTGCTACTAGCCTTCCTCTGCTTGTTGCTATCTTCATTAAGCCTTGCACATGAGCTGCCAGTAGAAATAGCATGCCTGATGTCCCATTTATGTTGCTTCGCTAACATGCTAGCCCCTGGCTAGGAAGGCTCAGGTACTCTGTGCAGAAAGAAAGTCCAAATGGCTCCAAATCAGTGACTAGAAGTCATAGGGTTTCTTGGCTCAGCAGGTGTGACTGTTCGAGCATGCCTAATCCTTGTTGTCCAGTTGCAGGAGGAGTGGATGCAGCTTGGAGCATGCCTCAGTTAGAGTGTTCCTACCCTGAGAAGGAAAGAGGGATCCACATCTTGGCAAGACCCTGGAAGAAGCTGAGACGAAAGCTGAAGAAGAATTGACAAAGTAACCGTGCTGTAGCCCAGACTTTGCCAAGGCTGAATTTGTACAGCTGCCTGGTTGGTGATGGTTATGTGTGAGGACTGCCGTCTGTACAAGGCCCTTTGGAAATATGATATATTTGTGAGCAGGCATTTCCTATCACAGGTCTGAACAAGCCCAAGGAATATAATCACCTGACAGTTTGAAACCACCATGTACCATGTTAGAAACAAAGCTGGCCATGCTTTCAAAGAATGGGTGCTGTGCCCGTCTCTCGTTTGGTACATCTTGTCCCCCTGCTTCTCAAATCGCTGTGCACACTCCTTCTCTCTATGGGTTTGAAGAAGTGCTGTGTTTACTGGCAGGAATCTTAACTGTGTGCACTGAACTCTGCTTAAAACCCTACTCTGCACATGCAAATGAGACACGGCCATTGGGCTCTTGGCGATACGCCACCGAGGTCCTCCGGCTGTGCAGCTGATGCCCCAGTGTCCTAAACCACGCTGCATCCTACTGGGCCACCAGGACTTGAAGGACAGGCTTTGTTTTAGAGTTTTGCCTCGTGAATAGTAATTTGTTCTGTGGTGACTTCCCAGATGTTTTCCAATGCGCTGGCATGTGACAACACGGTGTCTCCAGTCAGTCTGAGGCCTCCCAAACCTCCAGCCATGACAAGGGAATATTTATATCTCACACGTACAGCAGGCCAACATTTTCTAAGTTATCTTGGCTCTTTTTCCCTGCTCAAAAGTGCTCTGTATCCACTGGCTCTTTCCGGAGGGAGGGGAAAAGGAACCGACACGGAGTCAGTTGGATGTCCTTTTGCGTCCAGCACCCTGCCCCTGAGAGAGGCTAGGGGTAAGTACTGCAAAGGAAGAAGCAAGAAACCTTGCAAATTAAAAATATGTCTACAAACTAATCACCTCTTGTATTCTTAGCTGATGATTTGTACCATGAAGCTCGGTAGTTTGCCTCTCTTCATATGTTTTTTCCTAAAAAAAAAAGAAATACTAAATTCCTGCTAGTTCTTGACAGCAATACTATCTTCCAGCTGTGAGTTTCACAGCATAACACTAAGGAAAAAGACAATTTCCCATTTCTACATTTAAAATTGGTTGCCCCTCCATTTCTTAGGCATGACTTCCATTATAAGAAATGTCAACATGCAGCTGTTTATACACATTTCGAGTTTCTTGCCTTTAAATTAACTGTCTGTAATTTTTAAGGCATGTCTGACATGCTTTAAACTCCCACTTCTTTTTGAAGATTTATTTTGTTTTCAATATATTGTTTCTTTTCTCTCTGACTAATATTTCTGATTAATTAGATATTAATTTAAATGCAGTTGCAGTGTACCCATTACTCTAGTATGTATATTGCTCCCATGATTACACTACCTACTATATAAACAAAATTAAAGGCAATATGAGCCTATCTCAGATCAAGTACTCCCTCCTGGTATAATTTATTAAATGAATTTGTTGGTCCCAAATCTCCTCTATTTCAAAATAGTAGTTAATAAATAAAACATATTTTAATAAGATTTTCATGTGCAGCTACAGAAGTACCATGACAGAAGGAGATCTTTCAGCAAAATTTTCCCAGTGTCTTCAGCAGCATAAAAATGTGCTGGTTTTTTTTTTTTTTTCATTCCTGAAATTCACCACTGAAACTGATCTTAACCAAAGCCTTGGTTCACTGAAGGAAGAATAGGACACTTCTGTACATATTCACAAGGCAGTTTCTGTGGAGGGAGGAAACACCCTTCCTTCAAGTGATACTATTAAAGCTCATTAAACTTTGAGCAGTACAATGGTACTTATTATGAAGAAGTTGAAGCAAATGCTTGAGCTCCTCCTCCTTGGACTTTCTAGCCAGTGTATTATGGACTATTTTAAGAAGGGAGCTGTTACTGTGCCTAAACTACCTCTGCAGCACAGTCAGAAATTGCACAGTCTCAATTACATGTGTTGTGTTCCTGTACTCCATTGGGAGTATACCAGTATACCCTTTACAAAGGGTGTAAAAGGATGAAGAACAGGATTTTTCAGTTTGTGTTTTTAATGTGACACGTGAGAAATGATCTGTTGAAAGATTGTAAGCATTGCACATGTTCTGAAAATCTTATGAAATTAAGCTATGTTTCAAGTATAGTTTGTTAAAAAAATGAACAATGAGATAAACATTTTTTAAAGCATTAGCGTTATGGGAAGCTTTCCCATACCCCACTATTGGACTCAAATCTTAGCAATTAGTTTTGGTTATCAAATAACTGGCAAAGTTGCCTTCTCTTTGTTTTCAATAAAGTTATTGGCACAACAATGTGCACCAGAGCTGCCAAGGATAATAAGGTATGCTAAATACCTTGGTACTGAGCGCAATTCACAGTAGTAATGGGGTTTCACACAATAGATCGATCTTTTATATAAGCTATTCTTGAGGAGGAGCTGGAGCTCACTATAACTCATTAGAGCTGTGTGTGTTATGAGGTTTTGCCTTGATGATCACAGTGATAAATGAAGAGGAATAGATGCAAGGCAGGTCAACCTGAAAGGGAAATTTTCATTTTTTGTGAAAAAATAATCTCCACAAAAATGCTTCGTTTCTTTTCACCCCAAATGTTTCATTTTGTTTCAAGATACATATTTCTTCCTTGATCTTTCTCTTAGTGCTCAGGTCTATTTTAAAAGGGCCTTTACCAAATAAAAAGTGGAAAACCAAAGCTTCCATGATTTGAAAAAGCAGCACATGATACATCCAGAATGAATCATGGCAATCCAACACCTTCAAAACACTTTCACTTTTCATAAGTCATCTTTTGTTTTCTAAATGAAGGTGATCGGTGAATCCAAAGTTCACAAATCGTTTCCTCTTGCTACTACAAATTGCAGTGAATTTGCTGTTAACTGGAAAGATTTCACCCCTCTCATTCTCTGACATTTGAAGCAATTTTTTAAGTGTTTCATCTTTCACCCAATTACATGCTTGTGTATTCTTTCCCTCCTAGCCTCCTAAGTTCCCAAATTCTTCCTTACGTAGCCTGCGAAATATTCATTTCCTTTTGAGAACATGGAAGCCTTAATCACTGTGGGTTGCGCAACAAAGACCTCCAGGAAAAGCCTTAGTTCACCAGGAGGACCTACGGCTCTTAGGCAACACTCTCTGGCCTCGGCGAGGCTCCCGGCGTGCAGGGGCAGCACTGCCTCCCCGAAACGCACCCCGGAGAGCTGGGCTGTGCGGAGCCACTGGTACCTCAGCTGACCTGCGCTAGCGCTGACGCGGAGTGACCAAATTAGAGTGAGCGGCTGTGGCCAAGGCAAGGGGAAACGAGCCTTGGCAGGACATGGTACGGAGGACTCGGTGACTGGCAAACGGCGGTAATCTGCTTGTAATCATGAAACGTCCCGAAGGATGGAAGGGAAAAAGATTGCTACCGTTAACCCTCTTAACTACATTCCATTTTAATATGTAATGTGACACATGGATGAAGTGTAGAGCTAGCTGACGAAGGGGAGTGATTTTTAGAGCAGGTCAATTTGTATGTCTGGTGACTATGTGTTCCAAGGGCCATCTCAGAGCAAAGGCTATATTGCTACCTATATATCTAGATGTATTCATTTGCGGGTATGTAAGTCCTCGAGGAGTGAGGCACTCAGTATGTGACGGAACGGAGGCAGGCTATTCTAGAAATGCCAGACCGCCCCATGGCCTAATTCACCTAAAATTTTGGGGCTCTGTTTTGTGATTTAGGGCTCCATATAACAAAACGGTGACTTGTGAGTACTCTTAATGACTCCACGTCACTCACTGGCTACATAGGCACATGGCTTTTGGGAGAGTGTCGTTCATCCCTCTCAAAACCTGTGACTCCATCCCCGGTGAGGCCAGTCCCCGGCAGCGACCTGATGCTGCAAAGGATGCGGTACCTACTGGAGCTGCCAACCACGGGATGAGAGCACTTAACCATCTTTCAAGTTCAGGCCCATGTAGCACACGTCTCCCTGAATCTCTGAAAGGCAAATACGTGAGCTAATGGCAGCAACACACATGCATGCTCCCAGCGATGCAGTCCAAGCGGCATCGTGTTTATGAAAGTTATTTGTTTAAGAACTGCTGACAATTTTTTTTCCCTGACAACTTCGGCGCTCGGTTTGGCAATCTCCTTTCAGCTTTGGCCTCAGACTCAGCAGTCGCTCCCTGCTTAACTGCTAAGCCCAGGGAGAAGCGGCAGCCACCCTTGTGCCATACCCGCCAGCAGCAGCACCTGCGCCGTGGGCAGCCCCACCGCCCTGGCTGCCAGCGATGGCTCCTTCCCGGGATCTTGTACAGAGATCAGCCCACGCCGACGTTGCGCAACTTACTTTATCTCAAAACAAGGAATAAATGGTGCTGGCAGGGGTGGTGGCTGCCGGAGCTCTAGCCTAATGCACGGGCACGCATGCACGAGCGCGTTTTGCCTCTGCACCCATTGGTGCAACTTTCTTCTGCGTATGAGGGCACTGGCCTCTCTTCTGTCCCCAGGACCTCCACGCTCAGCTGTTTTGCTGTGCTCGCCCCTCACCACTTTTCCCCCTTCATCCTCAGCCCCATCCCCTCTTGCTGATGGTCTTGCTCTGCTGAGCACCTGGCAGGACTGCTATGAGTTTCCCAGGTGTGTCACTCACCTTTGCTCCCTCTCCTATTGTTAGCTCCTCTCTTCACTTCTGTCTCTTCTGCTTTTCACCTTTGGCAGGGTTTTTCTTCACCTCAAGCATCCTCCAAACCTTTCCTTTCCATGTGATTTGCATGCCCTGCTCCCACAAAGGAAGCCATCTGCAACCCCACTTCTTATCACCAAATATTCCTAATCACAAGGAAGTTACTTTCCCTCCTTCTTGTTCCCATCCTCTTGTTTTCTTATCCTCGCACTCCCTCCTAAACCCTCCCCAGCCAATATATCGCTGTTGTTGCTCCTTAAATCAAATGGCTAAGAGCAGAACTCGCAAGGGTGGTTTTCCATATATCTGCCCAGATTCAGGTTATTCATTAATCCAGGCTGTTGTTGAAGAAGCTCTGGGAAGTGTTCTCTGTCATAACTGCTATGCAGAACAGCGTGATGAAAGATGTTATTATGAACCCCTCACCATCCCTCAGGCCGGACCCTAAAGCAGTTTGTCATTTGAGCAGTCCAGGGAGCATCCGATCTCTGCAGGGTTCTCTGTGCTCGTGGGCCTTCCCAGGCATGATGTGAAGGGCAAGCACTTCCAGAGCAGGTTCTCTGTCCTCGGAGCAGATCAGGAAGTCAAAGTCCTTTCTAGACAGGATCCCATTTCATACTTCTTTTTCCTGAAATTAGGAAATAGAGGTGCCTTCTGGAGGCTATGGGAGTTGGTAGCTTGCAATTGCTTTGAGAAGAGGAGCTGTTGCTCTGTCCTGGGGGGAATGAGCACAGCCCATTTCGGCATATTCCTGTCATTCTAATCTGTCTTTGAATGGAAAAAAAAAAAACAAAACCAATTTAGCAGATGAAATTACCACCGAGCAGCAGTGCTAGCCTTGGCAGGAGGCAACAGGAAGCTAGGCAGGGAACTGCGGGGACAGTTCACCTGTTCTAAGTGCTGTCCTACATGCACTTCCATCTGCACTGCAAAAATCAAAATGTGAGTCTCCTGTTTCTATCTGAAATCTGACCATGTATTTTTTCTGTTTATATTTGAGATCAGGACAACAGGATCTGAAATGAAATTATATTTCTTCACACCCCTATAGGGTGCTCGCAGGCAGATCCCCCAACCCACAGTCTGGAGCAAAGCCAGGAGCATCCTAATGTACGAGTCATTCAGGACAGGGTGTCTTTACTGACAAACTAAACGGGGCCAGACGCAGACCTGAGCAGCAGCTTGCAACTGTCCATAATGTTGAGCCATTAGCAGAGCCCTGGCACCGTTTTGGCCCTTGAGAGCCCAGGCTGCATCAGGCGAGGGGCAGGGGCCGCTCAAGGCTAGCCCGTGGCGGTCACTTTCCCAGGGACCAGCTTGAACATGGCCACCTGTCATTGGAGGCAAGCGGGGTGAAGCCATGTGAGTGCATGCTGTGCCATGCTGGCTGCCCGCCCTGAGGGCTCGAGAAACCATTTTCTTCACTAGAATAGATGTAACCTCTCAGTTTGTATTAGGTGTGTTCTGGTATGCATAAAAAAATCATGCACTTCGGGGGATTTAGGCACAGGGGCACTTAATTTCTGAAACCTAAAGAGCCATAGGCAAGGAGATAGGTGCCTAGATAGTCACACCAGCCAAGAGAGTGGTGCTATTGGGCATGCAAGATAGCACAGCTACTGTTGCCTAAGGTTGTTTTCGCCAGAAACTGTTAAGTGCTTTTGGTATTTCAAGTGCCTCAGCAGGTTAGACAGGTTTTTTGAAAAATTGTTTTCTTACTGTTAGGCACCTGAAATTGGTGTATGCAGCCCTGAAGCTCCTCAGCCCTATTTTGCACCTGGTTTGGGTATCTTTGTTTAACGGATTGATCAGTTGACATTTAGATCTAGCTTGAAATTCTGCTTGCAGTGTGTTTCCCGTGCAGCGCTGGCCTGGCATGTTGGCAGCTTGTCGCCCGTGGTGGCATTAAACGGGTGCCTGTTTTGTCCCTTGCAAGAAGTGAGGGTATTGGTAGAGCAGGTCTGCATGCTGCAAAAGTGGGCAGTAAGTGGGATTTCCCAAAATGTCGATGGGAAGTTTTGCAGCAGCAGCGAGTCTCTGGGCCTGATCCGTCCCCTGTCTGCACTAGTGTGGCCACCTTTGCAGGACAGAGCTCACCGGCCATCCCCACCTGCAGATTCATAAAGCAATTGCTGCTGTTATGATTTACATCACTTCATGGAGTTGCTGGCTGTGACCAGATTGGGCTCATGGCTTTTCACAACGGCCGATCTAAATAAATCTCAGAAATCCTGGGAACTGTTAGCATGACGTGCTGTTTTACCTACATGCAGACTTTTTCACCGCAGTTGATACTTGACTTACCCAGTTATCATGATTCCTGGAGCCGACTGTAAAATGTCTGATTGGTTTGAGCATTGTCAACATCTACTTACAACTTCATGATGTGTGGTTGGTTGTTTTAAATACACTATTGTATGCCATGGAGGATTTTGCTCAGATAATTTTTTCCCCCAGATTTCTTGGGGGAATTTGAACCCAATATCTAGGTCTCAATTACAAGGGATGTTTAAAATCTCACTGAGTGAAACTCAGAGGAACCCCTTGTCATGTTAATCAGAATTCAGGAGAAAAGGGGAGCCCTGCCATACAGACAGAAATCAGAGATGGAGAAAAGCCCCCATTTCTCCCAAAAGTGTTGATTCTGTCACACTTATGCTAACAGAAGTTTTTCCACTGCCTGAAGGGGGATCGCGATCAGCTCCTAGATGAGACATAATGCATTTTTTATGTTTAGCTTCTCTAACAGCACTTTTCAAATAACAGCATGGCTATGATTTTAAAGTGTACTCTTATCATCGTGTTGAGCAACACTCGTGAAAACCAAACAAGAGACCTTTCTTCATTGATAATGCCCTTGTTTGTAAGTGTGCAGAATACAGACCTTCTCTATATATTTAGATTGCAGACAATCATGGGA
>JAVKLA010000074.1:63490028-63502872 GCA_034782735.1 Sagittarius serpentarius
CTTCCTCGCGGCTGCCTGTCATCTCCCTCCCTCCCTCCCTCCCTCCCTCCCTCCCTCCCTCCTTCTCGGCGTCAATGCACAATTAAATCCGTTGTGGTGAAATAGACTCCACTGATAATTGTGGAGAGAGTCACTTGCACGGATGCTGAGGGCAGCAAAGAGCCTAGGAGCCTTCTCTGCTTTCGAGCTGGTTTCTCCTGAGCCTGCTCCTTTGAAAAACCACAAGTATTTGGGTTTGATGGGTTTGGGGGTTTTGGGGTTTGTCTTTTAAAGCCCCAGCTCTCTGCAGATTTTTTTTTTTTTTAATCGGCTCTGCTTTTTCTGCGCAGGGGAACAAGCAGCGTGCGGAGCCGGCTCCCTCCCCCCCGGCCTCCTCTGCGAGGTCCCTGCTTTCATAAGGTTTTCAGCTGGGGAATGGTTGACTGTTTCCTCTCTGTGCTCGCTGTGACAAATGCATTTCTGTGACCAGGAAACTGCAGATGTTACAGATGCACTAAGGCATAGCTTATTAGCTAATGATTCTTAATCTCTGAAGGATTACACATATTGAATAATGCCATTCATTGACAAACAGTTGAAGGGAATCATCCTGGCTCTGAAGAATTTACAGTGGCAGCTTTAATTGATTATGTTCTCTTTTTATACTTCTGTAAAGCTAAAATAAACATCCAGTGCTCCCTGCATCTTAAGATCGCTCATTAACGTAGCAAGAAACAGCATTTGCCAGACTAAAATTGCTGATTTTCAAATAACTTTCTTTGCTGGGCCGCAGACTCGCATTGCACAGGAAAACAGCTACTAGTCCTTAATAATATCCACTAATTCTTGCAACATTCATCTGATTAGATTTTTCATCTGGTTTTGCATTGCTTTGCATTTCCTTCATCTACACAGAAAACCCTTGGCCTCCAGTGCTAAGGGTCTTCAGACTCCTGTAATGATCCAGAGGGAGGAAAGGGCTGAAAACCAGGCCAGTGCAGGTCCCATCCCATTCACAAGCCAGTAAGAGTTTTTGTTTTGAGGCAGGATCGGGACTCACATTACTAGTCCCGCAGCATTTTCATTACCTGTGAAGTGAATCCCTCTTTCCTAGTTTTTCAGAGTCAGTGTCTATCTGAAAATATTTCATATCCTGATCTTAAGGCCTATATCCAGGTCCATGTCTGCAGTTCACAGTCGGTGAAAGAATAAGCCTCATATGCAAGCTTTGGCTTATTATTATGCATTAAGTATTTTAATGTATTTTGATCATCCTGGTTGTAATATAAAATATATATATTTGGAAGTATTACAGATACACCATGTTTATTCTCAGACAATGCTGCTTTATTGAATTCTGGCAGCTGAATCTGTACTGGACCTTGTTGGTAGCTAACTGGATATTCCTCACATTAGCTAAGAAACTGAACTCAGATAATTTTTAGGAAATGTTTAAAAAAAACCTTCATTAATATCAAGAGTACAGACCTAAAACATGAAGATGGTGTTTTATAGTAGAAAGGGTACGTGAATGTTCTGGCAGTACAAAAAAAAGGACTTATGCTGTTCTGTTTATTCTAGACGATTTGGAAAAGCCATATTCATATTGAATCTAAAGTGGAGTATCTAAGAGAGAATTAAAACAAAGTTGAAATGGGAGGCAAAAGAAGGGGCGGAATCCTTCTGAGCTTTGTTGTTACACAAATGGGATTTGGTTTGAACTCTTTAATTTGCCACTTGCCAGCCTACATCTAAGAAGCAACCTTGTTTAGATTTCCACAAAGAATCTCATTCTTTTTTCAATAAAAAGACCTGGCAATAATTCTTTTGGCAGTAGATGAAGAGCTTGCTTATTCCACTGGCATTGGTTTCTTTTGTTGTTATCTAGTTTAATGAAAACTTCATAAAAAAAGACTCTGAAAGTTTATAGATAAAGCTTATGTACATTTATTCGGGTCATATGCCAAGGGGTCACTTCTCATTGTAGAAGTCATTGCACCAGAGAGAAACATGGTTAATCATAGCACTTTTTGCAAGTAGCAGTCTTTATTCCAAAGCATGAACAAGTGAAGAAAACTGCAGGGCCTGAGGCAGGCATGTGGGCAATACAACAACTTTGACTTCACAGTAATGCATTGCAAATATTTTCTTAGCAGCCTTTCAGGGAAGTCCTATGAAATCCAACAGGGAGGGGGTGCCTTTACTCTTTAAAGTCAAGAAAGTCCTAAACAGCTTTGTCTTCTGTGTACCGGAGGTGTTTTTATTCACTCCAAACACTGTAAAGCAGAAATCTCCTTCTGTAATTAACTCCATGTAGCTGTCTTCAAGATTGCATTAGGAATACGGATTTTTTTCTGTCAGTAGTACTGGTCAAAGCTTTTTGAATTTTGCAACTTTCTGACAAAATATGGCGCCATTTTTTCCAGCATGTCTACCACTTGTCACGTTCTGTGGTTTGTCGCTGCTTCTTAATACACAGCGGTAAATTCAAGGCTTTTAACAGAGCACATGCAGCACAATGACAGACCAAGTACCTGTTTGCAGCAAATGTTATCGTTGAATACGTTCCTCAGTCTTTGGCTCACAATGCATCAACCTCACACCCAGAGATTGAGGAAACGTCCTTGCTGAGATCTGCGGTGACCTTTCAGCAATCTAGCTGGGGAGCCAGAGCACGCTCATAAAGCCAGAGGACGTGGCTGCTGCTGGACCGCAGGAGGCAAAGGCCCGTGGGAGATGCCAGCTCCTGCCCCAGTGACCACAGCTTCTCCGTGCGCTGCGAGGCACTGCCGGCCGGGATCACGGCCATGCTCCTCAGGGCACGGTCGTATTTGTCCAGCTTGCCAAGCCAGCGGTGCAGGTCAGGGGTTGCTCCTGACAGCACGCCATCTCACTCACCCAGGCAGGGAGGGGTGGTCCCAGGCACCACCAGGTCGTCCCAGCTTGCATGCCTGCCCCTGTGCCCGCAGGGATGCCAGCCTGCGTGCTCAGGCTGCAGGGCGACGGCCATGGATGGACACACACAAGCGATGCAGGGCATTTGCCAGTGCAGATTTTTACCTTTTGTCCATTATAGCAACTGCATTTATGGCTCCTGGGGGAGTTTCTGTACCTTCCTCCGATGCCCTCATTGGAGACAGGGCAGGATGTGACTGCGTGTGTATTTGGTGACTCTCAGTACGGTCCAGCTCTCAACAACCTGGCGCTTGCTCCGCTGTGGTGCTCATGAAGTTCCTCTTCCAGGACTACGCACTCTGGTTTGCTGGGTCTCTGAACTGGGCAGACGATATTCTGAGTCTCACCAGGAAGGCAAGGTGCTCTGTGCTAGTCCCTCAGCTGATATAAAAAGTGGATAAATCCTCAGACTTTGGCAGCTGATACTCTGTCGTCACGCTCTGAAAAGCTGTAAAGAGACTTAAAGTACCATCATTCTGGTGGATGGCTTCTACAAACAGGGTTATGCTGAAAGATGGAAAGTGCTCTGAGGCTGGGTAATGTTAGAGATGATGCTCTACAGTTGTATTTGTCAGTCAATGCGAAAGCAAGACAAACAGGAAGACTGGCAAAAAGAAAGCATAACTCCAAGTCTTGATCTTTGCTGTCTTTGTCTCCACGAACCCTCTTTCATCTCCTGCATGTGTATGAGCTATGTGAGTCATGGTAGGAAAACAAGACATCTCAAGGATGGGTAGCGGAAGGACCCAGCAGACAAAGGTTGGGGGAATTAGGGTGGTCTGTGTGGAAGGTTTGGAAAGCTGGAAGAGGTGGAGGATGAGTGAGCATCTGCAGTCCACCAGGCCATTACGGCTCCTGAGAACTGAGAATATGGACTTTGGCTCTCTGTCTTCAGAAGGATCCATAAATTGGACCACTATTTCTATGCTAAATTTTGTTGAGGGATCAGTTTTGGCGATCAGGACTTTAATGAACAGAACCACAATTACATAATATTAATACCTACTATGGAGATGATGTCAAGTTCTGGAAAATACTTAGGAAGTTTGCTGGGGTAAAGTCCCCACACAAAACAGAAAAGCCATCTGATGGAAGTAAAAGTGCCACCTCTAAATCTGTTTGTGTGTGCATGCTTGTCAGTTATCAACTTCACTGCATTAATGATGGTTTTTTTGTCATTTTTCTTCTCTTTCAGATAATATTTTAATTTTCCCTTTGGCTCAGTTCACTGATGTCTTGACGTTAAGTCACTATAAATAAACATACAGCAGAGTCTCGGGTACATCTGGCAACTAATAACCCTTTGGCATGAATAATGTTATACAAAAGAGACAGGGCTTGAGGCAAAGGTACTATTTTCATTTCACCATGTCACTCACACTTGACATTACTGGATTGATCGCTATTTTCAGATCTGGAGGAAGCGGAGCTGTGAGACATCTAAAAGACCATCTTGTGCAGGGTGGACACCTCTTTCCATCCTACAAGCCACTTGCCAAAACCACTGAGTAGTGAGAGCCTAAAGACTTACAGGGCATTGCCCGGAGAGCCTGGGGTGCGGGGTGACAGACACCTGGGATTTTTTCACAGATGCAGGTGCCAGTGGCTTCGGGTGAGCCCAGCCAGGCGGGTCTGAGCAGCCCTGCTGACTTCGCTTCCTTTACTCCTAGGATTAACCCAGAGCCACCGGGCTGGTATAGCCCTGCTGCCAATCATGTGAAGTGGCAGGGGAGTCCTGCTTGTATTGCTTACCAGCAGCATAAGCTCAGGAGCTGAGCCTGGTCACCCCTGATATTCCTGCTTTCTCAGAGGCACTATTCCCACAAATATCTGCCCAACAGTCATGCTGATTTCATCCTAAATGACTCAAGCAAAGGAGGTTTTCCCATGGAATCCCAGAGTTGTGGGAGACAGCTCTGGACTTGGATTATCTTCTGGTTTGGATGTTTCAGTTTTTGTCCTTGATACTCCAGCAGACTGTACAGACTACTCTTTCGCCTTGTGGTGTCTAGCCTTTCACTTCCTGACAGAAACATCCTCCTAACATGCTATTCTTTCCTGCTTTCAAGATCTCCTTTAAATCCACTGAATTTGCCCCTCCTACCCTGTTTATCCCAGACAATGGATGTGCCTGCGGGCTTCTTCTCTTGCCCTCTTCTGTATCATTCCTTCTAACTTCCTCGCTTCTGAATTCTCTTTTCTCTGATTTACCTCCAATTTATAAACACCTCTCAGGTGCACACAGCATTTCAGGCCCTGCCAAACCTGCATATAAAGCGTGGATCTCCAGCCCTGCCTTTGTATTTACAGCAAAAGCAGTCTAGCCTAAAATCATTTGGATAACCACTGCTACCATATTACACTGTGGATTGTTATCGCATTTTATATGAATAAGACTCATGCCAGATACCTCCTTGCCGTTGAATGTCTTCATGGGATCATGAGATGACTTACGTTGCCTGTTCCAGTCGCCTGGGCTGCTGTACTGATGCACTATCAGCCTCCAGGCTGACACCTGGTAGCGTGTGGATCCCGGCCAGGCCTTGGTGCATGCCACATTTGCCAGCCCCTATCACAAACAGCAAAGGAAACTCAACCTGACACCTTCTAAAGCAGCTCCCTTCACTGGCCCCAAACTCGAGACTGAAGACCAACATTTTTCATATTCTGCTAAGAGCAAGTTTGGCAGTAGCACAGTCATCTAAAATAAGGCAGTTGTACACTCCCATCTTTCCACCCTTCCTGCGAGAAACGTCGATGGCTTTGTAGCTGTGCCTGACCCAGGTACAGATTTACGTGGGCAGAGGAAAGTGGAGCAGGCAAGGAGGCTCACACTTGCACTCGCCCACGCTGCATACAAATTCCTGTGACTCGTGTGACACTGCAACTGCCCCAACCCACACTAGTTTCCCAGGCCAGGACCTGACACAGTCATAAGGGTCCTGATTGCTCCCTTTTTCTTCTGCAGAGTTCAGAAAGAAGGAAACGAGGAAAGAGTGCATCAATGCTCTTGTTTCTTTTTCTTCTTACCCTTCAGATGTTTCTGCTACTCTCTTGACAGTCTCCTGGCCCCTTCGTGGGTGTCACATGCAAATGTTTCAACCAGTACTTTTTATAGTTTTAGTCGAAGCGACTATATAAAACCAGCAAATTTTCAGGGCAGGTGGGAGGTTTTCTTAGGCGTAGAACGATAGACTTTGCAGTATAATAACATACAGATGTTGCCACACAGCTTGCTAAGGGCATAACCCCAAGTAGGAGAATTCCCCCTTCCACACACTAATCTAATTCTTTGCCAGCATCTCTTCTTTCTCAACTGCAGAGAGAGAGTGGAAATGCCTCGGAGCTTCATTGCAAGAGGAAAGATAATGAACAACGATGAGTGGAAAGGCAGGAATGGAGATAAAGGCCTGCATACTGAAATAGCAGTAACACACTGGAGTATATCCTGTTGTGATGTATATACTTTTCTCTTTAATTCCTCCCCTGGGCAGTTTGAGGATGGAAATGTTTTTCTCAGAGGAAGTATTCTCACTACTGATTTTATAGAGAAGCAGCAATTTCCGTAAATGGGATAATACTGGAGAGTAGTTAGAGATCCCTTTGTCAGATATGAACCTGTGCTGTTAAATGCTGGCGCTCTCAAGGGCGAAGCACTGGTAGAAGCAGAAGGTTTATAAGAAATGCCACATGCACTATTACAGCCAAAAAAGCTAAGGGCCAAATATTCATTCCTGTGATGGCAGTACCACCCTTTAGTAGGTCAGCACTAGAGGACGGAGGTTTTTTTACAGCTTCAGCTTGCACCCGTGCTTATATTATTTTAATAATGTATTTCGTTATTTTTCAGGGGATCATTAATCTACAGCTTTAAGTGCAGATTATATTATGCATATGAAGGGTGCTCTATGCCACTCTGGGTATTGCTGTTCAATTTAACATGAGTGCCCTGCAGAGCTCCTGAACCAGCCCTGGATATGCTGGCTGGGGAACAAAAAGCAGCAACAGCATATTGCATTTGCTGGGGCAGATCTTCAGCATCTCCACCAGGAGCCTGCAGATCACTAAAAAAAAAACCCCAGCAAGCTGGTTTAAAATCCTATCAGACCCTTACCAGCAAGTTAGGGTTCCCACAATCATCTTAATGTTATGCATCCCAGAGCAGGTGAGGTTTGACTCTGGTCTGGGATTTATTTTATTTTTTTAATTGAGACTGGAAGTAGTTTATAGATAATTTCATATGGGAAAACAGTTTGTTGAAGCACAACTGCCAGATAAACATTTTTATCTTTATCTACCTCAAATGTGCCTGAAGTGAAAAGGAAGGTCGCAACCTGACTGTATGGGACAAGTAGCCATATGCCTCCCAAGAGCTGGGAAGGAGAGGGTGTAATGCTAAAATAATAAATTTCCATAAGCCTATGAGCAATATGAGGGGACCATAACATCTAAGGGTGCAAATGAGTAGCAGCCTCATTAGCTTCAGTATATTTTCTCATTCATGCCAGCAGAGATTCGGCCCTGTGTGTATCCTACCTAGTATACAGAAAAGAATGGGTTTTTAAAAAAGCTTTTTAAACACCTGCACACAACTCTCAAACTTTCTTCATAAATTAATTTGCTTGAAATTTTCCATATCTAAATCTTTCATCCAATAAAATGACCTTATGTTGAATATAATAGTTTTTTTCTCCCCAGAAAAAAACTTGGCATCCTGCAAGTTAAGAATGTCTCCAGATTCTGCGTGTTTATGGAGCATTTCCATCAGGGTTCTTGTTTATTCTGGATTCGGTCCAGGACACAAGGCTGGTCCTAGATGGCTGCCGTTGACAAGAGAACAATGTATGACTGATCATGTAAGATTACTCTGATCACAAAGCACCTACACAGTTTATTTGTGCACCGGGGCAACTCAGAAGCACATATAAAAAGTCCTCAAGATTCAAACATCTTGCTTTTTCCATAGAGAAGAATATAAACAGCTACTAAGGGGACAAACAGAAACATTAAGCTGTGAGGCAATACTTGACTTTCTCAGAAAGTTCAAAAGGTTACAGTCAGCTGCTCCCTTTCTCAACCTGTCTGTGTGGCAGAGATTTAAGTTGTAGCGCTTAGTGCCACCCACAGAGTTTGATAAGCCTCTCTGCATTTTACACTTGGTCCTTTCTTGTCAAAAACTCAGGACTGGAGATGTGGCATCAGACACGAGCAGAAGTTGCACAGGGCGCGCATCGGTCTTCATCAGGAAGCTGCAAGGTCTTGGTTACGACACAGGGGGGACTGCTGAAATGAGTGAGAATATTCAGGATATTACTCACGAAATTGCCAGTGCTGGACGCTAGGACTGTGCTTTCCCAGTACTTGCAAAGCAGCCTTGAGTTGAACTTGTAACCTTTGAGCACATTTCAGTATCAGTTTCTCAAAAGCACTTCAAGGATTTAAATGTCTAATTTGTATTACGGTCAGTGGGACTGAAGCATGCAACCCCTCTAAGCAGTCATGGACATTTCACCATCAGTAACCAATTTTCGCAGCACTCTAAGGGATTATCCCTGATACAGAAACCTGAGACTGAGAAAATCCCAAAAGCATGTCAGGGAGGTGTGTTTTCCTGCATCCCCCACCTTCCCTTTACATGGTCCTTTCTCTCTGAGTGGCGCTTAGATGTGCTTGTCCAGCATTTCCACTGTAAGCCCTTATCTTTTCCTTGTGAAAAATGCTCGGGGCTGAAACTTTGTTTCAGATACGTCTAAAATTAGTAGAAACAAAATTGAAATTGAATTAACAACGTGGGAATGAAACAAAACCCCAAAATTCTTTGTACTCGGACCTTGGTTTGTATTTCTCTTGCCCTAAACTGGAATTCTTTACAATGCTCTCTCTTTAAAGTAGCTTGAAACATGAGATCATGTTTAAAAATAAAAATCTTTAGAAATACTCACATCTAAAATGTGATTGTGCTTGTAAAGTAACTGTTTCCTCCTAACAGACTGCAGTGCGCATATACAACCATTTCACAACAACGCACATTATGAAAGATCTTTTTTATAATGTTATACTCAAAATATCACAACTATGTAGAAGGACTTCAAAGGAGACAATAGGCAATTTTACTGCTAATCTTTGGGATAGGGAAAAGTCCCTGTGCTGTGTGTTTATGTGCTAGACTATATCAATGCCAAAGGATTCTGTCTTTTCTTATGCATTATAATGAATTACAAGGTGGATGAAATACCAAATTTTTATGCAATAACTAGTGGTTACACATTTAAACAAGCAAACAAAAAAACCAGAATCAGCAGCAGTATGAGTTTATAGCTAGGTATAATCAACTTGTAGGGGCGACTTCCCCAGAGCTTTTCTTTTCCCCATTAGACTCTCCACTTCTGCATCTTATTTTATGTAGCATGGATGCGGCTGCGAGCTGTCACAAGAATTCTTCTGAAAGAAATTTACTTTTTAAAAAGTTTTGCTGTATGAATGAAATACGGTACAACCTACTCCCAAAGTTCTCCAGCTGATAGCGAAGATTATTTTAAACAACTGCCTAAGTGCTTTTAGAGAAATTCATCGCAACTCAAATGGTTATAGGCTACACACCACAAATTAAGTAAAAAGATTACTGTAACAAGAGCAAAAATTCTTATAGCTCACTTACTGCCAGCATCAGTATACACCTGTGGTCAGAAGACCTGAATTCAGAGACAATCTGAACTAACATGCACCCATTTCTGGAGACTGGGATTATAATACCTGTAGTAGACCCAAGCAAAAACTTTTTTTTTTTTTAAATGTGAGTGGAAATGTATTCAATTAGCAGTAAAGAAGGGAATGGGTAAATGGAACAATAAATGTGCTTAATAAGTCTGGGTTCTATGCGGTAAAGCTTATACTTTGGAGTGTAATATCAACTGGAAAATATTTAGCTGTCAGATATTCAGGAATGTCTTGGTTAAAATTGGTTTCAGAGAGATTTTACAGAAATTCTCCAGTCTCTCAGTAGCTGAGTTCACAATAAGATTTTGCAGCCATTTTCCTTTCTTCTGGGTCCTACCTGTGTGCAGTACAGGGTCACGTTCAGGAGGAAGCTGTGAAAGCAAAAGGCAGCAAAATTGGCATTTTTTGGGTGCAAAACCCAGTTTTTGATTCACTAACCTAGGCCTCAAAGACTTCAGTTCAATTCAATTCACTGTTTACGGCAGCTTTCTTTCCTACTTCCTGTGTAGTTTTTCCAGTTTTAAGACTAAACCAATTGCTGGAAGACGTGCTGTGGCTTTGGACAGGGTGTAAGGCTTTAAGACGCTCCAGTGTTACCGTAACAGATCAAGAGAAAAGATAACAGCTAAAATAAGGAAAAGGGTTTTAGAGTTCACATCTCACAGTGCCCGTCAGCTGTGTAGGAACCTAAGCCCGTCCAGCTCCGAGTTTGCCTGCCGTGGTAGGACCAGAACGACCGCAGCAGTGCAGCTGCTGTGCCCAGTAGGTCTGTCGCCATGCGCTCAGGGGCGTTGCGCTTGGGAGGTGCAAGAAGCTGCATCCAAAAGCAGCACAGCCTTCAAGCCCTGCACCTCGGGAAGCAGCGTGCTGAAACATTTATGCTTCTCCCAGTCTGCCACTACCTGGCAACTCTGCGCGCAGCCCTGCTGTGAGTTTCTAGCGCGTCAGTGACATGGTGGGCTCTGAATATATTTTATGCCTCACAGTGTAGGATTAAAGTCTGTTATTAATCATGACAGCTCACTGTGTTTCATCCTTGCCAGGAGTCTTGGCTGGCATATTGCTGTCTCCCTGTAACCAGCCCAGTATAACCCCTTTTGTGTGTGTGTGGGCAAGGCCCCCTACCAGTGCCTGTGTCATGGGTTTTGCTGGTCCCGTTCCCTTCCCACTGCCTGCGTGCTAGGGCACCCCAGAGTGCTCTGCCTTCTCCGCCGTGCTGCTCCCCAGGCACAGCCCCCAGGGCATACATTGTCCTTCCCGTGGCAATGGCGTAGGACAACTTGCCCAGATCACCCAGAGTGCACCAATATAATTGCAGTTACACAAAATGATAGGGAGAGGTGGAGGTGAAAGCACATTTTTGCCAGTGGAAAAATCCTATTGCAGAGGCACTTGCTGACCCTTGTGTTTTTTGAAACTGTCTCTGTTTCCTTCGCCTACCGAGTCAAAAAATTACGGGTGTGATTCAGCCTGTCCTGACCATACACTGCAATTTGTTTCAGTGGCTTCTCTCGTGGGGAGGCACAGCCCTGACGCTACGGAAGAGATTGCTGAGCCCTGTGTCTCTCCTTCTATGTCAGTCACATGGTGAAAGTGCCATTCTGCTATAACGCATGACCCTTACGTTTTCTGTAGTATTTCATGTCTTGCATTTGTCTTGCCAATGTATAGGATTGAGCAGACAAAGACAGGTCATTGTCCTGTACCTGAATGTACAGACTCCTGGTGCTATGGAAAAGGAAAGGGAACAGGGGTTACCAGTATGGTAATTACCTGCATCTGACTAGTAAATTTGTTTGTAAATTCGTATCTGGTCCTTTCCTCAAGAGGCATCTGAAGTGCTCAGTCTGTCATTATTAGGACATGCAAAATCTGGCAAGGCACTATAAAATTACCTTGTTTTCACTCTTAATTTTAAGACATTGTTGGCTATTTCCTTTGTGTAAATAGCACAGAGTAACATCTGTGCTTGCAGGGTTGACACAGTAGCTGCCCATCCAGCAGCTGCATGCTGCCAGACTTGGGACACCCGAAAAATGCCTGCTTTGTGACACGGAGCATCCTGCAGACAGTCCTGGGAGCCTGCGGGGCTGAGCGGCAAGGGGTGGCAAACCTTTGCGTGGCATATCAGCTCAAGCCTGGAAGTGCCATAGCGGCATCCATGAAGCACGGCACTGCCTGCCCGTGGGACTTGTTAGTGATAACAGCCTTCAGTGGTGATTGCACTGCTTCCAGGCCTCGACTGGCTCACCCGGAGGCAGCTCACGAGCCTCTGCCCCTGCCCATGTGCTCTGTGGGCTTGGCTGCTTCTTCTAGTGGGAGCTCCGCACGCAAAGCAGAGACGTCACTTTGTAGAACACCAGCTCAGCACCAAGCTGTCCTCACCTAACCTGCCTTGGCCATTAGCTACCGCTTCCTCCACGTATGTTAGCTCTTATGGCACGGGTGACATTGCCACTTTGTCATTAGCCTGAGAAATACCAGTACCACCCGGTG
Source organism: Sagittarius serpentarius (assembly GCA_034782735.1). Lineage (NCBI taxonomy): Eukaryota > Metazoa > Chordata > Aves > Accipitriformes > Sagittariidae > Sagittarius > Sagittarius serpentarius. The sequence continues at coordinate 63,502,176 of JAVKLA010000074.1, forward strand.
CTCTTATGTCCTTTCTCCAGAGGAAACCATATTTCCCCTTGGGAGGACAGCGATAAACCCAGCTGCAAAGCTCTTATGGCTGTCAAGTCTGAGAAAAGTTTATGCCAAAACTGTCACGTAAGAAAGGGAAACACCCTATAAGATCATTGTTTTCACCATCTTGAACAACAGAAAAAACATTGTATCGAATCCATCTCGTCTGAGGCTTCTTTGTGCAGCTCTGGACAAGATGGAGGTCAGGGGAGCAAAGTGCCTGCTAGCAGCAGCAGCGGCGGCGGAGGCAGCTAGAACAGCAAAATATGGCTCAGATACTGAGCCCCCAAAATGTGACAAAAGACCCAATCATACCAGCTGTATAACCGTAAACAAGCGGCATTGCATGGCAGTGTTTCCACTCCACTGAAGTCATGTCATACCAGTTGCATTCCCATATTGCACAAGCAAATGTTGTCATGAACACGATGACCAGTGCTCGTCAGATTGTCCTCCCCTGGTTAAAATGACCCCCAGTCCCTTCCCCGAGTAATAAAGCACGGCTGCAAACTGAGCTTCCAGTGCAACCCGCTTTGCTCAGCACCGGTGGTCTTCCAGCTCTTCCCACCCGCCTGTCCACCTGCGGACAGTGGTGCCAGCATCGCCGCCGCAGCAAGGGCTTTCTTCTGGTCCGTGCAGCAGGCTGGAAGTCTGGATACCCAAG
>JAVKLA010000074.1:63580027-63590160 GCA_034782735.1 Sagittarius serpentarius
TAAAGACAATTTAACAGGACAGAAAATGAAGGGAAATTAATAATAATGATAAAAGGCTCTACAAAACAAGTGATGCACAATGCAGTTGCTCACCACCCGCTGACTGATGCCCAGCCAGTCCCCAGGCAGTGGGCCCCCAACCCTGGCCAACTTCCCCCAGTTTTATTGTTTAGCATGATGTCCCATGGTATGGAATACCCCTCTGGCCAGTTTGGGTCAGCTGTCCTGGCTGTGTCCCCTCCCAACTTCTTGTGCACCCTCAGCCTACTCACTGGCTGGGCAGCTTGAGAAGCTGAAAAGTCCTTGATTCAGCGTAAGCACTGCTCAGCAACAACTAAAACATCAGTGTGTTACCAACATTATTCTCATCCTAAATCCAAAACAAAGCACTGTACCCGCTACTAGGAAGAAAATTAACTGTATCCCAGCCAAAACCAGGATGTGCACCCACATGCCCTTCAGAAAAAGTCTAGGGGACACGCACTCTAATTAACAAGAAGTGTTATCTAACTAATCTCATTAGACACCATAATCCTGATTAAAATGTCCAGGCGACTACATTTTAATGGGATGAGTAGAAATGTGGATCCAAAGAAAACCTACATTTTTAATTGTCCTCAAATAGTAAAATACTGCTTTTTACTTCCAAAGGCTTTTCAAAAATAGCATTACCTGGAAAGAAACAAGAGACTTCACAACAGTTTTTAGGCAACTGCACCATCTTGTATGCCCTCAGTAGTAATTCAGATAAGTGTATTTATATTAGACAGACATCAGTTGTACATATATGTTAGGTTGGCCACCATATATGTCTGTGTAAATGTGTATGGGGAGGGGGGTATATACTTACATTCATACATACATGTATGTAGGCTGGCTGTTGTGCCTAGGAGATGCTTAATACCCAGGAGAGAGCAATGTGGACTGGAACACCAAATTAGTTGCATCTTTTGTGCAACTAGAAGAATCAAAGCTTGAAGAGTGCTGTACCCCCGATACAACTGCTGTATCCTATGCCCTTCCCCTCTTGCCACTTTGGCTCTACTTGTTTTGGCACTGTGAACATACACTTTCCACTACACAGGGTGTGGCCCAGTGACTCCTGGCAGTGTGTTTGCTCGACCTCCTGTAACAGGTCTGTGAAATACTATCTGCCCTGCTCAAAGCAAAGCATGGCAGCAGATTGCACAGAAATGGCCTTACTGGAAGCTAGAGTTTGCCAGTGTTTGCTAAGCAATTTTAAGTATGCTAAGCTTTCTAGCCTCTTTACAGTCTAAGAAAGAACTTTATCTTCTCTCCTCTCTTGAGTACCCTCCTACTAGAAGAAAAGCAAACCTGCTCTAAGATACTTCAGAAGCCTTTCTGGCATCATGACAGATACTAATGGCAGCTATTTTGTATTATAACCTCTGGCTGGTATTTTTCATTTGTTTTAGTGATTACTGGCCTAAATTCATCACAGCCAGAACTCTATTGATTCAGGAGCAGACCCTCCTAGATAAATCTATCTCCCAAGTTTAAGCAGCCGCTGTACCTGCTCTGGCTTAGCTCAACATTGACAGTGTAGTCCTGAGAAAATGCTCACAGAAATATCTGTATCCCATTCTCTCTGCTACATAGGTATTTATTTCAGGAAGGTCTTTTCATAATTCCTTTCAGTTTATCTCATTTCGTGGTTCTCAGCTGTAAAAATTTGACAGAGAAAATGCATTTGTTTCTCCTGGAAGAAAGAACCATTTTGCTGTTCTTCACTATTGCAGACATCCACCAAACTCAAAACATTTGCACTAGCTGCCAGCTTAAGCAGCATTTATGTAAAAGGAGCCAGACTCAGAACCTCAGGGGAACGTAGGTCCCCGAGCACCGCTAACAGACTTCTATAAAATAAGGAATAGTGGAGAGAACAACAATCACTGTTTCTGAAAGTACAGGATTACTGGACATGAGAAATTTAACCATGTAATTTAGGACGATGTAGAAGCCAAAAGCGTATGCAAGTCCAGTAACACAACAGACAGACTGATGAGCAACAGACCCACTGACTACAGTTATCTGTGATGTTCTGGACGCAACTTCCAGCACAGGCAGTCTCTAAAGCACTAATTGCTGGAGACTAGAAAGGCATACTAGAGAAAGGTTTTTCTATATCTGCTCAGTTCCTACACTTGTAAGCACCTGCTGCTTGCTGCTGCTGGAGAAGGCACTAAAGCAGACGGCCTGCTGGTTTCATAAATACTGTAGATTCCGTATTATCTTTGAAGATAAAGGCTCCCAGTGCCTTTGTCATCACGTAGTATGGATCAGGCCTCTGACAAGATGTCCTTCCAGATAGGTACACAGTGTCTCAGCAGTTTTATCAATTAACCAAAGGAGGCATGCCTATGGTCTTGATCTTAATTTTAGGCAATTGTTCCTGGCTGTAGTTTTGATGGAGCGAATTCGCACGGCCTTGCCTGGGGCGAGTTATAAAGCTGCCATGGATTAGGCAGAGATCACTACAGCTATGGGGTGGATTGGAGAGGCTGCACAGCTGCTCCCCGTGCATATGGCGTGAAGCATGTGCCACATAGGAGGAGTAGGGACTGTCTCCTGCCCCCTCCCCACCACCCACCAGCAAATCTCCTCCTGGATTAAGGAAGAGCAGTAAAAGGTTGTCTGTTATCTGGCTTTATTTTGTACAGATCTCTTCTTTTTTTCTGTGTCTAAGCCCACTGCAATATCTTTTTTACTGGACTTCTATAATCTGTCTTAGCTTTCAGTTAAAGACTGGCAAAGGCCCTGCTGTGTGTTTGTGCACGAATACAATGTGTGTGTGTGTGTCCAGGATTTTGCAAATCTCAGTAGGCAAATGATTGTAAACTGTTGTTCATCTTGTTTGAGTGGTCATTTAAAGGCATTACATATAACAAAATTTACTTGTGAAAATGCTTCGTGGACATGGTAAAGCTCCAGTCTTGCTTGCATATATTTAAATCCCTACACAGAGTTGTTCTAGAAGATTTATGTGTACATGCCACTTTTGGGAAAGAAAGCGTAAGAAAACTCAGAAAAGTAGACAGTAACTGATATTTTAGAATAGCAGGATAACAAAGACCAGATAAAATTCTCATTCATCCATAGAGACTCATGACATTTTCATGATTTCCATACATGACAAATTCATATTCATGCAGCTGTCAAGACAGCTGTCCATTATAACCAACCTCACAATTCACAGCAAACCAATTCTGAAATAGAAAAAAATATTTGCGAAGGACTTTCTTTGCTATTAAACCAACTTGAATGTTAACACGAACAAATCAAGCATGCCTTTTCACATACTTAAAAACATCTTGGCCTACTCCGTAAGACTCACTTTTCTAACAATTAAGGTACTTGTTACATTTACTTCTATGCAGCCCTGTCCACTCCTGATAATGTTGTAACAGATAGCTTAGGACTTACAGACTACCAAAATAACTCCAGTTAGGAATGAAGAAGCTATACAACATGTGAAAGTGCTAGAATTTCAAAATAATTCAAGAACAGAAACATGTTCAAAGAACTTTAAACCACTTCTGCCTTTAGTCAGTCACACAGCAAATCACAAAACCATTTTTAGAGTCTCGCATGGGTTTTTCAAGGCTGTTCAAATCATGTTGTGAAGTGTCCATGACGGATGAAGGGATGGGTCTGTGAGCTGCTTATTTTTAGCACCTAAGTGAGAAAACAGCCATCGCTGCCTTTGTGCCCTTCCCTCTAGCCCCTGCCTTTCTGCTGCTGGGTACCGCAGCCATGCCCCAAAGCTGGCGGGGGGAGACCGGGCTGCACCCAGCAGGTGTGTCGAGGCGGGGAGGGCAGCCCGCGGTACGGAGCCCACTCTTGTCCCCGTATCCCACCCACCAGCCAGCAGCGAGCACAGCAGGCAATCAGAGGAGTGAGCAAACATCCAAAACGAAGAGGTGCACAGTCTGACGGTGAGGAAAAACAGAATTAATGGGGGCATGGGCGACGCTCACTTTCTTCTATATACTCCCCTGCTGTCCTCAACGTGCTGAAGACATCTCAGCTAGGCAAAGGGTTTGTGAAGGCATACAAACGTTCGTGATTCAATAGCCCCTTCATACAAAAATCACACTTCAGCACAGCCTCAGGCTGACGTTTAGGATGGGGGCAAGCCCGCAAGCGCGGGATCTTGCTGGGAGCTTGCTGGGAGCCCAGGCTGGCTGAGGAGCTGCGCTGGCCTGGGAGCAGCTGCATGGCCACGCTGCTGCCCGAAGGAACGCACCGGCCCCGACACCAGCCGGCTGCCGGTGTGCCTGCAGCCACCAGCTTGCCCAGGCCAGGCTGGGCCTGCAAACACGGCATTGTCGTCACTGACGGTTTTTGCCATGAAAGCTGTCTTCTCAGCCAGCTGAGACAAAGCAAAGACATTTCCCTACCAGCTACGGCTCCAACAAAGCAAGGCACGTTCAGCTTTTGCTTAGCTAATACTTTCTTTCACTCTTTTCCAGGACCTTTTGTTTACTTTAAGCCTGCCTAACCAGACTGAAAAACATTTCCCTCTCTCTGAAAAAAATCTGAAGCAAGGCAATTTTGCCAGGAAGGTCTGTGCTTGTCTAACCCTCAGGGAGGCACGCCTAGCGTGGGCTCCACAGGGCAGGGAGGAAGCCGTGGGGTTTTGCCTGTCACCTATTGTGCGGCGGAAAACCCAACACAATGCACAGTGCTGCGCTGCACCCCGGGCACAGACCCCCTGCGCAGCGCAGGTGCTGCCTCTCGCTCAGCTGCGGCCGCTTTAGGTACCCTCGGCACCTCCTCTCACCTGCTCTTGTGTTCCGATTCCTGCACATCTACGTGTGTAGTCCATTGATACTTCTGACCAACATTATCCAGAGGTTTCAGTTACATTTGTAGAGTAAAAGTTGCTCCTTGTGCTTATTTTTCCCATGTATACGTGTGGGATATAGTGGACAGTCGCTCCAAGCTGAAAAATGTGTGGCTGCTTTAGTACGATGCTGGGCTTGAGCGAACAAACCAGGCTTGTCTTTGTGTCAGAGCCCAAACTGGGTGAGTTCGTGCCTGTCCATCACATGCAGAATAAACACACACAGAGTTTCAAAGTGGTCCCACAGAGCTTCCAGTTTCTCTTGCCAGTTAAAGTATCCACACTTTGACCCACCTGGATGGTTTTGTAATCTCAGGAAAGGTCCTCCGAAGTTCAAAAATTACTTCATATAAAAGCCACTTGTCAGCAGCAAAACATGTTTTCTACATTTCTGTTGCACACTGATTCGAGAGATCACAGTAAGAAAGGAGCAAACTTTAAAACAGCCCTCCTGCAAACAGCCACTCAAGCATTTAAAACCACATCAGTTCTGCGTACAAATCTCTTCCTTTCTATGAATAACTGATAAATATTATCACAATATTATTATTTCCAGTAAACTGGAGCAGCAGACCCCATGACAGCAGACTGCAGCAGAACACAGCAATCTCCCAGTTTACTATTTAACCAGTAAGGCAACCCTTGCTCCCACAGCCAGGATACCAAGTGACCCAGCACTAGGCTGCCATGGAAGTTTGGAAGCCCTTTGCTAGTCCCAGGACTGCTAGCCGGGTCTGTGACTCTGCTCTGCCCTTCCAAGTGACCTCTGCAATGTACTTCACCTTGGTGACTTTTCCTAACCTTTTCATGTCTTGTCTAGGTAGACTGGAAAATCTTGGGACCTCAAGAGAGTTTCAAGTCAGGTTTCAGCCCTGCATGACGCCATGGGAGCACAGCGCTTGCTTGCCTTTCCCAGTACCACTGTAATTTCACAATAATTACAGTCATTATAGTACAAGTGGAGGGGGCATCCATAAACAGGTCTTCTAAGTCTGGGAACTATCCTGGCTACATCAAAGCAATAACAAGTGCTGCTGCAGTCCGGAGTCCTGCTGGGTTGCGGATTTGATGCACCTTCAGCAGCTTTAATAGTGTAAGTCTTTCAAAAGGATAACATTGTTTTGCCCGGTGTGCTTGGCTTTCTTCTGAACCTGCCTCTGGTGCTTTGGCCTACTTAGATGCTTAACTTAAAATTCTGGCAGCGAGTGCACTACGTGTATTGAGATACCAGTTAAGTATTTGCATTTTTGTTTGAGTTTCATTGGTACAGGGTTAAATTGCCACTTCTGTGTAAGTATGATAATACCAAACCACAGACCTGTGTGCTCCATTACTACCAATGCACTTGCCACCTTCCAAACCTGAAGTAAAGTTCATGATCTGGGATGAGATATCAATAGGACTCCCAGGTACACAGGGAATTCAGGACTAAACATTTTGTCCCTCAATTTGCAGTTTGCATGTTACAGACGCCTTCCCCCCCCCCCCCCCATATCTGAGGCTTCAACATACCTTGGCAATGAAATCTAAAATATTGCTAACCAAAGACTTTAACAGACACGTACCTTCAGTTACCCCAAATGCAAAAAAGACAGACGTCATCAGCTCATTCACCACATATTACACACCTCACTGTAATCACACTGAAGAGAGTCAGAGGAGCAGCTTTTGATGCAGTATTATGCAGCTGCGTTATTTACCTGTTATTTACCTGTTTACATCAGGGCTACCCTGGTCATTGCTAAAGCTGCACAAGTAACAATCTGGCATGTGTCATTGCATTGTACTTACTTTTGCTTGCACGTGTTAGAATTAATGTACAGTAGAAAAATGATCAGCAGCTGAAAAGGTAAACTGGTTCCAGGTTGTAGTTGTAAAGAGAAAAATTGTGTAAGAAAATAACAAGACATGAATGGAAGAAGGAAAAAGTTATTCTCCTGTGTAAATTCTGATGCTCAGCTTCATAATGACATCTGCCATTGCAATGTGGCCCCATCAAAACACTTCTGTTCATGTTACTATTCTTTTCCAGCAACCACTATGCCAGCCAGCTTTCCTGAAGCATGCTACCTCCCCAGCCAGGTGGTGAGATGTCAGGGTAAGGGCTGTAAGAAATTTATGTGGTTTTGCAAGTCAGACAGGAGGGGCCAGCATCCCAAAGACAGGCACTTACTCTGGCACAGAAACACCCACTGTTGTATGAAACTTAAATTGTTAGAAAGAACATGAAGTAAAGATACAGGTGTGGGATTTAATCTTCTTATTGTCCTCTGATTCCTGCATTAAGAGGCAGCGACAGAGATTCAAAGAAACAGGACTAGAAAGGAGGCATATGGTTCCATGCTTGCTGCAGAAAAAAACATGAAGCGTGGCTTGCTGGTATCAGTATATTGTAAGCATTAATGAGGAACAGGGGAGATGTGTGTGATATAATAATCCTATGGCACAATAGATTCCTGTTGTGCCTACCACTAAAGCTAATTTGACTGAATGCTTTATATTTGCCTTTCATATAATATAAAAGTGCTCAGAAGCAGGGGATGAACTAGTTTCTTTTTTAAGCAGTTCCTGTAAGAAATGACTTCTCACTCGAATTTCCTTGTTTGTGTTCAGTTGTGCCTGTTTGGATTTGTTACACTGCCAGTGTCATCCACGTGTCCCACTGCAGAGTCTGGACACAACCACGGCTATGGCAGGTAGCACTCCCAGAGCAGCTGACACTCCCTCACTAGCCCAGTTTCGTGTGTCTCATAGGAAAACTGGTACAGCAAACACAGAAAAGCAGAATGGTGCAAATAGCCTTAAAAGGAAATTCACACATCCATCGGGTATTATTACTCCGAACCCAGCGCAAAGATGAGTTGACCTAGCTGTCCCAGCAAGTCAGTGGCACAGGGAGACTGGGATTCCCAACGTGCACATCCCCATCTGCTGGGGAAGAGGCAGCTGCCTTCTCCTGATTCAGCGCTGGAAGGGGTGACTTTCTGCCTTCGCCTGTTAACTGTACAGAGATACACCAGTCAGTCTGGTTTGTCTTTTTGATCCACTCTTCTCAATACTGTTTTCAGCCCACCTTGCTATCTACCTTTAAATGACTAACTTTTCTTGTTTAAGATAGAGCTTCTCGGAGGTGAAGATGTAAAAACACGTGTTAAGCTTTTCCTGTATTTTGCCAATGCAAATTTACTTTCACAAAGGTTTACAGCAAGGCTCTCAAAGCTTACCATTCACAGATGATTAGTCATGCTCTGTACTGTTATTTGATATCTGGAATGGGACTTCATTAATTTGCAGGCATTCTTAATGCACTGCATAATGTCAGAGATTACCGGTTTCCCACAAATGAACTTTTCTTCCTCCGCTGAAAAGGATTTAATAGAAAAACAATGCAAGTGTCTCTACTGAAGAGCCGCTTCTGCTGGTTCAAAGGGCCAAGTGCTGATCCCACCCCACCATCTGCTGGAACTCTGCAGAACCACAGGACTGCCGTAGAGGCTTTGCTCTGCGGGCCCCGGTCTGGGAAAGGCTGGAGACTAGGGGAGTGCTCAGAGGAAATATCACGGCACACTTGTCCTGCAGTTGGCCAGACAGCTGCTGGTGAGTGCTATTTAGACACTGCAGTTACGAGGCTCGGTGAACTTCTGATCTGACCTGGAACAGACACTCTTTTTTTCCCCTATGTTATCTTGTAGAACAAATAACAGAATGAAAAAAAAAAAATTAAAAAGCGAGGGTTTGCACATAAATTTCCCTTTACCAGTGCAATACCACGATTGGACATGCCCCGGCTCCGGCTCCCTGGTGTCGCAGAGAAGGCTGTGTACCCAGGACAGACACACCTGCACCTTGACTCTCCTGACTCGGCAGGTCTCCACACACACCCCATCTGCTTCTCCAGATGTACACATCTGGCTTACCCACTCCACCAGGCTCTTCAAACCAGCCTTACAACATGCCAGAGGTACTGAATGCAGTTTTAGACCTGAAAATATCATGAGGAAGTCTTTGGAGGGTAACGAGAGAAAGCTACAGCACAATAAGGGTGATAAACGCAGTGGGAGACTCCCCACTCTTTCTGAAGTGGGCACAACTGTCAGTCTGAGAAAAATTTTAAATTTGCTTTAGTTAATTACAAACAGATCATCATTTGGGAAAACAGTACCAGTAAAACCTCTTACTGTTTAACAGCCCTACTCTGATTACAGAGTGAACTCTGTTATTGGTTGTTATTGGCTTCTTACTAAATTTGTCTCACAGGATGCTAGTGATATCCCAACAAATCGTACCACGGGAGATGCCCTGATCACATCAAAGTCAAGGGCAAAAAGTCATATTGACTTAGCAGCAGAGGCATTTAGCCTTATAAAGTGGGAGAAGAGCAGGAAAGATCCTCACACTCACATTTCATGTGAGAACTTCTAAGATGTAGCTGTGACTTGATTATCCTTTCTCTAGTCACTGTTGATCTGCTGACATTTTAAAGGAGATTTTGCTCATTTGGGTGCACCCTGGAACAGTCACCACCAGAGAGCACAGCTGGATCCTTCTGCCTGGCTAGGGGTCTGACTTCTCCACACACGTCTGAGCTTGGTGCTACTGCTCCCAACATTGGAGATGGTACTCCAAATCCTTTCGGGAGTTAGTTTATATATAGCTTGGTATTTGAAATACTTTGTAATCAAATTATTGTTACTGGCTTTCATTAGGAAAGGAAAGTGAAGGTTGATGGCATCCCCTTTGTTTATTTTGACTTCCATTCAGTAGGTTATATGCTTACCAAGCAATACCAAGGGTGTACATGTTTAGGCTTGTGATATACCCGTGAAGAAAGCAGGGAAACACTTCAGCCCTGGAGCTGCTGCCTCTGCGGTGCTGGCTGCTGGCAGCACTCCTTACGGATGGGGTCACTGCTGCTCCAGGCGCTTTGCAAGGACGGATCATCCTTCCTCCAAAGCACCGACCATGCCAGGGTGAAAATGGATGCAGGACCCTTGCCAATGTCCTCTGCAAGGGCAGCACAAGAGCAGGTATGTAAGCTGAGTCTATGCTCATGATGGCAATGTGGCACAGTTCAGGTGCTGACAGCTGTAAGCACCGATGATCTCTCAGTCTCTGCAATGCCAGTCTTCAGCCCTGCTCTGCACCCCAGTAAATAACATTCACATAGCATTTGAATATATGTTTCGACCATTCTCTGTGGTCTCACCACAACTTTTGCATTCACCTAATGAACAACAGTTAGAAGCAGAGTTAACTACCTTACATA
>JAVKLA010000074.1:63632210-63661796 GCA_034782735.1 Sagittarius serpentarius
CCCGGGCTGCAGGGGGACAGCCTGCCCTCTCGCCAGGGGCTGCAGGGCCACCCCCTCCTCCGGCCCACCGCCTCCCCTGCCTTCCTCACTGACCTCAGGGTCTGCGGAGGGGTTTCTCTCACATCCCAATCTCCTCCCCGCTGCAGGTTCCCCTTCTTAAATCTGTTATCCCAGAGGCGCTGCCACCGTCACTGATGGGCTCGGCCTTGGCTTGCTGCAGGTCCGACTTGGAGCCGGGGAAGCTTCTAGCAGCTTCTCACAGAAGCAACCCCTGCAGCCCCTCCCCTGCTACCAAAACCCCGCCACTCAAACCCAGAACACATACTGTCTTTTTCAATAGTACTAGACCAAAGTCAGCTTTAATCTCACCAGTGAAATGCCACAGTTAGCCAATTAACCTTTCATTTTCCAGTATCCATTCTTCTTGGTAAAAAGGAAATTGCCATAAACATAGTTTAATAAGAATTAGTATCAGTTTATATCAGTTCTGCTATGGTTTCATCTGCAGGAAAACCCTCTCAAACTTCATCTTTACTGCTGATAGAATTCCACCAGTCTCATTTTCCAATCAGCAGTTGAACTCCATTTGTGTCCTAGTACTTAGAAAGGCTATTAGAAAAGTTTGCAAACTAAAACATCGGTTCTGAAATCAAATCTATCTAGTTGAATATTTCTACAAATTTAGCGTCCGAATATTCTTACTTAGACCTAGCAACTTGACTGTGCCTGTTTTAAGACCAGTTACTATATTATATGAGAGGAAGTGATAACAGCACATGTGAAGGTTATATTAAATCAGTCTTTTGAATGAATGTAAAGGGAATAAATTAACAGCTTTTTTCAGTTGGTTGTTTCTTGTTATTACATATTGTTATTTGTAAGTAAGTTTTCTTTTTTTCTAGAAGCCAGAGATCTACAGTGCACCATACTATTTACAGTTATTTTCATATGGTAACAGATTATCTTTTTCTTTCACAGGCAAAAATTTTCAACAGATGTCCGTAGACCAACACCAAATAAAGAATCTTACTCCTGTACGGAACAGCCTAGCCCCCATACCCAATCACTGTGCTCACAAAAGTAAGTACAGGCAAGTCTCAGTTACAGTATCATACGGTGTGCCTCCATCACCGGCATCTGAGGGTTTGAGAGAGGCTTCATGTTCCTTTTTCACAACACGGTAGAATGGCTGAGGTTGGAAAGCACCTTTGGACATTGTCTAGTCCAACCCCTCTGTCTATAGAGAGGTCACCTACAGAAGGTTGCTCAGGATCACATGCAGTTAGGTTTTAGATACCTCTAAGGATGGGCACTACACAACTTCTCTGGGCAAGCTGTTCCAGTGTTTGACCACCCTCAGAGTAAAAACGTTTCTTCTTACTTATTTGTGCCCATTGACTCTTTTCCCTTCATAGGACACCACTGAGAAGAGTATGGCTCCCTCTTCATCACTCCCCCCAGTCTGGCATTTATGCATACTGACAGGATCTCCTGAGCTGCCTTCTCTGCTCACCGCTGAACAGTCCCAGCTCTTTCTGCCTCCTCTTTGAGGCTGGACACTCCAATCCTTTAATCATCTCTATTGCCCTTTGCTGGACTTACTCCAGCATGTCGCACGTCTCCCTTATACTGGGGGCCCCAGAACTGGACACAGCACTCCAGATGTGTCCCACCAGCGCTGAGCAGAGGGGAGCACCACCTCCTACAATCTGCTGGCAGCGTTTTTCCTAATGGAGCCCTGGATGTTGTTGCCTGTCTTTGCCGCAAGGGCACATTGCTGGCTCATGTTCAGCTTGTTGTCTATCAGGGCCCCCAGGTCCCTTTCTGACAAACTCCTTTTCAGCTGCTTGATCCTCAGCATGTGTTGGTGCAGGGATTTATTCCTCTCCAGGCGCAGGACTTCATCTTTCCCTTTGTAAGAGTCTTGTCTGTCCATTTCTCCAGCCTGTCAAGGTCTCTCTGAATGGCAGCACACCCATCTGTTATATCAGCCACTCCTCCCATTTGCAAACTTGCAGAAAGTGTGTTCTGCCCCATCATCCAAGTCACTAATGAAGACATTAAATACTATTAGCCCCAATACCAACTCCTGGGGTATTCCACTAGTGACTGGCCCATCTCCAGCTGGACTTTGTACTGGTGATCACAACCCTTTTCTCCAATGAGTTTCATAGACTTGGCCTAGTAGAAGCAATGTACATCAATACACAGAGTTTGGTTCTATGTTTGTTTTCCAGAGCAGAGGTGACTAGAATTTTCAAAGACACAGGATTTTTCACCCTCAGTTTCACTCTCAGTTGCATATGCATGTATTACCCTGGTAGCTTTTCACAGGAGGCAGGACTTGATGTAACATGGTGACTTACAGGATGTAAAGAGATGGACGACAACACCTTAATAACCACATGGCAGAGAAAGGTTGGATATGTGAGATGAAAACCAGGATAAGGAATGACTCTTCTGCAGACAGCATGAAAAATGTCATTACACTGATTTTTTCATCCTTTTGCTCGCAAAAATTAGAGGGAAGAGGATTAGAAGAAGATCATCAGGTTTCCAGAAACGTTGTCATTTTCTGAATGTTACATAGGTGAAAAGATGTTCTATCTCTCTCTGTCTTAAGGAAAATGGCTAGACTAGCTTTTACAAGAGGATGGGAATCATTCATTTCTCTCATTGTAACAGCAACTGGTTTGGGTAGCTTCTATAACACAGGAGCTAAAATAAAGGGATTGAGAGAGCAGCAGCCTTTTTTTCCTCTGTACTTTCAGCCAGGTCCTCATTCTGAAGGCAGTAGGAAGGGAGGCCCCAAAAAGCAGGGAAAGCCTCACCCAATTCCCACAGGCCCAGCAGAGTGTCAAGACTTAGTGAGTGTCCCAGGCTGGATCCAGCCATTGACTGTGGTGTTCTTCACATACAAACACTAGCCCTACTCTCAGCAGTGTCCTGCTCTCACATTTTTGGGCTACACTAAGCGCAAATCCCCCAGTGTATTTTGGCTGAGGATTTGCAGTTTACTATTTGTCATCCTGCAGAACAGCCAGGTCCTAAAGCATTCACATTTCAGAGCTAAATTTAAGATTCATTGCCTCTTATGATCTGAGTTTCAGAAGCAATTCTGCTGCTATAACAATATTACTAAAAACGAAACAGCAGAGGTAGCTTTATAGGGAACATCAGATTGGATAGGGGAAATACAGAATCCTGCACTGCTGCTGCACAGTAAGAGAGGAAGAAGAAAAGTAGAGATATGTGGAATTCTGAAGTGGTATTCTCTGTCTGTTCAGAGGAAAGAAAATAACCTAAGTTCTTTCAAAACCCCAGCTCCAAGTCTTCTATTTTTAAGCTTTCTACTAATGTTCTCTCTGTCTTCTAGTTAAAACATAGTTGTAAGCAAAATCCTAAAAAACTTATTTCATAATCACTGGTGTTCTTGCAGTAATTCACACATACAGCCAGGATTTTAGTTCTAGTCTCATGCCAAAAACTGTGTTTTACAAATAAGATACAATTATTACAGTTAATAATCATGGTTTAATTCACTAACATAGCACATTTTTCCAGGTGCCATTACTGCTTGAACATCAGTTCAAGCCAATAACAGAAAAGCAAAGTTATTTACAAAATAGATTATATTTCTTCTTTGTTAACACAAATGACATATTTGATCCTGGAGCTTTCCAACTAACTGTTTCACCACCAAGATTTCACTCCATGCAGCCCGAAAAATATTACTGTTCTGGACACAGCCTTTATCCAGGCAAATGGCTCCAGCAATGAAGTTTGAATACAAACATTTGTGCTTCTCTAATATTTTTGTTACATCACATGTGTGTTAAAAACATGCAACAAAGCCAGTGGAAAAAAAAAGCAACCAGGGAGCTAGAACAATAAACTAAGCATAAATTAGAAGAAGAACTGAAACTACTCAGAGATTAACAGAAAGAAGAAACATCTCCCAAAAAAAGGAAGGGCAATGAAAAAAAGGAAGAGATGCTTTAGTCTCTAAGTAAAAACATTTAAAAATACAAGTTAGAGGATAATAGAGGATAATAGGAATGAAACAGCAGCCTAGGAAAAGAGTACTTGAGTGACTTTAAACCATAGTTTATAAACTGCCACCCTCTAGATGTTCCCAGGGCCAAAGACGTCCCTCACATCACTTCTTGAGTAGCCTCAGCACAGCCTGGCATCTCTATTATTCTGCATGCTGCTGCTCCACTCCCAGCACATCCTTTCTATCTCACCACGCGACTCTCCCAAGGACCCCTGGAAAACAGGCTTATAACTATCACACACCACTCACACAATGCCAGAATAAATTTACAAACAAATATGAGACTTCTAGAGAACTGCTGCTCTCACTTCTTCATGTGGCTTAGAAGGTCTGAAGCCATAGTGAGGTTATCACTTGTTGGAAGAAAAAAAGAAGATCTATTTCTGCAGGTCATTTAACGATATTTTCTGGGGATCAGTGGTTGGTTTTGCTGTTACTCATCATGATTTGAAGTTCCTTCTTTCCCAAGCTAACAGCAAAGGATTCCACAAAACATCCTTCTCTCTGCAGAGGGCCACCATGGGCCACTACTTGCAAAAGGAAGAGAGTCTAAGAGCCATCCTTTCTGCTGGAGTACATACTCCTTGGGTAATGCCTCCCTGGCAGCCTTATTCTTGCCTCTGCAGTATTTAATAGCCACTCAAGAGTCACTGCTGAGTGGAAAAGGCTCCCTGAATTAGTAGCTCTTGTTGTATCAGTAGGTCTTTGGTAGCTGACTCTGCCCTCTGAATGTGAATAATTACTGATGTTTTTGCTGTATGTAGATTCTGGATGTATGACAACCAGCCTTAAGGGTTCTGTCTCTCACAGACCCCAGTGCTGGGTTGAGGCTCGTGTTTCAATACATATACTAATACCAGTCATTATATGTATTATTTCAAAGCCATCCATGTACCAGTCCTGAAATTCTTATCAAATATCCTAAACTGGGTACAGTATGTAGGACTAGGTGGAAAGCATTGATGTTTGGATGCTGTTTTTTACTCTTTTGAATGAGCAAGGGTTAGTAACAGCTACCTGGTCATGGGGGTGAAGTTAAACTGCACTGCTTTTGCCCTACTTAAACCCATAATTAAGGGCTTTTCTAGTACGTAAAGTGTTCTGGAGATAATTTACACAGCTGTAAACTTTGAATGTGTGAACATATATGTGCCTATGCTGTAAAGGGGAAACAAGCGAGCCTCTCAATATGTATTTGGTTTACACAACAAAATTTCAATGAACTCAAAGCATTCTGTCATGTGCCAGAAAACAAATGGGCTCATTTATTTTATTTAGCCCTGCCTGATTCACACAAATTCAATACAAAATAAAGCAAAATATTAATGGTACTATTTTTTTTTCATGGAAAGGAGAAATAAGTGATTTCCTGAACTTCTGAATGTGAACAAACGTTGAATATGACCTGTGAATTACACTACATTGCCAAAGGCCAGGCAGCTCTAGTACACACTGCCTGCTCAGGCCATCACAACTTGAATTGTACTGAAGTTAACATGAAAAGAAAAAAAAAATCTACCCACTTTTTAAATCCTTTCTATAAAGATTCTGCTTTGCCCCAAATAGATACTTGGTGAGTTTTAGAGAATTACTGCTCCTGATAAATAAATAAATAATAAATAATGAAATGAATATATGGCATATGGTACAGGGGAATATAGCAAGGAGAACTTCAGCCTCTTTTGCACAACGTATATAGTGAAAAAATACATAGATGTAAATCTCTTTCAGTGCCCGCTGCAGACATTAGAGAGGTAACATTTGTTTTCAATGGGGCAAATTTCTGACTTATTAATTATATACTATGTAAATCTACAGACACAGAAGGGCTTGCATCTCAAGGCTGGTGTTCTTCTGCTTTGCCGAGGCATGGAAGCTGCAGGGGGTCTGCTTGAACTTCTTAAATTATTTCTGACTCAGGCACAGTCTGTGTCCCCAGTTACCTGCAGGACTGTTATTCCCATAGCCAGTTATGCCCCATCTTACATTTGGACTTTTGGTGGTCTAGGATTTCTTTGTTTGTTTGTTTTCCCTAAGTGCAGTGGTTTGCATTTGCTTTTGCTGAGTTTTGCTACCTGAATTTTCTCCAGTTTATCAAGATCATTTTGCATTGTAAACCTGTTGTCCAGGAAAATACACCTCGAGTGCCTTTTTTTCACCAGGTGTGTGTCCACGTTCTAGTAATGGATCTACCTTATTTTTTACGAAAATCTGTGACAAAGTTAATGATCCTTTCTTATTAAAACTACATAATTTCTCACTTCTCCTGCATCCATTCCACCAGTGTCCCAGTTATTCTTTCTGATGTTGCTTGATGAGCCCTGAGAAGGCAGACTTCATGGGTTCAACGTTTCACTTCTGAGAAACACCAACTGTGGACAGGATTTTAGGTATTTAGGATTTTTTAGGTTAGGGTAACTGACTTGAAACTCCTGAAGTCGTCTTTTCTTGTCTTTTCATTCTACAGCCCTCAGGAAACTCCATCCACTACTCTATGTCTGAGCTCCTCAACTGTGCCGAATGTTTAGTTTGTTTGGGGGATTTTTTTAAAGATCAAAATTGTCTTTTAAGGTCCAGCTTATCACAGGTGCATTGACTGCAGTAATTACTCAGTTCATATCAGCCGATTATGTGGTCTGTTATTTCTAAGAAAAATTAGTTCACTTATCAGTTTATCCCCTATTAAAACAGTCCAAATCTAGATTAACTTCAGGTGTTTCTCTGGAATGACACAAGATTTTCATTGTTTTAAGATACAATACTCTTTTTGATTCCTCATTTCTGCAAAATTCCCCTAAACCTGCACCAGGAAAATTTCTGTCAGAGATTATGAAAAGGGAACATGCAAAGGGGCTGCCAGGAAAAATGCAAACATGAACACATGTTTTCATTTGAATTAACTAGAAAATAGAATGATAATGACAGGCTGAGATGGTCACCTTTTGAGCAGAGCGCTTTATAACCCGATTCTTCCTGCATGCAAAGAACCAGGACACAAGCATGATACCAATATGAGGACAAGTGGCTGGCTCAAAGAATGGTTTTTAATACCTGACCACTAAGAAGCATTTATGGTTAGTTTCAAAGGAGGAAGCCAGAGAAGTAGACAGAGAATCCAAATACCTTCTGGAGGCTGCCATGACGAGTAAGATGAAAGTCAAACTAGAACATCTCAGAGGAAAATATTAATAGCGTCTCATATATTCAACACAACAGATGCAGATGGAAGGAAATCACAGATGGAATAAGAATGCAACCAAGGAAAAATTACTGTGAAAAATTGCAAGGAAGATTCTGTAGCCAAAACAGAGATGATGTTAACTCCAGTAGGGAACTCTTCATATGGTTAAACTGAAAAACCTGAACTGTTCGTATACAAACAGCTTGTGAATAAAATGGAGATTTAAATGAAAAGAAACTAATGCAATTCACAGTAAATTCCAAGACAGAGAAAAATCGGTCTACAATTAAGGTTTTGAATTCTCCTTTTAAAAAATTAGGAAATTAGCTAGTGAGTTGCCTGAATGAAGGAGTCTGAAGATTTCAATTTAGAGAAGATATAGAACTATATTAACTTTAAAGCACAAACAATGTTACACTGTTGCGTGTGAGGTGGAGATTAAGGATGATCTAAATCCAGTTTCTTACAAGACTGCTGGCACACTTGAGACATAAAACAGCTGTGGCTCTTGTGTTTCAGTGTGGGTCTTAGTGTGCTACAGGGCTACTTTTGTGACTTGTGAATTCCAGAGCACATGTGGACCTATCTTCATGATTGACTGCTTAGAACAACCCAGACACAGTGTCCCGCATTATTCCATTTCACCTTCCTAAGATTTTGATCAGAATTTACCCTGGGTAATAGAGCATCTTCCCACAAAGATTTTGTTAAAAATAATATATTCCCACGGAACATTTCTGGTTTAGTCAGTCTGTGGGTTTTGAAGAAAAAGTGTCATGTGGTAATCTCTCCAAACAGACCAAGTATCCTTCAGACAAACTATAGGTTCTATGCTCATCAAAAGTAAACCTTAGAACTTATCAAGTCTCAGTGATCACCAAACACAAAGTAAATCACTTAACACTAGAGTTGTTTTCTTCAGTTGAAGATTAGCCCTGCCAGGCTTTAGTGATTTTTTAACTTATATTTTCATCAAATTTTTCAAATGCAGGTTTGACACAACACAAGACAAAAAAGCAACACTTCAAAGAAAGTAGCAAACTAATTTGTGAAAATGTCATGCTTTTCACTTTCTGTGCACTCTTTCTCTCTTTTTCTTTTTCCTCTAGTTCAGCTACCATCTCAGGGTGCTAAGAAGTTTAAGTCCCTGCCTTTAAATTCGCTAAGGACTGGTGCAGTTATTCTCCCACCAGCCCCAACCTCCAGATCCCAGAAAAGGGGACATTCGCAGAGTCATTTGCTCTATTCTCTCTTGC
Source organism: Sagittarius serpentarius (assembly GCA_034782735.1). Taxonomy (NCBI): domain Eukaryota; kingdom Metazoa; phylum Chordata; class Aves; order Accipitriformes; family Sagittariidae; genus Sagittarius; species Sagittarius serpentarius. The sequence goes on from JAVKLA010000074.1 coordinate 63,640,705, forward strand.
CTGGTCTATCAGGAGACCCTCTGAAACCAAGCCGTGTCCTACCTGCTATCCCAAGCCAGAAGAAATCTAACCCTGCAGAAGAGCTTGAGAAATCTCTCACCAAACCAGATGCTGAAAATTAACTCATTACACTGGCCCCAATCAGCTGAAATATATCTAAGAGCTTGTTACAAGGTAACTGTACAGTAAAATCTCATTAATTTGCACTAATGATGCTCTTGTGAACTGGTGTGTAAATGAACAAAAACCAAGAAAGGGTAGCACATCACAAAAGCTGCACTTTGTATTTATATAGTCAATTTCATTATAGTTTTCATTTATGATGAAATTACTAACTCACTATTCCACATGCTGTAAATCTATTTTGTGAATGGAATCCTCATACCATGCAATCTTGTTGCAGCAATGTGCTGTTAAGCCTTTAATAGAAAACAGGAACAAAGAGTAAGATTTCCTGCATGATTTAAAAGTTGGAATTAGGGAAACAAATTGACAGGGATTCTCTGTTGGTTCGTAAATGCAAAGGTGCTCATTCTAAGGCTGTGTGCCATCAAAAATGCCTTTTTAAGATTAAAACGATAAGCTGAAAATAAAAGGCAGTCTTAGCAAATGAGGGGGTTTGGCTCTTTGTTTTTCACTTATTTTCTACATTGTAAGTTTGGGGTTTTGTGAATTCAACAAACTAAAAAAGTACAATGAAACATTAATCCCTGAGGGACAGACAGGGCTAAAGCACGTACTGTTCAAAACTGTTCATTGCACTGACAGATTTATGTCTATTTCATTTAATTCTTCATATTCCTCAGTGACAAAAATGCAATTGTGTATTGTTATTTTCATAAAACAAGGATTGCATGGTCTTGAGTTATTAGACATTTCATCACTTTGATCACCGAACTGAAGAAGGAAATCTAACTAGACTGCTGTTCAGTCAAGAGCCTTGGCAAGTGCTGTAAGGCTTTGACTAAACATTTCACAAGACTGTCCTTTCCTAGAGGCTGACAAAGACACCGATCTCTGCTTGCTTCAGGATTCTTATCTAAATCTTGCTATTATTCTCCAGGGTTCCCCACTTCTGATTACGGAGGAGCTGTGGGCTTTACTGTGGGAAGGGGGAGGGGGGTATAGTCCCCTTTTGTCACCCCTTCTGTATCACCATTGCTAGTAAACCTGTCTTACACTAGCCCTACATGAGCAGCTCATTCAACCAGGACGTGGCATTTTGTTTATCTCTAGATAAATGTTTTATTAGCTGTACAAACATTTCTTTTGCTGTGTCACAGTAAAAGACAAACCTGACATGAAAGAGAAGATAATCATGTCCCAGTAGCTGCAGTTTCCAATTTCCTAGTGGTAATGATTCTAAATAAAAGGCTGGCTGGTAGCTGTCACAGACAGTCCCAGAAAGAAAAAAGCAGAGCACAACAACAGCTGCTCTGATGCAACACAGGGAAGAGGGAAGCTTTGCACACAAATAAAAGAGTATTTTATTTTTAAACATCTAATCCAAATGTCAGGGTATAAACCTCAAATTCAACAAGTGATGTAAATCTCTAGCTTTTTGCTGAAATCCATGAGAGTAAAAAGCTCGTGTGCTTGGGCCTGACATGCAACCTAGTCCCTTAGGCTAGACAGAAGAAATACTGCATGACAGAATCATGCTCTGTTAAAGGAAAAATCAATTCTGTCATGCTCTGTCTTTGCACCTGACCAGTCCTGCTCAGTCCAGCGTCACTGAAAAGTCCAGAGTTCCTCCTACAGCATAGCAGACTGGTATTTGCTCCATGGAGTCACTGTCTGAGCTGCTCTGCTCTCCAGAGCCCCAAGCTTGTCTGCCCTGGAACTCCACTAGTTGCAACCCCCAAATTCTCTGTTCTGACTCCAGCCCTTTTGTACCTCTCCCTGTAGCCTCACTCAAGAGGCAAGTGGTTCCTAAGTCAGTTCCTAGAAACATTCAAGCTTCAGTGCAGACCTTAAGCCACTCTCGAACAGTACAGAGCAGATGGTTTTGGTGCAGACTGCACAGAGGAGAAGAGAAAACTAGTTCATACAGCTCTGGCCAGCAGCAAATAACTTCTATGTTAACCCTAAACGTCAGTGTAGACATTATGAAAATGAGGTTTGCCTTCACAGAGTGAGAGCCCAAAGTAACCACTCTGTCAGACATTAATTATCTTTAGTTTAACATTACTGCTAGGGAATGGGTACAGTGTGTGGAACGAAGAGAAGACCAAATGTCACAGCAAGGAAATCCCATTGAGGTCAAATGTTTGTAACTCCATCGCCACTCTAGCGCTGTTGAGGGGGTAAGAAAAACGAGCTTTTTGCTATCAACTGGGATGCCTCAAAAGAGTCAGGTCACATGCTGCAACTCCATTTTTTTCCTGAGTAGAAGGGAATCCCCATTGCCATTATTGGCTTTGAGAGAGGGGTAAATCTGTCTCATCTCTTGTATTACCCTTCCTGCCCAGGGACCAGGAGAGTCCTGTGCTGCTTAATGGCAATCACATATAAGCTGTGGTGGTGCCCATTTCTTTGCCAGCTGTGGTTCCATGCTGGAGACAAAGATACAGGAGCAGTCTGCATTGGCTTCCCATAGAGACTTGAACAAATTTCAAATGTTTCCAGTACTACAGCAAGAGAGAAAGGGAGAGACATTCCCCCATGCCTTAGGCTAGACAATTCCATTCCCAGAAAGGAAGTAATCATCTTTCTGGTCTTCCTATTCAGCAGTGCTTTATTAATGCATCATGGGCAGACAAAGCTGAATAATGAACAATTTTTGATCAAAGATAACACTTTCACATGAATTTCCTTCAAAAATGCAGAATTTTAGGTGCAGTCACTTGAAACACACATTACCACTGCCTCCTCTCTATACAATCAGTTTGTGTTACAGGAGACATCTGCTACCTGATTTTTTCCTATCGTTTTCCCCTTTTTTCCTCATCTTTCTCTAGGAAGCAATGATTTTTTTCCCTTGGTGTCCAACCCAGCAAACAGGCTTTTTCAGGAAAGGAATGCAAATCTAATTGCCTGTTCAAAGGTAAGCATAGGATACAGTACTTACCTGAACAGAGACAGTCTTAAATGCATGGTAACCTGAATTAAGATCCAGGTCACTTTTCTAATGTTTTTCTTCTATAGACTGTCAATAAAGAAGTAGTTCACAGTTTACCAAATATAGATCTTTTAAAAATTAATGCTCATAGAAATCACTAAAAATTATTCTTAGAAAAGTCCCCACAAGGAACTATTCTTATCGTTTGGGTTTGATAGCCAAATGCTATAGTAAATAAACAAGTCAAATTAAGTTGAAGTCTTTCACCTTCAGAGGAGAACAGACTGTTGACTGCAGCATACTGCATGAAAGATAACAAATTAACTAATACCTACTTAAGCTACACTGACCTCTTGCTCAGACCTTTCCTGGAAGATAACGGCAAGAGAGACAATAAAAGTCTAACACAGTTGATTAGCAATTGCCAAGAAATGTCTGGTCAGTAGGTCATGACAGATTTTTTTTCCTCTGTCTAGTGATTAAATATCTCTGGCACATTCTTCTGCGGCACTAGTTGAGTGTTAACTCATAGAGTGTTGCAGTGCTCAGGTATCTGGGGAGTTTGGCTTGGCACAGAGAGCTAAGAAAATATACATACATACAGGATCCATTTCCTTACCAAAACACAATATACTTCCTCACTGGAACACAGTCTACATTCCATATATAGTTCTTATGAACAGAATTTGAAAATGCTTTTTAAAATGGTGCAGCCTTTATTCCAGTGGACAATTTACTTACACATTGATACTGAATGGAGTGGTCCCCTCTTCCAATAAAATGTGCAGGACATTAGCATTAGTCATTATTTAAAACAGAGAAAAATATTCACATGTAAAACAAAGGATCATCCAGTATTATGGGGATCTTTCAAAGGCTACTGTATTGATGAGCAGAGTGTCTGATGAGCAGCCTAATTTTCTTGTATAAATACTTAAAGAGAAAGTTATACCCTCTAAAATTCAGTCCTAATAAAGCATTTTAAACACCCCTACCACTTCCAAAGGTGGAGATCTCTGACCCTTCACCCAAAACACACTGCATTCTTTTACCATCACCAAAAAGGAGTCTGCACAATCCATATATTTTTCCACTACAAAACATCAGAACCATCACAGTTACCACTTCAGGGCATAAAAGCATAGCAACTTTTCAAACAATTCTAACACGGCTGTAAGAGCTCATCTGATCATACTGTCATGATGAGTCATCAGACCTGTTACTCTGCATCTGGTTTATAATAATGTTTCAGAAAAAGACAGAAGTATTGAAAGCATACATTATTTGCCTTTGTGTTTTAAAAGTGGGATTTTTCTCTCATTATTTTCATGGGTTTTCCAATGTTCCTTAGTTTCAGAGAAAGCAAAGATTCTCCTGTGCTGTCCCTGTTGGTGGAAAAGCTCAGCATTACAACAGAGGCAGTTTAGACCAGAGGTTGTCAGGTGTCCCGCATCAAAGCTGCTTCTAACCAAGGGCAGTGAGTAGTACTTGATTTGAAACACTTGACACAGAGCCAGGAAATAAACTCCAGGCCCATCAGGATCCTGAAGTCCAAATGTTCCCTTCCTGCCAGCCAACACTTCCAAGGGCCTGCCTTCTGCAGCTGCTGCTGAGCCTAGTAAGGTCTGCAGGCACCTAGATGGTACAGCCCCTTGCAGTAACTTTCCATTCCCCACCTCACTATTTGTGGTGCTCTAGGTTACTTCGCATCATGGTGTGACCTTCTGCTGCTCTGCAAACACCAGGAAGAACCTGCAGAGTCAAGGGGGTGTTCATACCTGTCCAAGAGGAGTACCTGACTCTAAGCACACGTGCCTTCCTGCACCTTTGTGCATGCTTCTGTACTCAGCATGTGGGATCCCATCTTTTGGAAGAAGGATGTGGTGGAGTTCCTTGTATCACACAGGAGCAGACTGAAACTGTCTGAACACATCAGGGCACTTAGAAAAGGCTTGGTCTAGCCCTGCCAATGTGTCTCTGTACCCATCATCACCACTGCGAAAGACCCTGCAGTCATAACATTCCCTATCAAGATTACATCAGGAAGATTAGTTTGGTAAAAGGACAAGTGAGGGGAAGGTGCCAGAGAGGCAGATCCCTTGCTTACACAGTGCCACAAACTTCAGTTATAATTTCAGCTTGTCAAATGAGCTGAAAGTAGCTTTGCACATACACTGAAAACTATGAAGGGAGACCTTCCCACAGTGCATAAATAGTTGGCTGCACTTAAATGATTGAAAATAAACGGGACTGTAGCTTTCATACAAAGAAGTTGAGGGTAAATATCATCCAAGGAAGGAAAATATATAAGGTCTAACCAGAAGGGCTATACTAAATATACAGTTGTAAAGACTATATTTTCATTTTCTAAAATTTGCCAATCCTGTCCTGTTTCTGAAGTGACTATTTGTGTTGGACTCTTGGAAATCAGGCAGAGATGTGTTACTTAGAACAGCTAAACCCAACTGTTAAAAGATAACAAGCCAGAGGGAGGCTCTGCCTCCCATTCTGTCCAACTGCTAACACCAGACAGATGTACTTTTTTCTGATCTGGAGGTCTGGAGCTTCTTAAAGTTTCATTCACCCTCCAACTGCTGATCTAAAGAAACATCCTGTGTATGGAATTTATCAGAAAGGAGTTGGATGGGTTTGAAAATTCTAATACTTGAATCTCTAAAAATATTTTTGTGCTTTGGCCTCTCTGTTACAGTGTCTAGTGTTTTTTCCACAGTTCACTATGTTGTGAGCTTAGAGATTTTCCTCCCATTGTTGATTTGGGCATTTTTTTCAGTATGCCCTAGAAACTACAGACTGAAGCCACTTGAAGCTTGTCATTGTCCCTGTGGTCTTTCTCTCTCAGCTAAGCATTTTTAAAAGATTGATTTTCCTGTAAACAGATTTGTCATCTTATTCTCATTGTGGGTTCCAAAATGTATCTTGGGAAAGCTGCTTCTGATTTGCCATTGCTTAGGTTTCTTCATGAGACACAAAATCATGCCCATTAAAAGTGTTTCTGATAATTAATATGCATGGAAATTTCCACTCGGAGATGTAGTGACCTGTCAGTGGCATAGGCCATGAGAAGCAATTTGTGCCCTTGCTGTCCTTCGACTTCCTTCTGTTCTGTTGGGGATTTTTTATGCCCTACAAATTTACATCAGGATTCTATTGTTTCCACTTTTACATACATGCTTACTGTACACTCGACCAAATGCTGCATTTATAGGTACTTTAAAAGCACAGCTCAAGCCTCTCCTATGCCGTTCCTAATGCAGAGCTCATACTACTTAATTTCAGAAATGCAAAAATCAATGTGTCAGAACTTTCAGCTATATTATACCTTTCCTTGGAGCAGTCATTGAGAATTCAGACACCACCTTCTTAACCTCGGTAATTGTGAGGTCCTAAGTCTCTTGGTTCACAACAGCAAGAAATACCCAGAAATTTGACAAAGAAAATTTCATTTGACATCTATACTGTCAGATCTATCAACATCAGTTTTCAACGTTATTTTTGCAAATGTAAGATCAGACAAGTGTCAAAAACAGACTGTAAAGTTGTGGCAGGAACCAGGGTAAGCTCTTTATCTAAATGGAAAAAAACAAGCACCAGTTTTTGCACGCTTCTGGTGCTCTCTGATATTGTGGTAAACAGGAAGATAGTCTGCTTTCACAGAGGTTTTATTCTCCTCTCAGCTTTTATGCAAGGATAGCACCTGGTCACTAAAATCCACAGAGATCTTGTAGCAAACTGGAGGATATTTTTGTAAATTCTAACGAAATGTAGCACTTAACAAAAAGTAATCACTCAACCACTGAAACCTTCCCAATATGCTAGTAAACAATACTATCCCAATGTCATACATGAAGAAACTAAGGCAGAAAGATTAGATGCTAAATTTCCAAGAGTGGCTTCTCAGCTCTGGAGTTGGAGGGCTATCTTCAGTGCTCAAGTGTTAAGCCTCCAAAATATGGCTTCTGTTTTCCCTCCTTATGGGAACTTGCTTATGAGTGTTCAGTATTTATGAGAATCAGGTCGAGAAATGCAGGAAGCAAATCAAGGACTGAATAGTAAAGATTATAAATGGGTCTTCGCAGGGCACAGCGCAGAGAGTCAGAGTCTGATAGCGGATCCTGGCCACTGGCCTATGCTTATTCTTGGCCAAAAGCCACCTTGGCCAGCTCAGCTGCAAAGCTCCTGCTGGGGCGTGTGTTGTAGTCACAGTGCTATCACTGACAATCTGAAAAGCAACATTACCCATGGCTATGGACAGTTCACGGAGGATGTTGGGGATCTTGGCCAGGAACCACAGCTCCAGAGCAGTAGTAAAGGACTGAGAAAGAGCCTTTATCTTCAGGAAAATTAAGTGACAACCTTCTTCATGGCAGTTACTTTGTGTGATTACTGTCTGGTCTAGGAAAGGCGTAGAGCTACACTGGATGAATTACCTGCCAACTGAGATCAGCTCTTCCTTTGTCTCCTTGATCCTCCTTGTCCTCTCGTCTCCTTAATCTCCTTCGAGGATGCAAGAGAACAGGCAGAGATTTTGGAGTCACAGTACCACTCTGCCATTCCAAACAACAGAAAATAGATTAAACAAGCTAATATGTAACGAGTATGTTCCAGGTGCTCTCCTGACATGTTTTGTGAATTCTAACTGAACTCATCATACAATACCTACACCAGGTTTTCTGCAATAGTCACTGAACAACGACTGTTACCACATAGGAGAGCTGCAGCCATTATCACGGAGAACAGGGTTGTTTCACATCCTCTAGCTGATCTAAATCGAAATGCTGCTGCCCTGTAGTACTGCTCATGGAGGGACACCAAATACAGTACACGAGGTCAGCACAACCTTTCTTGGGCAGCATCACTTGGTAAGCACCTTGGCACATCATTTTCACCCAAACAAGATGGTAGGTGACCAGCACTTGGGGATGCAGAGCTGTATTTACACGTTAACCATAAGAAAGTGCTGAGGAGTCTGGGAGTTGTCATGTTCTTCATTTGTAACAAGCGGAAAACTCTTGCAATAAAACCTAAATCACAAGTTTCTTTGTTCTTTTCTTTGACTTGCCTTTAAGATTGGAAAGGCCAGTGCTAACAGTGCTTACAACTGTCTTCTGTGAGCCGAACCAAAATCATCAACTCAGACCACAGAGGCCACTGGAAAGCTGTAGGATGAGTTCAGTTCTTACTGACACACTGTTTCAGCCAGCAGTCTACTCTGAAAAGTTTCTTGTATTACTGTGCCACCCAGATACATGCAGCCATGGAAATAAAATCCACAATAGCATAACTCCCTTGTTTAATGTTCTAAACTCCATAATCCTAATTTACTAACCCGAATTTTGGGCTAATTTCAACAGCTGGGCCAGCTGAAACTAACAAGTATGAATTGTTTCAAGTGATGACTTAAATTATCCTCATTTAAAATGTGAATAAAGCCTGTAGAATTTCCTCTCTGCAGTAACCTTCACTTGTTTAAGGTTTTCTTTGAATATGCCATTACATGAGTAGAAGCTTGACTTATCTTCTGGCCCATCTTCCCAACTCTGTCAGAACATCAACCTAATTCTCACATTCATGTGCATTTCTGCAAGTTTACAATCTGCAAGAGCATGACAAATTCTGCATTCCACACAACAGAGTTTGGGGTTTTTTTCTGTTGGTTGCTATGCATAACCACATTGTATTATTTAACTATGTAACAGTATTACATTCACAGTCAAGTTGATTTTTCTATTCCAAACATTCTTCAAGAAAAATTTTAATTCCTCAGCTGCCTGAAGCTGAGAGATGTCAGAGATCTGTGTGAAAATGTTCTCTACAGAAAGAGACCTTCAAAGAAATGCAGCCACAGGTGTGAACTACTTCCTTTCAAGCACATCTACAACAACCTCAATCCTAGCGTTAGTCTGAGAAACCGACTCTCAAGCTATTTTTAAATATATTTTCATAACAGAAATCATATCTCAGCTCAAGAGAGAATTTTTAGGGAGAAAAACACCCTTGTGACATTTTTTATTTGGCAGCCACCTGGATTTCTTCAAGAGTCTGAAGTCTGCTGAGGAGTATTCCTTTCTTCTGCTTACGGGAGATCCCTGAAAGTAGTCAGCACTGACCCTCTGGCTGTTGAAATGTTATCCGCATGGTAAGATGAACAGTGTTAACTTCTCAACGCCATCAACACACAGTAATGTGATGCTTTATTGGAAATGATAGCACACTGCATTATAGGGACTCTCCAACAGCCATGCCAAAATATCAAATGGCTGTAATTAGTTCCAGTACATCAGGGTATGGTGTACCACCTCAGTGTAATGACATGTATTTGTTCAGGCACTATTTTTGTGGACTAAAACTGTCAGCCTGTCATCTTTAAACTGATTACCCAATTTTCCTGGGCAGGTCTCCCAGAGTATGTAGTTTTGTCTGTACAGTGAGTAAGAAAACATTGAATAAGAATACTTGGTCATGTGGGGTGTTTGGGTGGGTTTTAGTTTTGTTTTTAATGATAAAGGAGTGTTACCTGAATGTTGAAATTCTAGGGAAACAAAACCAGCTATCTCAGATCACCAGTCCATTTCTGCTGCGTACTCTGAAAAAAATGTTGCTTTCTTTATAAAAACGGTATGTTACCTTCACTTATTTCAGTGGTGCCCTCAATGGATTATTAAGTTAGTGTATTTTTAAATCAGAACTTGCTTCCTGAGGCTTACACTTGCCACCTCAGCCCTCTGCAAAGAGGAAATGGTAGTGCCTAGTTCGGCACAACAGAGGCGCATAGCAACAACATGGAAGGAAAAATGACAATGTGTTGAGCTCTGAGTCCCATGTGCCCATACAGAGGCACCCTGGAAAGCTGTTGCCAAGGGGGAAAGAAGGAACTGAGGAACAACCACAAGATGCCACATTTCCAAGGTGAAGCTCACAATGTGATTTGAGCTAAATCAAGAGCTTCAAGGAGGTATTCACAGTAGTTGTGAAAGTAACTATTGCCACCAGATCCTAAGTGACTAGCAAAGAAATCAAAATGAGGTATTCACAACAGGTAGCAGCATGGTCTCTGACTCGATCTGATTATTTTTCAAGAATATCTGCAGGGTTATGCTTCCCACATACAAAGAAACAAACGCTAGAATACAGTTCCAGTTTCTGCATTCAAAAATGGGAACCTGCTTTCCAGGCAGAGACAGAGGAACTTATTCCTTCTCTTCCTATTGTCAGCCTAACAGTGACTCTCCCTGTTCTTGTGAATTCCTGGCCACCTTCTGCTGTGAACATACACTGATTTTCGCACCACCCATTCATACTGGCCAGCACCAACATAGCTGGCTCAGGCACCACCTCAGGAATGTGTTCTATATACGTGCAAACTGTTCAGCATTGTCCGTATGTGCTATATAGTGCTAGGACTGTGCTAACAGTTTTGACTTTCTGGGAATACTTATCCAATTTAAATTAAGATCTTACTGGCAAGTACTCTTAATAGCCTCTAGCAAGAGTTTAAGAAAGTAACCAATAAATACATTCATGAGAGAGTGGAATGTCACTGAGCAGCAGGGCACGTGACAGTAAACTGTACTAGGGTTTATAAAAGAGAAACCATTTAGGGTGTGATTTGTGTGGTTGGCTTAAACAGCAAAAAAAAAAAAATGCAAATTCCATTATGCAAAATACTCTTTCACTTTGCAGTCAGCATAACTGGAAATACAGCTTGCGGCAGAAGCCAGCATTGCCTCAGACTGCATCCGTCCTCTCCCAAGCTGCAGGCAAATCTTTTGCTATTCATTCTTGTTCCATGAGACTCTAATTGCATTAAAGTCCATCTGTTATACATAAGATGTGACTACTTATTTAACTGTTTGTAATTGATTTACTTATATCAAACTAGCACCTGGACATTCCAGTGAAGACTTAAATCTCACTATGCTTCTCACTTTGCAAATACATTACAAGAACTAGACTCTGTAATCACAAAATTTAGAACTGAAATAAGCAAGCTACACATAAAGTAGCAAGAGTAACAGCAGGTGAAATGAAACAATTTGGTCAAGGTGATAGAGCAAAGATGTCTTGGTTAGTTTCTTGATTCAGCTATACATATTGTTAGCACCTTTCTGAAATTGAAAATACGGTGCCCATTTGCAGTTAATGACTGAAAACGGTGGTATTCTCATGTCATTATCCATTAATATCAGTCACTCTGGTTATCAACATGGCTCAGCAGGAAATGAAGTTTACAGACTAGCAGGGAGTGGTTTTTCCTTTTATCTCCTTAATTCAGATCCTCCAGCTGTAAAAGAAAGATATGTTATTTGGAGAAAGCAAGGCTAAGCTATCCATCTCTGATATCCATGAATCAGAAAGAACATTTGCTAATAGCATGTTGTAAAATTTACCCATTTCTCCATAGAACTACGGTAAGAACATCATAAAAGTCATGAACTTCATTCCCCATTGTGTTTTTCTTTGTGTGAGCTCTGTGAAACAACCATCAGGAATGAAATAAATGGTGCTTTAAATAACACTTCGATGAAACCATTCAAGTGTGAAAGGTCTGCTTTCTCTTTCTTACACCTCTGGTAGTTGTTTTCCCTATAGCACTACTCTCTTGGGGCCTTTTAATTCTCAAATAGACTGAAACCCTTCATATTGTCACTGCAATGCAACAGGGTCTTCCAAATAAGACTAACATCCTTGATTTTCATAAGCTTGTATTGTCATATTCTCATTTTATCTGAATGTGGGATTTTATCAGTTTTTTACAGACATTGCATATGTGCTGCCTGCCCTTTCTAGTTATGTACTCTGCATATAACTTCACCTTTCTCACTGTGAAATGACAGCATGGATCAATTAACACAGACACATACAATCCTTGTAGTGCTGATAAGCCCTTTTTAACAGTCACCATGTTCCACCCCAGGAAGGGGCCGCATTTTAGCAGTGGATAGAATATAATCATCACATATGCATAATTCCTTGGGCTTTCTCTAAGTATTAGTAATTTTAAAATTAATTATAACAGTCTGTGCTCCTCCAAACATGTCAGCAATGTATATAAACTAGGAAATCCACGTTCTTTCAACAGTTACATAACTTCACTCTTTTGTGAGTGCTTTTACACAGAGTGCTCTTTAATTGTCCTGCAGAGCATCTCTTACCCCTTACTTCATTCCCATTACTATTTTTAGAAGCCAGAGATTTAAACATATTCTCTAAAATGGAAGATTGGATTTGGTGTGAAACAGATACAAAAAGGCCAGTTGAAATATACAGCTACTTGGATTCTTGCATATGTCAGTGTGAAATCACTGTAGAGTCAGATTGGGCCAGTCAGAATCAAGCAAGTGATTTAGCTTCAAATGTTCCAGTCAATTTTAAAATAACATTTGTAGAGCTCTGGGATGCTGTTGGACTGCAAAACCTACCAGCAGATAAGGGCAGCAGGGCTTTCAGAACCCTTTTTGTTTCATGTCATAAGAGCCTCCAGATATATTTAGTTTAAATTCTTGATGTTTTGTTAGTGTTATAAAGCATTTTAAGGATTTTTTCTAAATATTTGAGATTTTTGGAATTTTAAAACTCTTTTTTTAGACTCATTTACACTCCTGAGGTGAAAAGAAAAAAGAAATACAACAGACCCATTTGCAGCAATGCTTACATGAGCGTATGAGAGAAGAGCATTACAAGAAGAGGAAATACGATAATCAGCGCCCACAAGCTTTGAATGATGTAGAAAGTGAAAATAGAAAGACAAACATCTTTTTCACCAAATATTTCTCGTCCTCTTTAGGACAAACTCCAGTTTGTATCTGAACAAAATTTCCAATGTAGTTCAAGTGTTTATATTTTAAAAAATCACAAAAAATATGTATTTTATGGTCCCTGGTGCTTCTAGAAAAAAAGTTTCTGTCACAGAGTTTGAGGCTTAAGGCCTCAAACTGCTAGGAAGTGTGGCAGCTATTCAACAACTATTTGAGGTGAACTGTAGACAAAGGTACTTTTATACACGGACATTGACCCCTCCCTTTTCAAAGCCGAAAAACAGGCAAGACGCCAGGAGCTGCAGGCTATCAGTATGTTTGTGAAGGGGGAATTCACCTGCCAAATCATGAGTTCCCTGAGGACTGCACAACTTTCCACACCCTCTCTCCCAGAACACACTCTTGAACAGCTTCTGCCTGTGTTGCAGCCTGGAAAGATTAGAAACTGTGACCTATTCCCATGGTCCTTCCCTGGATTTTCCCCGCTAATGTTATTTGAGCCTATTCTGTGTCCTGTATAGTAATTCTCTATGCACATACAGAGAAGCCTATCATATAGCTACAGTATCCGCAGCCTCACTTACCATACATTGAAAAGGTTCAGACACCCCTATGACAGCTTTCCAGACTACATTGACTTCAGTCTATTCAGAACTGATACAAGACCTGATCTGCATCAATCAGCTGATGAAAAAACTGGGAAGGCAGACTTCCTGATACCAATAATTATTTAACCACAAAATTTAGATTAACGTTTCTATTTTATTTCTCATCTGTACTTCCTAGGCTTAGAACAGAATTACTTCACTGCAAATGTAGTAACCTGGCTGCTGAGAAGACTCCTTAAAATAATCTTACCTACATACTTGCAAGTGGGCCACAAAATGTATAGTGGAAAGCAGCAGTTTTTCTTCTTGCTGATGTTACATTACAAAGGTGAAGTACTGCACCATCCTCATCACCCTTAACAGTAAACCACTTTAGTGCAACATAACTTCAACATAGCTTCACTGGTTTCACAACACTGCTAAGTGCATGGCAAGTTCGTGCTTTCCAGCCTTGCAATGGTATTGATTCACATATTTAGAATATAAATCCTGTATATTGTAGCAGAAGGTGTAGAAGCCAGGTCACTGACACAAAGCACTACAAAAAACATAGAGTTAGTCTTTATAACTTAAAGCTTCTAGAAGCCCCCATAGCATGCAAATTTGGTACTCTTCCAAACCACAAGAAAAACTGCAGATAATGTCTTGTTTTGCTTTTTTAACAATTCTTATTATCTTGGAATTGAGCACTATTTTGTTCTTCCTGTAAGCTGGAGCAGTTGTTTGTTTTCTAAATTGTAATTGTTGGACATGGTTAGCATGGTTTTCTTGAATGCATAGCTGTAAGAGGCAGTAGAGAAGACCTGGAGCACTTCTTCAGAGTAGACTGGTTCTCCAGACAATGTTTTTGCCTTTATGGCATAGGCGAGGCAACATGAGGTAAGATGATGAACAGTGGCATCTAAGAGATCTCTGGGATCATCAAGAAGTGGAACCATCAAAGAAACCCCTTATGAAACATATTATTCCAGTGGTATCTTGTTCCATTATAGCCCAAAAAAAGAAACTGGCATTCTTTGGAAATGTGCTGAATGTGAGGAAAATGGAACATTCCTCCCCATCTGCTGGAAATACTCTAAAGTAAATAAGGATGCTAAGTACTGGGCAGAAATACTGGAAGTAATTTTTTAAAATAACAAAAAAGCAGACGCCAGTGGAGGCCCCTAGTCGTCCTCCTAGGCTTAGCACTGGAAAGAAATTATGGTTTGGGAAACTAAATCTACAGATAGCTGCCAGATGGTTAATCATGGTTAGTGGAGAACACAAAGGGCTTTGCTTGATGATTGGGCTTAGCAAAATAACAGATGTCCCAAAAAACTGAAAAATTTACAGATTCTGAAAGGTCTGGAGTCAGTAAATTTATACAGTCTGGCTCACAAATTTAAACCATTCATTTAAATGCATGTCAGACCCCACTTAAATGTTGATTGTTGCCTAGGAAATACAGGCTGCAAGGAAAAGCCTTAACAAACTTGTATCTGAGGGGAACAGTGCAGGGTTTGATTCTACTACTAGTATACCACAACTAACATCGGACTAAGATGATAAAATTATCAAATCTCATTCTTGTGTTATTAGTTGCTGGGCTAGGAAGCATTTCCCTTACCAACATTAGACAATACAGTATTTGTTGTACCTACTATAGTCAACTCAGGTCTTTAGATAATTTGCAAAAGTAGACAAGTACTATCATCAGCAAAAATTCAAAGAAGTAACCTAGGAAATATAACATACTAATAATAATTACAGAAATATATTTGTTTTTCAGAGGAGAGTGAGTTATATGCCCATTTTACAAATGTAATCAAAACCTGATAGAAAGCCCAGACGTTTTAGTGCAAGAAATAGAGAAGACTGAAATGTTGAAATTTGGTGGGGTTTTAAAGCAATTTATTGCTTAAAGCAGCTTATTTTAAGCAAATTATAATTCTTTGTGTAAGGTAAATAATAAAAGATATTTTTTCTTTTTCTTGCAGAAGCTAAAATTTATATACTACCCAAACTATGGTTGACAGAGCCACAATGTGCTCTGTATCTCTTCAATAATCTTGTTACTTGCCTCTTCCTCCTTTTTACCTTGACAATTTGTGGCCCTTTTCAGACAACTAACTTTGCTGTTATTATCCCTAGTTCTTTTTTTAGCACTAGGGTTTGACTCAAATAGGAAGTGGATTTGCTGTGTTTCCTTTCCTTTCAAGCTGTGTGTATCTCAGTCAGTGAAGCAGTAAGCATCCTGTCCTTGTTTTCTTGTTTTTCCGTTTCACTTCACCATTATACTGGAGCTTCATTTCATAAAGGAATTAGATGCTAGTGCTGTCATCAATGTTTCAAAAATCAAGATATGTTTCATAAATCTACAGTAACTGAAAAGATATGCACTGTAAAAAATGTACTGTTAAAGGCTCTAAATCTAGACGACCTCTGTTACCATGACTTTTCTTTACAGTTTTGGTTAGATCTCACTTACTCACCTGGGTAGCCTATTCTTGGAAAACTGAAGATGAAAACTGAGCTTGTAAAAGACAATGGAAAAAAATTAACTTCAGTGAGATCAGAATTTCCCTCTACTTCTTCTTTTCTACATTAAACTTTTCCAAAGAAACTTTGTTTTTCAGTCTTCATTTGTACATGGGCAACTTTCACAAAGCATTATTTGGGCATTACTTTTTTTGTGCGCACAACAGATGAAATTCGCCTGTAGAAGATGAATTCTGTCTGCCAGAGGGATGTCATTTTTTTGTCTGCATTTTAGACTCACCTGCAAAATATTAGTTCTACAAAACTAGCACATATAGATCAACCTCATTTAACACAGATACACTGCATTAACAGTATAAAGTCTCATATAGGATAAGAAGGTTTCTCTTACCAGATATAGTCTTTATATACCCTAGAACACTTTACTCCTCAGTTAACTTTAACAACATGGGGATCAAAAAAAACAAAAAGGATATTACTGGATCTTGGAATAACTTCACTTTTGTATAGCACTATTTCATAAGGTTTCTGAATAGTTCAAGATACTTTCACAATGATCCCATATGTCCCATATGATCCCATCTTGCCTGTTCCAATTGCAAATAAGTATTTTCTTACTAATTTCCAAGCAGCAACCTGTCTTAAGAGCATACTTTAAGTATGGGCTATAACCTCTAAAATCTTCTAACTGGTATGTTAAATCAAGTTGTAAGTTAAAGGTGAAATAAGAGTGTTTTCCTGTAAATCATTATAAATTCATGGTACTGATCACTTAGATTCTATATAAAAAAGAAGGGTTAGTAGAAGTCAGCAGAACCCTACAGAATTTGACAATGGGAGTCCAGTCCAACTGTTATTAACTCAACAGCAAATTCCTATTGATTTAAATGAAATTAGGAGTTGGAGTATTATGTTATGTTACTTTTCTCAAGAAAAGCATAATTGATTAATGACCAGGCAAAAAGTTGTTTCTTGACCTGGCTGGAAAAGTACCTTCTTATAGCATAGCATATACTCACAAATGATATAAAAAAAAGTATGTCAGTTACCACTTTAAAGCTATCAAGCTCACAGTGTGTGAGCCAATAAGCCTAATCTTGATATGGATCCAGCTTTGGGTAGCTAACTTCTTCCTGCCTGCAAAATCCCCCTACAGAATCAGCTGGATATAATTTAAGGCTTCACATTATTAAACAATTGTTACATTCACCCCAGACACAGCTGAATTCAATCATCTGTAAAAGGGACTTCTTACACACAGAAATGAGACTGAACTTTCTGTCTTCAACCCAGGCTTTTTTTTTTTTTTTTTAAAGGCTGTGAACAAAGAATTACTGCTTCTAGAGAAAAGAACTGTGTGAACACTGAGAATAGTTTCCTCTCGTCCCTCAGACACAAGGGTCAGCAACTTGTCAAGGATTATATATCAGATTGTATTTTTCTTTTCTAAGTCAGTGGTTGAACTTGCTGGAAGGAACTAAGCAGGAGCCAGGAACTGCTGCCTCCCAAGGGGCAAGATCCCATCACCATACAGTCAATAGCTCATCTGTATGTGAGGTACTAGTTTCTGGCAGCCACCAAGTTCTAACTCCGGCAGCAAGGGCAGTAGCTTGTTGATCACATCTTCCTTTTCTTCCCTGTCTCTATCTGCTCCTAGTATTTCTGCTTGTGGCAAAGGTTCCCATAGATCACAGGCTGTGATACCAGCCCACCTTACCAAATTTGCCTCCTGACACTGAGGCATGCCTTGGACAACACTAAACAAGGCCAGATGTAAAGGACAGGAGAAGGAAATGCAGTGGAGCAAGCAAGACAAAAATAAAAAAAAAACCTCTAAAGGAAGAAAAGGCAGGAAAAGGAGAGCCTGACACCTAAAATACTGCAGGATAGCAGAGACACCAAATACCAGGTCATTCCTGAGAACAGCGAATGTTCTAAGAAACATTGAGCTACAAATAACCTGCAAAGCAACTTTAGACCATAACTTACACAACATTTGAGGAGCTTTCCCAGGAGTGGGAGTGGTACACAAAGGTACTATAGGCCAGCTTTTTCCAAAATTAGGTATGGAATACATCTTTACACTAAACATGTAATTGCTCCAAAGGAGATGGGTGCTTATTATGAATGTATTGCTGTATTTCCAGGCATTAAGGGTCATCTGAGTCTCTATAACATATGCATATTCTCAGTGATGCACAATTAAACTTGTAATAAGGTATGCATAAATGCAATATTAAAAAAAAAAATCTAAAAAGACATGTTGAATATACTCCAATAACCTTATAAATAGTATGCATTGGACAGTACATGGACTAATAGCCTGATCTTCAGTGATAAGTTAATGACTACCATAGAACTGTAAAATAATTTAGGAAATAATTTAGAAAGAAAGGTCTGAAGGCACTGTGGTCCAGCCCTGCTCTCAAAGCTCATATTATCCACCATTAGCTCATGGGAGAACAGGGCACTCAACACATCCAAAGATGAGATTACCCAACTTCACACTGACGTTTTTCAAACATTTAATTTAAAAGAACCTGCATATACTATTGCTGTTACATGTTCACATGCATGTAATACACAATATGAAGCTGCCAACAGGAACCTACCAGGAGAATGTAAACGTAATCTAAGAAATTTTCATCAAATCTAATGTATTACAAGTAATTCGTTAATGGCCCTTTTGATTCAAGCTGATCAGGCAATTAATGAGTGACATAAGAATTTGTAAGCATTTCTGAAATACATTTATTCACATTGCTAAGGACTGAATATAAAATATCAGGATAGTGAAAATGTTAATGCCTTATCATTGATGAATTATATATTCCTTTAGCTGATATCACAGACAGTCATATAATAAAATTATGAACTAGAACTTTGGAGCAAATACTAACAAGCAGGTTCATAAGGGCTCTATTCAGAAAAGGCACTAAAATACAAACAGAAGCAATCTCTGTGTTTCAGGATACATTGGTATTGACGACTTGAACCCAGTCTTGAGTACATATGTATCTCCAAGAAGATTCTCCCACTGCTTAAGTATAGACAAAATATATTATAGTCAGCTTTTACAGGCTGACTGACAAGTGACCCTAATCACAGAAGAAAGGAAGGGCAAATGAAAAGAGGCAGGAAAGTGACAAGGAATAGACAATGATAATGTAAAGAATGAGGGAGCATTAGTCTATGATTACAATAATGCTTTGGTTTGTATGTTACATCTCTTACCACTTTTGTTTGTCTGCCATTTTATTTAACCTTTTAGGATCCCTGATTCTGGGAGAAAGTCTGCATTTTTTCCACACAGTTATACACCAGCAAGACAATGAGCAACTAGTCCAGTCTGGAAAACTTGAGTGCTGCAAAAAAACCAAAAAGAAATCACAAAAACTTTGAAATTCTGTTCTTGGACATTAAAGCTTGATTACAAATATTCATACCAGAATTTCAAGTAACAATGACTATTTCTAAATTGGGGCTTTGGCTCTAGAAAGAAGCTCACTGTAGGAGATGCTTTCAGGCTATGATTCCTGGCTCTCTGGCTTATCTCTTAAAGCAAGATTTACTGCTGTTGGCACTACAGATGAGTCTCAGTACTGAGAAACTGGTCTTGATTTTGCTATGTGTTATGCATGACTACGTCATTTTTGTTTGCTAAATTCTGATTGCAAAGTACTTGTTACTGCAGGTGGTGAGACAAGAAGAAAAGGAACTCTGTGTAATTTCAGATTTTTTGGCAAAATTTGGTTTGTTACACATCTGAGTGACAGTATAAATATGGCACACTTAATTAACCTTCTCCCTAAGATGACCCTTAGAAGGCATTATTTCGAGAGAATGATTCTGAACAAGTTGTAAATATAACAGCTGTATTTAAGGTAATGCTTGAGGCAGAAGAGAAAAAAGGAAAATATATTAAAGTAAGGTTGGCAACGAAGAGGAGAAAAAAGGAAGAACTCTTAAGTAATGGTAACATAGAGAAAGGAGAAGAGAATATAGATCAGCGAGACCAGAAATGTAAAATGCAAAATAGATCCTCAAAGGTAGTGAAGCATATGGAGCAAAGATCTTTATCTGTATCTTTGTACCATATATAAAGTTGCAGTACGAATTGGCTAATACAGATCATTAGTTTCTTTTATTTTCCAGTGAATGCATAAGTTTCTTAGGTACCTAAATATATTTTTCACTCCAGATATAAATTATTTAAGACCTGTAGCTGATGGAAGCTATACCACAGTCTAGTATGTCTTAGCAATGGGAAATTATTACCAAATGCCTATATTCCCCTTTGTTCTCTTTCATTCTGTTGCTTACTTCATTCTATATACAACCATTTTGTGCTACCATTTTATGTACAAATTCCTATACTCCTCCTTGCATCTCTTAGTTACACATTCACACACAAATATACACAGCATGCTGAATTTTGTTACTGTTTTTTCAGTTGTTCCTGTTCTCAAGTCTTCATTCCTTCATCGTATGAAGTTGTTACTCTTTCTGATGAATGTACTCACTTTTGGTGACATCATCAGTAAAATACTCAGAACTTAATATATTTTTCTACGCATAGCCTTAACTGCTCTGAATAGCATCACTCAATTTAACTATAAGGCAGCAGTGAATGAGGGGTTCTCTAATACAGAACTTGGCTTCAGTTTCACTGATGAGAATGTACTTCCCCATGAGTCCCACAGCCTTTACTTGTATCAGCAGGCTCCAGCCTTTTGTGTTTTGTAACAGCTCAAGCAGAAAACTTCAAGCACAGAGCTGTCAAGATCCCTTTTTTAAAATGTGTCACTTTAAGGCAGTTAACTATATATCATTGCTGATAGCTCTCTTCCTGGAAATCAAGTGGTACCTCGCTGTATTGATTTCTGTCTAACAGTAGGTATAGCATGGAAAAATACAAGAAGGATTTGTCAGTAGTTTGCTTGTAGCTGATTTCCTCTCTGTAACCTCCATATACACTGTTTCTTTGGTTTCTATCATCCTACAGTGAGAAGTCATAGAATCATAAAATCATAGAATGGCTTGGGTTGGAAGGGACCATCAAAGGTCAAGTCCAACCCCCCTGCCGTGAGCAGGGACACCTTCAACTAGATCAGGTTGCTCAGGGCCCCATCCAGCCTGGCCTTGAATGTTCCCAGGGATGGGGCATCT
>JAVKLA010000074.1:63669035-63685262 GCA_034782735.1 Sagittarius serpentarius
TGAGCGGTCCTCCCCGAGCGGGGCCGGGCTGGGAGGGGCGCGGGTGCCGCCGCCCGCTCCCCGCAGCGGCGTCTCGCCTCCGCTCGGCGGGCGCTGACGGAGCTGGCCCGGTGGTTGCGCTTAACATGCAATATGGCCTCGCCCGCGGCCGGGCCGCCCGCGGCCTCCTCGGCGTGGGGGCCTGAGGGGCTGTCGAGTGCCTTTTCTTGCCGATGTGCATAGTACCAGCTGCTGGGGGTGCCCCATCCGCAGCCCTTCCCCCTGCCTTAATGCAGTTTCACTGACCCGCTGGCGTGGCACGGAGGGTAAGACCGAAGATTATCCGGGTTGTTAATGCCGGTAGTCTTAATTAATAAAGTGCTGCAACCCTCACTGGACTCATGTCTTTAGGGCTTTTTCAACTCTGATAAGCTTGGCCATATTGTCGGCAGGCGTTTTATTGTTGAAAAGTGTTGCGTTTTGTTGCCTTCACCACAAGTGGTCTGTTCTTATTGGCTGTAGACCAGAAGGTAGAAGACTGCTGGCCCTGAAATAAAGGCACACTTTGCTTTACACCTGGTCCAGCTACCGGAGGGATTCCCTGAGGAATTGGGGAGGAGCTGGTACAGTGAGCAGCCTGGGTCATCTGCTAGCTTCCGACGTGCTCCTGAGCTCCAGTTGTCCTTGCAGTGGGTCTGTGATGCTCTTCCTAAAGAAAAATGGTGTTATTATTTTCATCTTGCCCATGATGAAACTGAGGCACAAAGGAAAGCAGTCTGCCAAGTGTGCTGGCAGTGCAGAGGAGAATAAATCCCAGTCTCAGTTTTCATCCCTGTTTTAGGCTGATTAGATGATGGCCAGCTGGTGGCTGCGTGTTAACTTCTGAGGCATTTCTGAAGGAGAAAGGTGGAAATAGAATTAAGTCGAGTTATCGTTTTGTCACCAGTGACCTGTCCTGTCACTGAGAAGGGGGTGGAAAAAAAATGGGATCCACAGCCTGAAGAGGTCAGATACTTGTGGGAGTTACGGGCTTTTTTCTTACACTCTTTTCCCTTATAGAACATAAAATTTATGCTGCTTTTCCGAAATACTGTTACTTTCAGAGGAAAAACATTATGTAAAAGGTATCTGTTGAAAGCATGTAAGTTCTGAACTTAACAAACTTTAATCTTTGTGTTGATGTATCACAATAGGAAAGCAAGAGAGGGTAATGAAAATTTGAGATTACTTCCTAGGTGTTAAGCATTAAAAATAAATAGTTGGATCTTGTTTATGTGTCTAGAAATGCGATCTGTTCAAGTAAAGCTTATATATACATTTGGGTGGGGGCGGGGTAAGACATGTGCATACTGTAAGTCTGTACACAAAATGGAGATACAGTCTCCCATGCTGCTTCTCTGGAGGATTAGCACTAGCACAGTTGTATGAAAATAAACAAACCTCGGCCAGTTTTTTTTAGAATGATTCCTGTATTAGCAACAACTGCCTAAATTAGAGAACATGCATTGGTGGTTGTCAGTCTTGAAAGTTTGACCTCAAGATGAGAACACAGAATGCTAAGATATTATTTTATATAAATTCATTTGCTTTTTAGAATAAGGCTACTTGATAGCGGCAAAAAAAAAAAAATCTGAAGTATTTCAGAGAAAGTGATCTACAGCTTAAGAAGGTACCAGAAAAAAAGAACTTAATTCTTGCAAGCAAATACTTGGTGCCTCTAATGAGGTATTTCAGTCATTTTAATCTGTGCCCCTTTGTTCAGGTTTTTTATTCTGAGTGCTGTACTAAAAACCCAGAGGTAGGGAGAAGCCTCCTTCTAGAGGCAAAGGAATGAGTAAAGTGGAGAAATTACTTACCTATTTGGTGAAAGGGATAGAGATATCATTTGTATACAGGTATTTTAAATGTGAAAAAGAATTTCAGAATATTCTGTGCATTATAATAAGATTTTAAAGTGATTCTCTTAGAGGTGTTTGGGGGTTTTTTGAGTCTCATAAATATTTCCAAGAAGGAAGTAAGCTTGGAGGAAGGAAGGAAGCTTGCAGATTAAATACTGCTGATTAGAAAGCAGTTACAGTGTAAGTAATCAAAATTCCTTGAGGATAGTTACAGGTTTTAGATGGGCTTTAAGTACTACCTAGCTTGCTATAAAAGCTCACGCAGTAGCTGCTATGTGCAGTATCACTTACTGTGTCTGCCTGAGCTATGTGGATTCTTAGTGAGAGATTACCACTTGAAGCTGTAAGCTTAGCTCTTACTTTTTTTGAGGAATTTCTGGAAAACCATTTGCCAGCAACCTTTGGGCTTTCATAGCTGATGTGATGATGAGCCTTAATAGACTTAACACCTTCCTGTGGTGGTCATGGTGTTACCTATACTTCCTGACTTGCAAGCTGGCTTTGCAGGACTTTGGTCCTTTGCCACTTTGGCAGACTTAACCATGAAAGTAACCTGACAAACTTCTAACACTGGTTTCTTTCTCTGTCTCCCTTTCCTCTTCAGTTAGTGGTCCACAACAACTACATAGTATAGATAAAGTGCTGATTTTCTGAATTGACTAGCTGCTTCAATGTTAGTTCAGCATCAGGTTGAACTTTCACTTTAGATTCCTAATACACTACACCAGTCTGTAAAACAGAAGACTTTGGGCTGTGCTGCATAATCACTGAAACTATTGAGTTTTCTGTTGTCCAGACTTACAACTTAGTCTGACTTAAAGTAGTTAATGGTGAACAATTGGTGGTTAGCAGCATTTCTTTTGAATGATGGCACTATGTTTTAAAGTTTTGGTACAGCTTATGTGTAAGGATTCTGCACCTGAGCATCTTTATATGCTCAGATTAGAAAGCACCAGTTTCCACTGAAATATCTTTCTCACTCTAATCTGAAGTATGGCTCCTTATTTTGTTAGCTGTAAGCCCCACCATATTTTTCTTTTTTTAACAGCTTTCGTACAGGCAAGATGGGTGCAAGTGCTTAGTGTGACTCTGGTTCTTTCCTCTAGAACTAAATTTCAATTAAGAATTGGTCTTTTAAGAGGCAGAGGGACTAATGTTTAAAAAAATAGCACACATTAGAGGGGATTGCAATAGCCCCTTTGTGGGTTTGGAGGTCCGTAGCTTCAGTCATCTTCAAACTGCATTGATCAGCAGGGGGGGAAAGTAAAATACAACAGAACAGCCTAAAAGCAGGTATATGCTGAACTGTAGCATGATTTTGACATTAGAATCACAGCTGCTTGTTTTCTGTACTGTAGGTGAGTGGGCTTTCCACTTAACTTTCTGTTGCCGGTAATGGAGCATGAGTCTCAGTTCTCTTGCCTTTCAGGAGCTGGGTGTGGTGGAATAAGTAATATAAACTGTGGAGGGTTTTTTTGCTCCTTCAAAACAGATACTAAACTTTCCAAAGTGCAGAGTAGTAGAGATTTGGACTTCAGCTTCCCATGTGTAAATAAATCTGCTCAGGACAACTGAAATGTTCTATTCCAGGCCTGGAAGACAGTTGAATATAAAAATGGCAAGATGATGAAGTCATCTTATTTTGATTTCTTACCAGCAAAATATATGATAATTCTGTATTATTGTTTACTTCTGTTGAGTTCGTTGCTGTTTAAGTGTTGGCTTTTATGTTCCTTCAGGTGCTTCACAGTATTTTTTTATTAACCTGAGCCATACTTAATATAACTTTAACACCAGCAATTCTTGAATAGTTTTGTGGAAATACCATTTAACCTGAAATAAATCATGACCATAAAGAAAACCAGTAACTTGGTAATGATGTAATGCTTAGCTTAGCTGATGCTGCCGTTATTCTAATGTGGCACCAATTGTGACACAAAATGGGAGAGAAATACTATATTGAACATTCTTTAAAAAAAGTTTTTGCCTTTTTATCTGCTTCACTCTTCCCTCTTCAGTGTGGAAGCTGCTTCTGCTGTTGTTCTGCAGCTTTTGGCAATTAGCACGGAAGTGGAGCTGCTGCTTCTTTCCACCTAGCTTGTAGTTGGCCTCAGGGTTCTCATGAGTTTCAGATTTTCTGCAACTCAAGTTGTTCAACTTAAGGAGCTTTAAATGAATCTTGCTTAATATATATTATATATATATATAAAATATATATAATATATATATATAATAACACATCTTAAGGTCTATCCTTAATAAAGCACAACAAGCTTTACATAGCAAACAGTATTTCTGATAAATGTTAGCAAGTCAAGACACTAAAAAGTTTCTATATGCTGGTTTTATTCAGTGTCTAAAGACCTAAATCAAAACGAATATTCATCTGAGCTTGGTTGTATTCACCATGTGAATTTATTAAAATTTGTGAAGCCAACTGGGATTTTAAAGTGCAGAAAGGCATGGGTGGGTAGAAACCTTATTCTTTAGATATTGGAAGACTGTACATGCATAATAAGCAAAAATCAATTGGTTTAGTTCTGTTACTGTACACTTGTAATAAATATCTAAAGATGTATAGCACTTAAAACTATAATGGTTTTCATATCTAGCCCAGTGAGACTACTTGAGTGTAACATAGAAAAAATGAATAGCTTTTTGATTCTCAACTCCAGACAACTACAGTCTGATTATAAATAAGTCTTGTTACTTAGTTAAAAAAAAACAACAAAAAACAAAAAACAACAACCTCTAGTGGCAAATATAAATGCTTGTTAACATAATTGTCAAGTCTTCTAATCAGCAATATTTCTAGTATAAGATTTCTATATAGGAAATTTTTGTGGGTTTTGTTTGAGTAATGAAGTCACAAACATAGATGCAAACAAAGATACTGCTGAGTGATTCTGATGGCTGTTACTTTAGTCCTAACTGAAACACATCTACTTTGGTGAGTGTTACAAAGACTGCTGTAAAGGTTTGAGATTGGCTTTTGTTTGGTTGTTGGTTTCTAATTCTTGTGAATAGATATTTTCTTTGCATTATACTGTCTACCTTGATTTGTTAAAAAAAAGGTGGGGGGGTAGAAGTGCTGATGCCTAAGGAATTAGGTTCTAGCTTGGTATAGATAGACCAGTGCTTAAGTGTCTTGCCTAGTTTTATTAATCTATATGAAATGCCTTGTGTCTTTGTCATTATTTTAAACTAAACTACGTGCAATCAAAGCAAAGGAGTATTTTCAGTCATAAATTGCAATTTCTTTTCCTTCTGATAATAGTAAATGTAGCTTTTAAATGTTCCTTTCTAGAGAATACTGTGGAATTGCTCTAAACTTCTTAGTGAGTTGCCTTTTATAGGTGTAAAGCTCAGAATACCGGTTTGCAAAGAAGTTTTGTTAGGCCAGTAAAAATAAAACTTAAGAAGCAGGGTTTCTTCAGGCAACCTTATCTCAAATCTTAGTAAACCTAGAAATACGAAGTCTGCTTCTAGAAATCAGGCTGTGGACTAAATGCCCTATTTCACTGAGCCAATCTACCTGTTCCTGTAAAGATGCATGAATGTAACTAAAAATAATATAGCTCATATGCTTAGTAGAGAATGGTCACTTGCTTTTAGTAATTTAGGGCTGCTTTGTAACTGCAAGTTGAGAAATCCAGAAGAGACTTTGTGACTTCAAAACAACTGGAGTGGAAGCTACTCTATGAATGCTTCAGTTTCTCTAAACTGTTTTGTAGAATTGTCAAAACAGAACAAGTGAGCTCTGCTGCAGTACAGAAATAAAGAACATAAGATGTTAAAAAAACCTCTCCAACTTTTGAGGAATTACAAACTCTATTTTAAGGTTTTGAAAAATCAGTTAATGCTTTTTCTGTAGTAGTCAGCAGTTCTTGATATGCAAGCATTGTGCTTCATAATTCTTAACGTGTATTTTAAGTCTATCTTGTGATTGAGACACATGTTTTTGTGGTGAGTTGTTCTGAACCTCGTGCAAAGCATTTTTATCAGTGCCCTTGAAAGCTGGGTAAATATGGTAACCATAATCAAATTCACAGCATTCTGTTTTAAAACCTGAGCCACTGTGGTGTGCTCTCTATTCTAACTGAACTTCCCATAGAAGTACTAGTGAGTTTGTTTCCATAGATGGTACAAAACCCATAAGCTGATGCATTTCTCAAATTTGTAACTAAAGAGGCTTTAAACTGCGTCAGTTGTCTTATGTAGACATTGGATTTTGTTATACCAGTGAGTAAAATGGAAACAATATGCTCATTCTTTCTCTAGAGTGAGAAGATACTCTTTCAGGAAAGTAAATGTGCATACCTGAGAAATTGTCATAGATCAAATGCAAATCTGAATTTGACAGTGATCTAAAGTGAAGAGTAATAGTTTAAATTAAAAAAAAAAAAAACAAACCACAACTTTCTCTGTTGCAGGAATTCTGTGCAGCATGTTTTCTGGGTGGAACTGGGTGGCCCATGGCTTATACCTGCTCTTGAATATTTGTTCTCTTGAAGGTAAGACTTCAGTGTCTCAAACACAAGAGACTTGTAGAACTTCTTTAATTGGATGCTTGAACTACGTACTTGCTTTTTGTCTGGATACTTGTCGGGTGGGTGCAGAAAGCAAGGTGTATTAGGATAGACACACCTAGTCTATGCTTTTAATACTATGGTAAAATAATGCATCTTAAACCAATACTCACTTCTGCTTGTATTCATTGCTCATCTGTGTACAGAGATAGTGAAGAGTGACTTTGGTCAGTGGAAGGTTGCTTTGATTTCACTGACATCACTGGAGCTGGTCACTGTAGCAAACTGAAGTTTAATTTCACATATACCAAATGGTATCTAGACTAAATGTTGTTAAAGCCATAAGCTACCAGTGAACCAGTGTAGTTGGCCCTATGATCAAGTTAAAGCTGTGGGCCACTCCTACTGTGTAGCAAATGATCATCCTCAAGATATTTAGTATGGCTGTTGATTCAAAGCAGTATTTCG
Organism: Sagittarius serpentarius; assembly: GCA_034782735.1. Taxonomy (NCBI): domain Eukaryota; kingdom Metazoa; phylum Chordata; class Aves; order Accipitriformes; family Sagittariidae; genus Sagittarius; species Sagittarius serpentarius. Next base: position 63,675,910 of record JAVKLA010000074.1, read on the forward strand.
GTCATCTTCTTGTAAACTTGACACTTTTTTCTTTATGTGGCTCTATAGCAATAGTAACAATTTTATTGTGTTGGAAGTTCCTTTGTAAAAAAAAAAAGTCAAATGTGCAGAGTTCACTGTAATTCCCAAGTATGCTTGTAGTATACACATTGAAGCTTTCAAAATGGATAACTTAAGTATTCAGCTGTTCGCATGCAATTCTTCCAAAACTAGGCCACCACAACAAAGGTGCACACTTACCCCAGTTTCTTGTTGATAACTTCCTCAACAGAAAATATGTCTATAACTACAAGAGTACGGTCAAGTATATTACCTTCTTCCTTCAAAACAAACTGAACATTCAGTCCTTGACTCTCCTCTCTCTCTAAAGGCCCTTGTTTATTAATAAAGCTTTTCTTGTTTGGTAAAATGCTTTTGCAAAGTGTGGGGAACACTTGTTGTGTTAAAAGGTTAAAGTATTTTGGCGTGATGCCCAATTATATTATAAGTCCAGTCACATTCAGTGTACTGAACTATCAAGATTACAGATGCACAAATAATGCAACACACCTTTCAGTCTAGTCGCGTTCCATGAACTACCACAGCCACACTTAAGAGTTTGGTCACATTCAATGAGAACTATCATGGCTAGATTAATGAATGGTGCAGTTTATTAAAGCAACAGATATACAGGTTCTTTTGGGTTGCCGGTGATAAATTCATTGTCTGCAAAGCACGTGCAAATGCCAAGGGTATGAGTAACAGCACCAGGCAACAAATGCGTTAAAAGAGATAAAGCGACTCTGTAGAGATTTCTAAGTTTCCCAGGGAGGCACTTGGTATAACCAAGTGTTCGAATCTTACCCAGTGGCGTCCGGATGGCGGGGAAGAGAGGCTCAGCCCATCGACTGATCCCAAAAGTCAGGGTGGTACGCAAGGGTATCTTCCCATACCTGATGGTATCTTCCCTTATGTGATGGTATCTTTCCTAATATCCCTTCTCTCTCAAGCTATTTTATATTATTTTTTAACTTTCAGGTGGGGCTTGAGTGACTCTAGTCATACGTACCTTTGTTAAGATTTGTGTAAAATTTTCTCACTTCGCTTTTAAAGATGCAAACTAGAAAAATTCAAAGCACAAGCTCAGTGAGGGGTGGTCGCACCTTGGAGGCGGGTAGTTTTGGGATGGGGGTGTGTTTTGGTATTATAATGGTACCATAACAAGCAAAGTTCACCAAAAGGACAGCATTTTTGTCAAAACATGACAGACCGTTGGCCCAGGGTAGCAAATATGCAGCTTATCAGTTTCATGGTACCTTCACATTCCCATAGTATCACAGAGCCTGGCCGCGGTGTGTTCACGCCGCTCCACCTTCCGTGCAGTTCCTCTTAAGAGTCAGCACACCAAGCTCCCCTGCTGTTGCCAACATCTAAGGTTGCCAGCCTAGGGAACTTCTGCGGAATGGATTCCTTGTACGCCAGCCGCACTCCACCCTGGAAGCTTCTTCAATGCTGTACCTTTCATTAAAATGTGAAATACAAGTTTAATTTCTGAGCCACCTCCAGCAATTACTCCACAGGTGGTATTTCATTTTTGTAGGCTGTGTGTGCTTTAATTAGCTATTTGGCGAAGGAAGACTGTCAGTTCTTTTGCTCTGTTTTTCTTCTAGCTCTTACAAGACTGCATTAGGTCTACCTGGACGTCTGCAACTTTGAAATAAGCTTTTAGATTCTATAGTACTCAATAAGTATTTTGGGGCTATGTGTAGTGTGAAAGCAGAATGGTATATTGGCAAGATTTTATGTATTCAGTTCTCCTTTTGACATTTCACAAAGATTGGTAAAAGTGATGTTTCACAAAATCCAATTTCTTAATGAGGTTATTTTTCTGATGTTTATGTAGGCTTAAATTGATCTGGCTAGTTTTCTAGTGCTTTCATTTTTTCCCAGTGCTGGTGTATTTATCAGTTATTCTCTGAAGGACACCATCTTTTTTTTAAGATTGTGAAATAGGCATGTTTTACTAACTTCTGCAAGCGAGGGCCTTAAAAAGATGGGATCTTTTTAAACAAGATTCACTGTTTTGTGGGTTTTTTTAATATGAAAAAGCTTTTATTTTATTCCTTTTCATTCATATATATATATGCAGACATATAAATACATTTAGAATGAGCCTTAAAAAAATCCTTGTTGTTATTAAATCACTTGTTAAAGTAGTGTAGTTGAGTCTATGTTGTCCTCACCGTTCAACTATTTTGTTTTGTTCTTTACACAGGAGCCCTTACCAAAGTAAAGGAGAGTAAGCGGCATGTGGAAGAGGGGAAGATGGAGCTCCAAAAAGCTGAGGGCATTCAAGAACGCTGTAACATTATTTCTTTTGCTACCCTAGCAGAAATTAATCATTTCCACAAAATTCGTGTGAGGGACTTCAAATCACAGATGCAGCATTTCTTGCAACAGCAAATACTCTTTTTTCAAAAAGTGACACAAAAGCTCGAAGAAGCTCTTCACAAGTATGACAGTGTTTAACGTCTGATCCTTGATTTGCCGACTTCCCTCAGCATGAACATGACCCAGGCGGCACAGCAAATGCTGCTGCTGCTGAAGAACTGTAGCCAGTGGTAGACGGTGGTACAAGGATGGTTTTGTGTTCACCTGGAACCCCGGTTTAATCTCCAGTTATGTAGAAAGGAAACGGTTATAGGGCTATGTAGTAGAAACAGTACCACGCATTGTAACTAAGTTATACTGTGTATGCCTACACTACCATTGTAACTTTTTTGAAATAATGAGTATACTATTTGCCTTATTGCTTTTGAAATACGGTATTTTAGTGCGTACTTTGTAGACCTCAAAACCCTTTGGGTCTTTAAGGAAGTTGGCTAGATAAAAGCCTGCTTCAGATGCCTTTTTACTTTCCTAGGTTTGGATCCTAAATTCAAATGATTCTCTGTTTACAGACTCCTACTAGAGCAGCTATGTGATTCTGTGCCTTTAGACTCTATTTTTCCTTTTCTAGTAAGTCACATTTTTATGACTGAATGAAATGTTGATGCCTATGACAGGAACTGATGATGAAACCTCACATTGACTGGAAGAAAATCACCTGCCATCCAGTTTGCACAGCACGTACTGTCTTAGGGCAAATGTTGGCTCAAAAAGGAGAACTTAAATCTATTCACACTTTCCCTGAAAATGGAAACTACTTGTTACATGTACTAGGATGTTAAGCACATATACAAAAATACACCACATATTTCCCTTTCCGAAATGAATAATACAGTGAGGGTTGTTTTGGGGTTTGTTTTTTGTTTTTTGTTTTTTTTTTTTTTAGTATACAGCATTACTGTGAGTGGAAATTTGAAGAGCTAGCCTAATAAAAATGATATGCATCAAGGGGATATGAATACAAGCTATATGGCTGAAACATTTTTTTAAGTTTGCAATGATCTGCTCATTGTTCAGTTGCTGATTCAGTTTAGCTTCGTACTTGCATCTATATTGCCAGTTGTCTGAGTTGAAACTCCACTGTGATTCATTAGTTTACTAAGTCACAAATTTTCAGGGATGTTCAGTAATATAAATGATCTGAAGTAAGTCTTGGCTGAACTGACTTGGAAAACAGGTGGCATTTTTATGTTTGTAACACTCAAGAAATAACAATTGTCTTAATTTTTGTATAAATATTTTTGACAAGCAGGGTGCATTTATATATAAGTAAACACTATCTTCTGAAGATTTTTCTGGCTTATTTCCCTTGAATTAAGCCTGAAGTCTGTGTTTCTTACCTGTTGGTTTCCTTCTTATAGGTCAGTATGAAAGAGGCAGTTTATTTATCCTATCTTTTTTCTCCTAAACTAAAATAACAAAACCTTCCAAGGAAGCAAAATGTTTACTTTTTTGGTTTTAATTAAATTAATCAAAGATGGCTTAAACAAATGAAAGCGTGGAAAAGGAAGCTAAGCAACAGTTATATTTAAGTACAAATCATTCCTCACCTGTGCAGCAGAAATGTGCAGTTCTTTCGCTTGATCATGTGAGTTTCTGTAGCTTAACCCCACGCTTCTGTTTTAGAGGAATAAAAGTAAGAATGTAGTTTTGGTTTTAGGATTCATCCCCAAATGCTTGGAGTTTGCTATTTTGCGCAACTTGTGTTTGGCAGTGCTTGTAGTACATACCCAAAGAAGTAAAATACAGAATAATGAAGAGGAGAAAAACAGTATTTGTGAAAGAAAGGACAATCAGTGAGGAAAGACTCCATTTCCAGGCTGTTAAAGAATGCTGCAAACAACAAGGTTTACCATAAAATAAGGACCATAGTCACAGGGCTGAGTTACTCTTTATCTTCCTCATGGTGTCTTGTTCTACATTCAGAACTCACCACTTCCCCGACCAGCTCTTCACAGCAGTATTCCAGGTTCCCATATGTTCTTTAATTATGTGAGATAGTGGTGAGCTAGGTTTGAGCTGAGTTCCATGGATTATGTTTGCTTAAGCCAGATACTGTTTTATTAAATGTTTTTGCAGTAATTAGATCAGACTACAGTCAAACTAATTCTACGTGGAGGTGTAAGACCTGTTCAGAAATTGATTGTCCAGTTGAAGTATTCTAGGAGGTTAGTGTTAACGATATGTACATGTCCGGGAGGAAATTAAGCTGTGATATGCGTACATAAAACATTATCAGACAGGTACAGTTTTCCCAAATAAACTGTCATGGCCTTCACCTTATTTTCTCATTTGTGAATTTTTGGGGTGGAGGGAAAGTGGGGATACTAATTAGTTAAACTTGATGTACCAAAAAAGCTTGACTGGAATCCTGGATCTGAATTGCTGCAGAGTTCAGAAAGGTTCCTATCTGCATTCATGTTAGTGTCTTCCTTTTTTCCTCACTCATTATAGAGTTGGAGTTAAAACTGGTGCAGGGAGCCTGAACTCGATTGATGCTTACTGCACTATGCGAGAACTATGGTTTTAATTTTATTTGGAACAAGTGAGACATTGACCACTCATGACTGACAGACTACTGGGTGGTGTGGTCTGAGATCCGAATGTACTCTACAATAAAGTGAATGTATATTGTGTGGGACTTTGGAAGCATCAAAGGAAATCTGTCAGAATCCTTTTAAATAAATAAATGCAGATGAAAGCAAATTAGCTCTATAGTATAATGTTAAGTGCCTTTGTTTTATTCCATTCCTTTAAGTTGTTTTTGATGCGTCACGATTTTTGCATTGACAAGTAGTCAGTATCTGGTATACTTGTTGGGTGTTAGAGAGGTTGAATTGAAAGCTGCAAGAAGATCCATTGAGGTATTGGTTTCTGTTGAAGTGCTGAATCCAATGAAAACTGTGGAATTAACCCATCAGGGGAATATATCTAGTTAGAATCACCAGCAAGTGGAGTGTGAATAATGTTTCTATTCAAATTGTAGCCTTTATATTTAGAAATTAACAACCTGCTAAAATTATTAATCAGTTTGTTTTCTAGCCCTTTTGTTGTCCGATACTCGCAGAGAAGACAGTTGCCTCTATTTATGACTTATGCATGTTTTCTTGATTCTCTACCAGTTTCAGGGTCCGATGGCATGGTGCGCTTGATTTAGAATTGTTTTAAGACCCATCTTAGAGAGATAAGTAGGAAAATTACGTGGTGATAAAACATTCAAGACAAGCACCAACAAAATCTGAAAAAAAATTCAAAATGGAAGAATATGTTGCATATAAAATCGATATGTTTTTAGAAAACGTTAACTACCTACACTGAAAATACCTACGCTATTTGGTGAGGCACAGGCATCTTTCTGGTTAATTACAAGACCCTGTTTGCAGTACCTTATTTCGCCAGACCTTCACTATTCCAGCTAACATCTTCCGTGCTCTAGCCTGAATTCTTCTGGGAAATTTAAATGAAAGTTGTTCAGCTATTTCTCAGAAGGAGAACATAAAAACAAAAAAGTTTTTTTCCTCTTAAATTCTCTAAGCAGTTTGGTTGGAAAGCTTTAGTTCTTTCATACTTTGGAACAAGGACTTGAAATTTGGCAGACTCGTTACCTTTTGCATCCTTAGATATGCCTGCTGCACTGCCTGTGAAAATTTGTCCAAATATTTCCAAGGTAAACTAACGTTTCTCCAGGCCCTACTGTGCTCAAGTTTGACATAAATTTTCTGTAGCTCCCCTTTGCTCCAAGCAATCTTGGTTCTAACCTCCATCAGCAGTGGCTAAGCGAGACTGTCTCTGTAATTGTTTTTCCCTTCATCCAGAAAGCACTGAACCTCCAAGGCCAGAAGCTGAGTAAAGAAGCTGTCGGTAGGTCCTAGTGTGGCTGCTCCTTGAGCCTGGCCACAGGAGGAGAGAAGCAGCAGCCTGGAACACAAGTCTGAAGTTGGGCCTGGCAGCTACAGCAAGGTGGAGGCTGGAGATGGTCAGGGAGGAACACGTGGGGTCAGAGATCAGAAAAGGGCGAGGGCAGAAAGCCCTGTGACTACAAAACCCTGTTCCTCCAGTCCCTGATTATAGCTTGGGCTTCCAAAGCATCCGTGTCCTTTTGCTGTTACTGAATATTCGTAATGAGCAGGCACAAAATGGGTAACTTAAGTTCTTCTGGTGGTGAGGATGGCCATGTGTTGTTTCTCTCGTTAGAAGTGACTTTCTTTGCTTACGGTCAAAGGTCTGATATGGCAGTTGAAAAGTTTAACTTTTTTAATGAACTGTAGATTTGGGGGCTGAAAGAGATGCCGTAATGCAAGCTCTGTGAGGCAGCACTGTGAGTGTTGGTATGGCTCTGTATGTTCTATTACCTATTTTTTTTCTTGGGGAGGGAAGAGGGAATCAGTTTAGGAAATTGCACACAACAAAAAACACTATATTAAAGATGCTAAGATCGATCATTCAGTTAAAAAAAAAAAGTTAGGAAATCCCAGAATTAAAGTTGCGTGTGTAACTAATATATCAAGGCAGATCATGGTACACGGTCACATAACTGTTTTTCCACCGCTTCCCTGTCTCATTCAGTGCCCAGGACATACAGCGGTCTCCTAGTCAACGGAGGTCTTTCAGGGAGGGTGTTGTCTATACAATCCTTACTTCGTTTGCAGCATCAGTTGTACTTCGCACAGTGGGAGAGAAAGGCAGTGTGAAGATTAAGTAAGGGTCTCCCTCAGCCTGCATAGTAGTGCTCAGAGAACTCAACTCTGCCCGTGCCTATAACCAAGTTCTTCTGTGCAATATAAGCCACACAAATAATTTGTGTGAAGGTTGTGCTCTCCATTTTGTGTAGGCTTGAGTTTAAACCCAGGACTTTGAAAAAAAGTGCGGGGCATTCACAGTTTTCACTGAAGGTTACGGACATTCTGCTTTGAATGGACAAAATGCTACAAAATGCAAAGTTCTCTGGAAAAAATAATCAAGAATTCATTTCTGAAGTAGACCACCACAAATTATAGACGATACCTGTAATCTATCAGCTGTGAAAGGGGAATAATAAATCCAGCTCATTTTGCTGGAATGTTGCAAATATAAACTCCTTGAAATAAATAGAATTTTCAGACTCTGCTTTATTAAAGTTTAAAAAAAAACTCAAACCCTCCTAAGGAAATTAATACTTAGTCTTCAGAATGAGGTGTGAATATTATTTGGGAAATAAGGGATGGGGCCATGTGTAGAACAGTGAGGTAAAATAAGCCTCTAGAGGAATCTCAGGTACTCTTCATTCAGTGAAGGGAAAGAGAAAGGCCTTCCCAGAAAAATCACATGTGATCGTGTCATTGGAGCCCATTTTTTACGCGTATGCACAGGGAAGCTGAGTTAGTCACATGGGTTACCTTACTTCTGGCATTTCTGAAGTTTTGAGGTTCTACTTTTGTAATTTCAGTAGTTTCTCAGTGTCACACAGTGCAGTATAGTATGTGCTATACATAGAAACGTAAATTGTGTAATATATGCAACTAATGTAACTTCCGTATAGTTCAGACTCGTGCACTAAGCAGCAGAGCTGAGGCATGCACTTGAGTTAATTTCAATACATATGACTCTTAGATACAGTAAAACTTAATTTTCTAAAGTTAAAAGGCATCTCCCATACCAACCGTCTGATAGACTTGGAGCTTGGCAATTCCATTTAAAGCTAAGCACTTAATTTGGTTCCACTTTGACATCAAGGGGAATTTTTTTTTGCTTGACACCACTGGGAACAATATCAGGTTCTGCAAGATGAAATTACATCCCTCCATCAATCCAGTAACATTCAGTCCAGAGTATTCCCCTCTTTTGCTGATTTACAGTTGAGTCTAACCTACAAAATTTTGAAGTTACCTGTCAAAAAGCTCTTTCCTGTAATTTTAATAACAATCCGCTCCTGCTCCTTTAGGGAATATGACTTATCATTTGAAATAAAGAATCAGAAGGAACATGTGGGTTTTTACTGGTGTTAGTTTTAAAAGGCATTTCCAGGAAGCATGAAAATACTTTGTGAGAAGATAATATCAGGAATTTTTAATTCCATCTTTTTTCTCTTTTGATGCCTATAATTGACAGTAACAGCTAGGTTTTCATTGACAAAATAATGCTGTACATGAGGCACATAACATAAATACACAAAAAGTTAAAAGAGCTAGGTGGGGCAGTACAAAGTTTTATTTGTAGTGAGTTCGGGTGGCTGTATTTCTCACAGTTGGTACTGATTGACCCCATGCTATTTTTTTAAGATTTTCCTTTTGGAAAGAAAAGCAAGAGTCAGTTCTTTCATTAAAAAGAAAGGTAGTGAAATAATATTGTAAGAGTATCCCCCCTCCCTTCTGTTTTTAATGACTAGCTCTCAGGTAAGAGCTGTAGGAGACATTCAGTTCCTCCTCTGACCTTGAGGGGTACTCAGCTGGCCCTCTCTCTTTCAGGAGGGTACCATGCCCACAACCTCCGCCCCAACGCTTCTGAAGGCGGCTAGGGAGGAGAGCCACAAGTGCCAGTTTCAGTTTCTCAGGCAGTTTCTGGTTTAGTTGCAAACACAACAGCAATGTTGCAAAACATCACTTGCAAAATAAGAAGTGTCGGAGTCCTCCAGTGCCATCCTGGCAGGGTTCTGCCACGTTCGGTGACTTGCGTTTTGCTTCCCTCAGAGCAATGTTGCAGACAAGACTACCCTGATTAAGTCAAAGAAATTGAGAACCATGCTGCTGATTCAATTGCCGTGTCGAGTCTGTGCCAGTTTTTATCTATCGTGGGTAGACTTCATACAATTGTAAGAAAAATGGGAAGGGTTTTTCAGAGCTTAATAAGCATCTTGTCTGCTTGCATCCTCGTTCAGGATCTCTGAAGGAAGCTGCGTCGGGGGAAAATCCCTGCTGTCAGTGGTGTACCAGTTCCGTGTTGTCCCCGTG
>JAVKLA010000074.1:63739672-63754530 GCA_034782735.1 Sagittarius serpentarius
AGAATCAGGCCTGAATAACGGTAAGTCTGAATTGGCCTTGACATTTGTAACATGACTTGTGCTTAGATTAAACAAAGATCTCCTAATAATGCTGAGGAGGAAAGTTGTTTTTTTTAATATATTGAGAACAGCTATAAATAGCATTTATTTCTCACAGAAAATTGCTGAAATAGTGCAATTTTCAGCAGACTCACCCATCTCAGTTCAAGGGGTAATAAACTACTCTTGAATTTTACCTCAAGCAGATTTCTTTTACTGCAGCACAGAAACAGTATTTAAATCACTCTTGTCTGAGCCAGTATGACTGGGCAAGCTAGCTATATTCATCATTAGCGAACAGTGTTCACTTTAGAAAACGCAGGGTACTTGCTTTCTGAAAACTTTGGAGATTCTTTTTCCTTGATGTAGCATTCAGAAAGACCCTTATATGAACAAGAACTGCTTTCAAATTTGATAAATTTAATTTCACTAATGGAGAGCCAAAGTACTAATAACCCAAAATTCACTTATCACATATATTACATATATTAAACATTTTCACTATTATTCCTGTGTTTGTAAAAAAAAAAAAAAAACAAACACAAATGTATAAAGAAAAGCAGGTGCATTTCATTAGCTAAAGGTAACATGCCTAGGATATTCACATCAACACCAACATTCACAGTTTTGCCTTTGCACATACCTCTTGAGCTCTGCACATTGTTTGGCTTTTCATTGAAACTACATAGCCGAAACACTACTACTTAGAGAGATTATCTGTTAAAAAAATGTCAGCCTCTAAAACAAAAAAGTGAGCAGATCTTCACCTATTTGTCAGTGCATCATAAGGCCACTGAAACCTCTTAGAAATGCCTCAAGTCATAACACAAACGTGATTTGTGATACTTAACATGCCAGACTGACCAATCACTCCACTCGCTTATTTTAAAGTAGAATTCTCCTTCAAATCCTCTTTCAGGTTTCTTGCTTTCTCTCTCTAACACAATGAAGGCACATGATCTTTTCCCATCTTCAAACTCATTTTTTTGGTTCTAGATTTCTCTGCTAAAATAGAGTTTGTCATAGGCCTCCCTACTGGAAGATTCATGGCACAAGATCAAGCCACAGAAGTTCTTAAACATGAAATCTGTAACCTAATCTTACACGGGAGCAAGCACCATCTTGCATGTTGTGTGAAAATTTGAGTTTAAATGGCTATTAAATTACATGCAAAGATTTCAATAAAGCATGTAATAATACTGTTATTTTTTAAAATGGTCTGAGGAAAGCTAGATAAATTCAGCCTTGTTTGTTCTTTCAGGTCTACCTATAAATAAATATAAATAAATACATACGTATCTGTACACTGTTACAGCTGTAACTGATAAATGAACATACTTTTGTTAGTTTTCCAGTTTGCAGAATTTGATACATATTGCCATGATCTACCAAAAGGATCGGTCTCCAATTCCTCATACCACTCAACTACATATTCGGTTACTTCTGGTTTGGAGGCTATCCATTCCACAACCACTTCTTCATTTGTTGTAAAGGTCCTCACTGTTTCAATAATCTGAGAAGCTAAAAATTTAACAGAAACGTCAGCAATTCTATCTTCATAAAAAGTGCAGCAACAAAACAATTCAAGTATAGCAAGCTGAGATTGCTTCTTTAGAAGGGTATGGGACTTAGTCAAGGTCAAAAAAAAGTTTAAAAAGTTACTTTATACCTATGTTCACATGCATGTAGACAAAATACTTTAAAATGAAGCATGTAAGAATGGTTACAATGAGAAGGGGCAGGGAGGGATTAAAGAGGTGATACTCAAGGAGATATATACATACAGAATCAAAGACCAGTCTCTCTTTTAGGATCTGAATTTCACAAACCAATTTGCTATCAATTTTACAGGTAGTGCAGATAAGCAAGTTTTGATTGAGATGACAAAGGCAATAGGAAAACAGTAAATCAAGTCAGCAAGGTCATGAATAACAGTGAAGCAGAAGTGAACCTTCAACCTGCAAAACAGAGGCAGCGAAAGTCTGAGTGAAAACCCAGCCTGGCAAAGCAGAGGGAAAAAAAGACCTGGTGAAGCAGAGGGAGAAGAGATTGTATGTAGGGCAAAAAAAGTATGGCACAGCACGGAAAAATCAGAACATTTATTGTGGGATACAGAAGAGGATAGAGAGGTAGTCAGCAGCCTCCAGGACAAGATAACATCATGTCTACACATCCAGTTTTCTGATTAGACTGGAATTCAATTGAGCAGTTCCACGGGGACACTTGCACTTATTCCACGAACAACTGATGTAGAAGAAGTGATTCAAGTGCATCATATGCAACCTCTCTTCCGCATCATAGGCAGGCAGCAGGCTGTTGCAGTACAAGGCTCACAGAGATACCAGACTTAAACGGAAGAGCCAAAGAACACAACTATTGTGCTAGAGCCCACCAGCTTCCTGACCCTGGCAGTGGGTAGGATGGGGTACTTTGGGAATGCATATGAAATGAGAATAAACACAATGTTTCTCTCTCTGCTTCCACTGACACATCTTAGGGACTTCTATTCAACTCATCTTCGAATAATGTTGTTACTAAATGCACTGCAATAATGCCCTGTGGTAACCAATTTTACGACCTAGTAGAGGGATAAGACAGAATTGTGTGGGACTGTAAATCTAACCTAAGTCCAAGGTTAAAAAAACAAAACCAAAAAACCCTCTGAAAGTAATAAAACAGAAATTCTAATAAGACATCAGAGACTGCTGATATCTTAACAACTATATCACAAAACAAAAACACCAACAATAATCGTCTATAACAAAAACATGATATGTGATAGCAAAGTATGACAACCAGATAACATTGTTCTAGTAAAAAGTAATGGACTACACCGCTTCATACACAGTACAGTTCTATATATATAGAACTTAAACAGATGTCAGCAAGGTAATTTTTTTGTAAATGAGAAAAGTGTAACATGATATTGAGAAATCTTACTTTTTTCACCATTGGATGGAATCCTCAAAATAGCTTCAGGAGAATATCCAGCAGAGTTATAGGCAGTAACAGATATTATATATGTCTCTTCATTTAAAAGTAAAATAATCTTCTCATCAGTAGATATGTTTGTCATTTTAAGTGCAGCATTGTTTTCTGGAAAATACTGTATTTTGTAGCCTAGAATTCTCCCAGAAGGTGGAAAGCTGTCTAATGGCTATTAAAAAAATACACAGTAGTAAGTGTTTCACAGTGTTATTTGTATAATCAAAACTATATACTGTATTAAAGAGCCCAGATCAAATTACAAAATGATTATACTATATTTAGAAAAGCAAGGTACTTCCTTCACTCCCATCTTCAGGACAGTCAGCTGCAACAGTTTCACTGAAGGAATGGTTCAAAAGTCAAATACTGAGATTTGAAACACAGAGAGCCTCTGGTCACTGTGCTGTAAGATTAAAGTGAATTTAAACACAGCTTTGGTAAGCTGTATTATTTAAGAGCAGTTTTAAAGGACTTTCAATCAGATTTTCCAGTCATCTGAACACAGTTAAACCCTTCCTTTCTGCACAGATTACAAAACTCTGTTCATCTACTATTCACTAAACAAAAGCCTTTTCAATTCTGCTTTAGTTCGGTGAGGTTTTTTTCTGATGACAGAAAAACTCCCTGGCAGTTTTATGTCCTACAACGCTAAAATACTTCAATGCAACATCAGCTGCAGGATACCAATATGATTATCAATTCACAAAAAGAATATATACCTTCCACATAAGATGTACAGATCTACTTCCAGCTGAGTTTAGAGACTCAATTACCCTCCACAAATCCACTTTTTCTGAAGGAGCTAGAGACAGAAAAATATCTTTAAATTTGTTGTTATATTAAAAAGATAGTGTGATACGGTAAAAACAATCAAAAGGTTTCAAAAATACAGTCTGAGAGCAACTTTTTTTAAAAGAAGTTTTCCCTTGTGTAATGTTGTGCCTTTTTTCCCTAATTAGTACAGCTTCTCTCTTTCCCTAAGTTTCCTTCTGCTTTCTTTTGTTAAGTACTAGAGATTTTCTTGTCTTGCTTTATAACCGGCAATTTAATTTCTCTACTTATAATCCATTTTATTTGACATACTTGCTACACTACATTTCTGTTACTATCCTATTTAGCAATGTTCAGTCTCCATCCACACTCTTAATTTTTCCTCTCTTCACTGTCTATTCAGCCATTTTCTTTCTTAGCACTGTTGTTTGTATCACCTTTCAACTCTCCTCCACTCCTTGCTCATCTGTTTTCCCTTTTCTATATTTAAACAAAATACATGTGTTCTGTTTAAAGAACAGAATTCTAAATTCAATAAACTGATAATATGCTGAAAATGCAGTTTTCCATTATTAAATCCCAATGCCCCGAAGTATAACCAAAGAAAAACTTACTAAATAGTTAGCCTACCTTTCTCTTCTGTGCTTGCTGTTTTCCCTTTACTCCACTCACTCCAGAACATTGACACAACACTGATACACCGAATGGCAACTGAGTATTCTGTGGAGTCCCACAGACCTGTGAGATTACATGATCCTGTTTTCTCTGCAGAATTCTGTGGGACAGTGACAAATTCCTGAAAGTAAATACACAAACAAAAATTTGCTATAAAATTGCATGCAGATACATGACTTAGTTTTTAAAAAAACCACAACGGATTCAGTTTTCATATTTCCCACCTCACTACTCCTCTGAAACTCAAAATTACTTGTTTCATATTTCATTTTTCTGTGTAGCATCTTCATTCTTCCTGTAAAACTCCAGGGTTTGAAAAACTCAAGCCAAAACTCGGTCTGTACTGACTGACTTGTGGCTTGAACTGTGTGCAGCTCACACGCGGTTCTAGAGCAGCTGTGCTGACACAGGAGGTGGCGGATGACTGCAGTTCCCACTGGTGGGAAGCAACGGTCCAGTATCACCATAATGTCCTGGATACAGCTCCCCCTTACAGCAGAAGCATCCCTGGGGAAGCAGTGGTCACCTGCAACTTGTCAGCCAGCTGGGTACTTTTTTCTTTGCTTGCTTTTCTTGTCCGAGTTACAGGGCCTTCTAGCTCTTAGCCATGTAACAGTGTGGCTGTGGGCCACCCCGAAGATTATCAGTGTATGATGGAAACAAAAAGACCAATGAAAATGGAGAAAATTCTGGTACCAAGAGAAAAAAAAGAAGATGGAGCCTTTAAGTGGTGAACAAAGACAAGAGTACGAGAAATACTATGTAATATCTTTTTGGAAAGGTAATGACAAAGTGAGTAATTTCCTCGTCTTAAAACGAGCCCACTCACATCTCACTGATGGAAGTCAGAAGTTAAGATTGTTGTTCCAAAACAAAAGGTGAAAGAAGACATGAAAACCAGAAACTGGAGTTGAGGCATCAACTCATCTAGACTGACAATGGGAAGCAGAAGAAAACAACAGGAACTATAGAAAGATTCAACTGTTCATGTACAGGACTGATATAATCACTACACCACCATTAATATCTTCTCTTCCAAATTGCCAAAATGAATCAATAACTAACAACTCTCCTCCTCTCAAACTTTGGATGACTGAAACAGAAAACCGCTAAGATAAATGTTCAAGCTAGCTAAATTCTAACAAGGTCAGCAAAGGTAAGTTTTAGAATAAGGAAGATTCCCTCTTGGGAGCCAAATTAAAGTAGTAATGTCACATACATTTACAACAACAGGGCCAAAAACCTGAGACAAAATTCTTGTCTTCCACCGGCTGAACCTTCCAATGAAAAGTGAATCAAACTCTAACAATATAAAATGCAGACACCCACTACTTTGAACACCATAATGGGACATGCACTGCCTAATGAAATGGAATATTTTAGTCCATTCTGATCTCAAGAAACTCACTGTCAAAAATAGAAAACTGCTTCTATGAGAATGCATTCAGGAATCAACAAACCACTGCTAGGTAATAAGACTCTTTAGCCAGCCTGCAATAAAAAGGCTTCAAAACTATTATCAGCCTCCTGCAGAACCTGACACAGAATTGCAGATACCCCAGACTAGCTTTTAGTTACTTGCCAAAAGGCCGTTAGCAATATTTAATTATAGTTTGAAACTTATATGCAAGTAGAAAAATAGGTCATCTGTTTTTAGTCGGTAAAAACAGTTCACAGAAAACTATTTAGATTGTTTTGGTAGGAAGGCTTAAAAGGTCAAGAAAATACCTGTCGTGCTCAATTTTTTTTTTTTTTTTTTTTTTTTTGCACACATGCGCCAACAGACAGAAAACAGCTCCTGTATCAAACTGATGGTTTGAGGCTGTCTTTGTTGGCCATTGCCATTGGATTGGCTACAGAAAAAACTATGAATAATGCCTGTCTAAGACCCTACAGAACTAAACTCACTGGATTTTTGTCTTTACTGACCATGGCTACTATTTTTTTCTCTAGAATGTGTGTGGGAAAATGCAGATATGTTCTGAGGAAGAAAATGGTAGATTGTGTTTGATAGCGGAAAAGCAGGCAGGCGACTTCTTATGTAGGTGCTTATGTAGGTAGACAAAACACACAGTAATGCTCTTACTTCGCAAAAACATGTTTTCAACATTTGGGAAGGATTTCGTATGCATGTAAGCATCACAAGGACAACAGTGTCTTGACTACAAAGGGATAAAGATCTTGAACAGGTCTTTTAAATAGATATTAGTTCCATTTCTAATATCCTGGGAGGACCTGAGCCATCCTGCCCATCAGATCATCCCAAATATTATATCCTGAATCCAACAACTAATATGTCATATCTGCAGTAAAGATGCTTGCCATGAGAATGTGAGGAGGATGCTAATTAGAAACACCTTTAGTACCAGGAACTTTTTTAAAGCTCTGAGGACTACTATTAGTTACCTGATGAATTTGTCTCTCCCAGAATTACACATTTAATGTATAAAATATTAAGGTCGAGGCATACATCTAAGTTTTATGAAATTCAAAAAAAAAAAAAAAAAAAAAAGAAAAAAAGCCAAGGAACCTGGCCCATTCTTAAATTTAGAAGAGGAAACAGTAAGACTGCAAACAGAATCACTTCCATACTGAAAGAAGCAAATGACTAATTACTGGTTTTTCCTGTAATGGTTCAATTTAAGTGTCAGAAAGACAAACTCAGAAAAATAACTTCTCTTATTTTCCTTCTTGCAAAATTTGTATTTTAATTCACTTGAAAATTCCTGTATCATTAGTCCATCTTAATCTGATTCAACTATAGTGGTTGGGAGTAAATGCTGTTTTCAACAGCAGAATGCAACAGGAAAATAAAATATTTTGACTGTGTAATCCCTTAGCCTAAGGTCATCCCTTAGCCTTTTACAGAAATATATTTAGAAGTATGGTATGTACCAAAGCAGACATTGACCAAAAGGAAGAGCACAATTAATCCTAGACAAGAAAACAATGATCTTAAGATCATGCATAACTAATTATGCTCCACTAAAATAACAAAGTTTTAATCATTATTTCCAACTTCTTGTTGCCTTTTTTCTATTTAGGCTTTTACAACATTAAGAAATTAGTCACAAAGAAGCTAACATTCAGAGGAAAATTCATGTAGCTTACCGACGAGTTTGAATACAGGTTTCTGTACTGAACCTGGCAAATTAATTCTTGTGATGGGATAATCTTCTCAGGCATTTTCCAGGTTACTGTCAGCAACTGCTTTATACCAGTTATTTTTTTAACTGAAAGTATTTCAGGAGGTTCAAATTTCTCTAGAATGGAGAAACAAAAACATTAACAGGGGAAAATAGTTTTATAAAAGTTCAGAATTGCTCTATGTGTTCCAAGAAGTTTAATTATTATCCCAATAATGTACATCCTATCAGGTGTTCACATGACAGTCTATTTTATAGACCTAACTCTATATATGGGAAGTTATCTATAAGAGAGATCGCACACATAACTGATTTAATGCTGACAAACCTGCTCTCAAACAAATGTGCAGATTTCTTTCACCTGTATCAGCACTGAAGAATACTACTCAGAGACAACAGCAGGGAAAAGAAAAAGTGGAGCTGGGATGCCAAAGTCAAGTCTGAACGGCAGATGAGGGAAGAATTCAGTTGAAAGGGATCTGAGGGGGAGAGAAATGTGAAGGAGACAATGGGAAAAGAACAGATAGCGCTAAGAAAAGAGACGGTTGGTAGAGAGGATGTGGAAAGTAATGAGGAGCCACAGCAGGTCTGAACACAGGGAGTAAAGGAGCGTACGGCTGGAGAGCTGACGGACTGCTGCAGCAAAAATACTCAGTTAAAAGGGCTGTTGATTAACTACACCAAAATGAACAGAGGAAAACGCAGCACTGTGCAGAGGGAGAAGAGGTAGACAAAATATTATTATTGCTCCTGGGAATCGCAGAATGGGTGGGGTTTTAACATTCCTAACCAGAAAGTAGAATAGCAGAGTAAATGATGGGCAGACCTGGAGAAATTACAATACTGCTATTCATTTACAGCTAGATATTGCACTGACATCCAGTACCACTCAAAAATACAAAAGTACAGTCCAAGTACCACTTGGTTTGACAAAAAGTTTTAGTATATGGCATTTACCTGTTAATTAAAAACTTAGTAATTTATAATGAATATGTCAGATGTTGGCTTAAAAAATATTGTTGTAGTTAGACATTTCATAGTATGAATACAGCACATTATCATTTTTCACCACCTCTCAGTAAGACCAAGAAATTGCTGCAAATTGCTGCTGCACCCCCAACCAGTTCAAAGAATTTTACACAGAAAAGCCATCAGTTATAACATACCAAGAGAATTGCTTCAACTAAATCGGAAGCATTCAAATTTTGGTGAAAAAACATTTGGGAAGGACGAAACATTTTATTAAACCCTAAATGTAATTTCAGAGACTTCTTAATTTTAGCTAACAATTAAAATTAGATGGCACTTAAAAACTGAAACCAATTTAAAACCAAATTACACCAAAATAATAGTTTCAAAACTATTATATTGAAAAATTATTTTTTATTTTCTTCTATGTAAACCAACTTCCATTACACAACTGGTTTCAGACTTCTCTAACCTGTATGCTATAGGGAGGCAAAAAGAATTGAGGAGGGTGTAGTCAGCTCAACATACACTGCTTTATTTTTATTTAACTGTTTTTTTTAATTACCTATTTTTTCCATAGGCATAGGAACACAATCTGATGAGGCTTCACCCAAAACATTTTCAGCTTTCACCTGAAAACAAAAAGAACTACTATATGGAGTATCTGGATAATAAAATGAACATGACTCCGTTTTGCTTTTGCAGGAGCGCACTGTATTTGGAAGAGTCACCCTTCCTTCTGTCATCCTAAAAAATAAAAGAGAAAAATAAAAGGAGTTAGAAATGAGAGGATTTTCTAGAATAACTCAAACTGATTATTACTATTTAATTATTACTTGTATGTTTTTGAGGTTGCAGACCATTTTTACCAGTGAACATCTCCTTAGATGATAAGTTAGTGCAAACGAACACTCTTTCCTAATTGCACTGCTCCTGCAAATGTATATAAATAGCCTGCACAGACTCACTTAGTGTTAATTGCAATTAGTAAGACAACTTTCCAGGAGCGGTAATGAAGAGCAAAAATGCCTTAATGAGTGATCCACACGCTATTATTTTACATTAAAATCTCAATGAGAAATGAAATCATGTAACTCCACACAAGACCTCCTTTAAAAATGCAGATAGATAGATGATAGATAGATAGATAGATAGATAGATAGATAGATAGATAGAGCAAACTAGTATCACATGCCACATGGAACTATGTGATAACAAGCTTTTATTCATCTTTTAAACACAGAAAAATGAAAAGCCAAACTGTACCACTGCCAAGCTATTAAAAGCTAATAGAAACTTGACAGATTTTCCTGAAAGAATACACTGATAATATGCTGTCTTTATAGCATATACTTTCGTAATAAGTAGTATGGGATGCAAAGCTAACAAAATTTGTTTCATTTTACTGACCCACAGAGAAATTCTTCAACAAATAAAAACTTTTATATGGGGCCTGTATTAAATATTTCATATTATGCAGTAAGCAAGCAGATCATTCATGTAATTCAAAAAACAGTCTGAGGCTGGTATTTCATCAACATTTTTAAGCTACTGTAAGCCTGCACTGCTGCGAAAGAAAGCAGCCCTACCTTCCCTAACATGCATAGCTGTTTCCATCCACAGCTCTCTGCCCCCTTGTACCAGTGCTTTTGCAGTCCTATGGTAAACTCAGCTGGGGATTTATCTGGATTAAAATTAATAGTTAGATTTTACTCGAAATAGTCCTGCAATCCAATTCACTATGTTATTAGAGAAGAATTTGTGCTGGTACAGGAAGACACAATATTGAAACTTACTTTCAATGGCTGTTCTAGTTTATGGTTTCACAAACTCAGCTAAGTTATAAAATATAGAAACACTAGAAGGAGTAAGAAACCTACAATGTCAAGCCAAAAATGGAGACAAAACTAAAGATGTTTTCCTGCCCTACCATTTAAATTGAAAAAGATACCATACGCTAGCATAACTTACACTAAGAAAATGTCTCCTTTGGAGTCTGAAGGCCTTCCAGTTCTCAATAATTCTAGGCATTTTAGAAAACTCTTCATGAAATCATATTACCTATAGTCTTTATTAGGCAGAAAAAGAGCACTACAAGCAGCACTATTATGAAGAACAGTTTGACAAGTATATTTGGGACAAAATCTGTGCTATCACCTTCAAAATTGTATCTGAGATCTGCCTTGGAACAACACTGATTTCACCATTTTCACAGTAACTTCTGAAAAAGTAAACTCCTAAACAATATTTAAAATCTAATGGAAGAATGAAAATGAAGAATGAAAGAATCAAGTATTTACGCTTCTATAATGGGGTCACAAAACAGCAGAAAGCATGAGACCACATAATTTTTATTTGCAAATACAAATACCCAGGTGCGAGCAATCCAAAAAGGACAACTAACTCTGGATTCTTTCACCAAAACCTTGTGACTCCAAAGCTCCCTATGTTAAACCCTACTGGTGTCAAGCAGAGTAACAGGGACTTTTAACAGTTTTAAATGGGAATTTTTTAAAGCAGAGGAGGAAGTAATCTTTTTCACCCATCCAAAATGAGGACGCTTAGTTACACTCCCACAAAGTGCCTCCATTCTCCACATGTACCTAGTCTCACTCAGCTTTTCATCTCATTAGTAATGTTACTTCAAGGAAACAAGTGAATATCAATTCTGATGTAAACATCTGCTGAATATTGGGTTGAGAATGCTCATTTCTTTTATACAGCGTGCTAAAGAGGTATCAGATTGTAACTTTTTTCAACCATTACCAACCCCAAATTAATTGAATTTACTGAGGAAATGCCATGACTCTGAACTCCATGACATTTCCAGGTTTTCTTTAAACAGAAGTCAGGATATGAGGGGAAGGGCGTGGGTGGTCTCACCCCAGCAACCCAGTTCCCAGTACATCCTATACTTACATTTTTCGGTAAAGAGTATAGTTTGTCCTAAGGTGTGTTTCTCTTCCTGAAGTCCAGGTGCAGGTAAGTTCAGCATCAAAGTAATAAATGCAGGAAATATTTCCTGGCGTGTCTGGTGGAACTAAAATGACAAAGGTTTATTTCAAAAAAAAAAAAAAAAAAAAAAAGGCCAGTAAAAA
The DNA here is from genome assembly GCA_034782735.1 of Sagittarius serpentarius. Classification (NCBI taxonomy): domain Eukaryota; kingdom Metazoa; phylum Chordata; class Aves; order Accipitriformes; family Sagittariidae; genus Sagittarius; species Sagittarius serpentarius. Next base: position 63,751,359 of record JAVKLA010000074.1, read on the forward strand.
TGAGTAACCTTAATGTACAACTGATTTTGTTGGTTAAAAAGCAGATTATGGCAAACTTCGCAGAGTGCCTTGCATAGCACTTCATTTTACAATTTCCTACTGCCCTCAAAAATCCTCACAAAGCCAAAATCAAAACCACTCTTTCTTCCCCTGGGGAGACAGGGAGATTTTCTCCAACTACTTCTCAGAAATACTTAACTAAGTGGGCCTGAAGGTATTTTCGCAGTAATTCATTAACCATCTTATATCAAAACCGCTACATACATTTCCTGAATCTCTAAGTATAAGCCCCACAACATGCCTGTAGCTCAAGGCCAGTCCAGGCAGTAAGAGGAAAACAATAGAAAGAGCACAAAAGTTCAGGAAAAGGCATTCTCTGAAGGATAAAGCACCTCTTGGTTCCTTCCCAGAACGTCTCACCACATATTCTATGAAAACCCCTGATCTGAGGAGCCTGCACGACCTCAGAGCGCAGAAGACACCTTCCTGGGAAACGTATCTATATGACCTTGAAGAGATCACTAATTCTGAACTCTCTTTACCTTATAAGCAAGATAGCGCAAAGGAAACAACCCTCTGCAATCTCTGCAGTCTGAAGTCATCCATAAAAAGGTAACAACCTCAGGCTTCTTTGTTAAAGCCAGACTTCTTCACTTGGAGTTCAAAGGAAGAGAACTGTGCCATTAAATAAACTGGTTGAAAAAGCCCTCTCTCCAAAACAGTACTTTTCTGTCCCATTTAATGTAACACTGAAAGATCTTTCTTGTATTGACAAGCTTATGGCACACTAAACTTTGCAGACAAGCAATACCTTCTGCTGGTTTTTATTCTACAGATCTGTTTTTCTGCATTTATTGCTTCTTTATTAGAATGGGACCCCCAGGCATACGGCACTATAATCTGCACTTAATGTCTTCAATAAATTAGAGAATTTGTATACACATTTATCCTGTAACCTTCTCCATATGAGACCATAATTATCACTTCTTTGGCACAGCGGTTCTCCCTGGAGAAAGCTAAAGCTGGCTAGGCTAGACAAAAGACATAACCAAAGGGACTGACCCAGTGTCCTCTGAACTCAGCAGAAAACCTCCACTCACTTCTTCATCTGGCCAAAAGTCAGGGTCAGAGAGGTTATGGACCAGTGTCAGTAAGGAATGCCTGCAATTTCATGCTTTATTTTAGAGCAAAAGGGAGCTACTTGAATACAGGTGCCTTACAATGCCAGAAGCTAAAAAAAAACCAAACAAGCAAAAAAAAAAAAAAACAAACCTGCAAACAAAAAACATACCAGTAACTCACAGTAATAAGTTATTTACAGTAACTTATTTTAAAACATTAAAATTATTTTTTCTGTATTTCTACTTACAGCCAGTTTTAACTTCAGTGTGAACCAAAAGCTGTTCCTTGCCCAAGTACTCAGTGAAACATTTCACATGAGCTTTGCTGTAAGTGAAATTATGGATGGTTATACTAGATACAGTCTCGTTCACAATGTTATAGTTTTCCTGAGCAATCAATTCATGATTCAATTTCCAGATGATGTGGCTTGCATTTCTGTGAGGTGTGTAGCGTTTTCCAAGAACACAAAACAGTTTCAGGGTGGATCCTCTTTCAATTTCAGGAGACGAAGGAAAAATGTCAGCATCTCTGATAGAGTTTTCATCTAAAAACAAAATCAAAGATATCACATAACCTAATTCCTTGTAAAATACCAGTGGAAAAATGGTAACTTATTTTGTTGTCTATAGATCATTTAATTAGATTTTTTTCATATGGAGTTCAAATAAACTGCTCAGTCACTTGAATCAGATATTGCTGTTTGGAAACGCAGTTCACATTAATTACTGTATCACCATAGGTATTATATGAGAATGACGTTTCTATACCTTCCCAGAAATAATCGAGAAATTACAACTCACATGTTTTTTAATAGCTGAAAACGAAGAAAAGAGACTCTTGTCTTTTAAATGTTTCTAAAAAACATTCCTATTTACACAATTAGTAATTACTATATCAGAAAATAAGTCAAACTGCTAAGTTTAAAATTTACAACTAAGCTGCAACTTAATTCAGTATCTCATTAGTACTCTTACTCCTCATGGAATTTATATTCCCAGACACAGTGCAGGAATTGTATACAAAATGCATGTAAAAGGGAAACACAGAAGCAGGCTGAATGAATGAATTCAGCAACAAAGTTCTCAAACAGTGCAAGAATCACCCATTAGAGTCCTGCAAGGACCTAGCTATTTATGCTTTTGCTGCTTATTTACTGAAGCCAAATTTCATAAATAAAACTGTTAAAGAAAACCAAAAAAACCCCAACTTTTACAGAGAGAATTTCTTTGCTAGAATGTAGGAATGAAAGGGAATCAAATATTAAACTTTATCTCTTGTTTTCTGGTAATTCTTTTTGGATGTATTAACTGTAAAATGCTTTCTATGTTTCTTTTTGTGTCCTTTTTGTTTCAAAGTCATACTAATAGCTATTTTACACTCTGCTGCACAAGTTTTACTGTATATCAGTTTTAAGCAATTACCTGCACTGTCTCATGTATTGTTCAAGCTTCTACAAACATATGCACCCCTCTTCCATGTAATCCCCAAACAATTTAAGGCACAAATACCATTATATAATAAATTACTGTTGCATGTTAAGCTGTATGTGATAAATTGCACGTGAACTTTCAATTATTGCCACAAAGTCATTACTTCAGTCTGTCCCTGTGATTTCATATTCTAACGTATAGTAGTCAACTTAACCAGTTTAAAGTGGCACTGTTGCCAAAAGAAGCATTTTTAATCCTCAACCACTTATTCACTGCTGTTATCCCCCTTTGCGTGCCATAAGACGTGCCTGCGTAGTGAAACAAAAGGAAACTGATTCAGATGAAAAACAAAAGCTTGGCAAAAAAATAACATCATCCTCCATCCAGATCAGATTCCTCACTGCTTCACAACTCGCCACACAAACGTGCACTCTAGCAGAAAGAGAGGGAGATGAGAGGTGGAGGGAAGGCGGAACGACCTGCTCTTCCAACTTCAGCAGTTACCTGTGCTGGCTTAAACTGACCGTGGAACTACCACATTAAAAAAAAAAGAAAATAAAAAGCAATAGTCACACATTGTTAGGTGACTTCTAAAATTAGGAATGAGAACATTAGTAGGC
>JAVKLA010000074.1:63788978-63801039 GCA_034782735.1 Sagittarius serpentarius
GAGTAAGAATGTGGACAGAGTGATGAGATCCCTGCAGCTTTTCGTAATACAAACACTGCATTCTCTAGCCATCTCAAGAGTTCCACATACATGCTTGTAATAAAATGGGTTACTGACATATATGCTCACAGAACCATTCTTGGGGCAGTATTTCATCACTAGCTGGAGGGACACGGGAGAATACTACACACGCCAGAATTCAGAAGAAGCCTCCAAGAGACAGCACCATCCTTTTTGACTGTTCAACAAAAGTACTGCTTAAAAACACACCATTTATTACATGACATTTATTTACCAGTTGCCACAGGCAAAAGTCAAGTTTGTTCAGTGTTCCTCTTCAGTTATCCCTTACATAGGTGATCTTACATTAGACAAACTTGCCCATAATGGGTAATTCCTCAGAATGCCCCATAATACTTGAGAGTTTTACTAAACTGTATTAAACTTATCAATAGACAAGTGTGCTTCATGTCCAGTGTACACAAAGGAGCTTCCACTGCAGTAAAATTCAGATGGTAAACAAACCAACCTTTAACTGAAAAGGGGCAATCTCAAGTTTTGGAACAAATTCCTTAAGAGGAGGAAAGTCTTAAAAATGTTAAAGGACTGCCTTAAGGACTTGAATCTCCCACCTGATTTCTAGGTGTAACTGCCACTGAAAAGGTATTTTTCATAGCAAATGAACAAGTTACTAGAGATTTAAGTGTGTCTGGTGTTAACATCTGACCGGTTTAAGATCTGAGAGAGATGTAGTTCTAAATTGAAAGTAAAGGGCAAGTTTAAACTCCCTGAAAATGCAACAGTAAACAAAAAAAAACAAAAAAAGAATGGAGAAAAGGAAGGAAAGAGGAGATGTAAAGCCCCAAATGCTAAGCTGAAGTTCACCAGTTGGCTAGGAAACACATGGATCTCTCAATTCACATGCCCAGGAATAGCCTTGATGATCAGATGAAAGGTTTACATAACAGCAGAGACTCAAGTTCAGGTACAAAACCAAATAGTATGTTAAAACTAAATCTGATTACGCTCACTGAATAGAAGTGCAGGAGAGCCTGAACCCAGGAGGGTTCTGTCCTATACTACCAAAGTAGTATACTGTCCAAAGTTGTTTTGATAGCACAGTATGGGAAAACATTAGCTTTCCTGACTCTAGAATCAGAAAGGCAGTAAATCCAAGAAGAAACAAGAAGGGTTTTCACTCACTAAAATGAGAGCATCACCTTTAGGCATTCCAGTTTCAAAAGGTTACAAGAACATTACTACGCGCTTCCAAACCATGATCCAAGCACTCAGGTTTCTGAACTCTTCTACCAGCAATTGTAAATCCTGCAAGACTGACAGCAGAAAGCTAGATCTTGTTTTCTTTTGTTCATTAAACAGAAGCAGACAGTAAACATCTTGCACAGTTGCAGAGATCTCCTCTCATATGCTGGTAGTTACAGTACTCTTTACTCATCCCTCAGTATGTAGCAAAAACACATAGCAAGGGCATTAGCAAAAACACACTGATAAAGACAACAGATCTAGAGATCAAGGGATCAAGACTCCTCTCTCAACCCCAAAACATGAGCCAATCAGAGCACACTGCAATCTTAAAGGGAGACCATTCTTTTCCCAGGATGCACTGCAAAATGAGACCACATTCCCACACAAACAGTAAACACATGGAATGAACATGAACCACACTCATGTACAGTGTCATTTGTATGCCTTATCACCAGCTGCAGAAACCATTATTAGATCACTACAACAACATCTGCTTTCAATACAAAAAACTCCATGATAAAAAGTCTTGACTGAGGAACCAAACCACAACAGGTGACTTAAGACCGAGTTTAAAGTTAATTCAATCCTACTTAAAGAAAGGCAATTTACTTGCCCAACAGCTGTTAGTAGTAACTGATTGAATGGGAGAAAGCAGTCCATTCCCCTCTTTCATTCAGGACAGCCAACTACTGAAGATGTTTTCTCCCTGCCTCGAAAAAGATCTTTCGGGCTTTCTGAAGGCCAGAAGAAAGTTGTCAGGATTTGACTCACTGAAGTACCAACAGACTTCACTGCAATGATCAGTTTAACATGCTCTCAAACTGTAATATGCTTGCTGGTATTTTTTAGTGACACTGTCACAACAGTATTCCCTACCACAAAAGCCACCAAAATTATGTCAACTGCTCAAACTGAAGTTTAGACTCCTCTGATTTAAGAATGAGTATTCAGATGCCTGTGCCTTCAGAAGTGGAAATACTGAATTATTTCCATTAACCTACAGGGAACAGGGTGTTTTGTTCTGTTACTCCCAGGCTCAGCAACCCCACTACCATCTACTGAACACTTCTCAGAGTCTGGAAAGTGGAACATCAAGGGTAGTGAGTAGGAGAACTGTAAGATACATCCTAAACCCATCTGTGGAAGCTTTAAGACTACCGAAACCAAACAGCACTTATGCAAGCAAATAAGAATTGTCTATCAGAAAGGCTGGCGAGTTGAACAATAATTGGGATGTCTGGTTATATTATGTCCTGGTGCTAAAGACAATGCTAGCATGCTGCTTGTTAAAGAGCAGGACCACTGTTTTTGAGCTTGCACAGATGTGGTGGGGGAGGGACAAGAAACAAACAGAGGCAGCATGAGGACTTCTGCAGAACTGTAATTTTAAAGCCTTCAGGCAAACTGCGTAAATTGCTCTACAGTCCCCACCTAAAATAAGCAGTTAATCTATGCAAGTTACTAGTTCTGTTACCTATAAAAAGGGAAGTCTTCATCAAGAAACGTTAACATTGCTTTTCAGTATTTTCTAGCAAGATCATAAGCTTTTAAACATAAGGAGTGCTCTTAACTCTTCAGACATTTAGCTCTATACAAGCACATCTTCAGATATATTTCCATTTTTACTTTACTCACCTCTGAACTTCTTCAGGAAAAGTGGCACTAAGCATTAGTGTTTGACGTTTGTCTTTTGGTGGCATGCTTGGGTGAGAAATCAGCTTCTTCATATCTAGCCCAAAACCCATATCAAGCATGCGGTCCGCTTCATCTAGCACCAAGTATTTCACATTACGCAAACCAATCTGCAAGCATTTAAGTGAAAGAAACTGTATTGGTTCACTGACAGTATACATTTATAGAATGTTCTAGTTGCCAAAATCCAGCTTTTACTTATTTCCTTCTAGTAGAAGTTAATTATTCACAAATAAAAACCTATATGTATTATGTTTTATTTGCATCTCAACCTCTATTTAATTTTTTAATCTGCACTAATTCTAATACTATGCATACAATGAAGTGCTTCAGAACTTGGTTCAGCAATGTCAACCAAGATAGAGCCTAGAGATCGACTATTTTTCAGCACATGTATTTTGAAATTATGTCTGAGTTTCAGAAAGGTTCTCTCATACAATCCTCACACAAACTCCTTGTTCTGAAAAAATTTAAGTCAAAGCATTATTAAGGACATTACAACTTCACTATTGCTGACCAAGACTGCCATTTTGACAAGAAGCCTGACAACAGCAGAAAGCCAATCTCCAGTTTACCAGTTGGATTGAGACTGGTATTTTCCAGTGGGCCCTGAAATGGACTGAAGACATCTGGACTCACACTACTCTCTCAAAAACCTCATGGTATTTAGATATTCCAAGAAAAGTTCACTTGTATTTTAAGTAAGTGCCCGTGCAAAGGCAGCATACTGCCTGGTTTTCATGGCTCTATCTTTGCTTCTATTGAATTTGAAGAATGAAAACCAGTATGTAAAAAGCTAAAGTGTTTCGGGAATTCAGATTAAGATCTTACCTTCTCTCTTTCAATGATATCTAGAAGCCTTCCTGGAGTGGCACACAGTATATTACAGCCATGCATTATCTGACGAATTGAATGGCCTGTTTGTGTACCTCCATAGATCACAACAGGCCTTACACGAGTTCTATTATATAGAAAAAAAATTACCATTAATTACGTAAGTAAGCAAACAGTATTGTTTCATAAAAAAAAATCATCAGATCTACCACAAACCATCTTGGAGTGGTTCAATTCCTTCACCATACAGCACAGCTTATAACTAAAAGCAGGACCCAAAGCCAGAAACTCACTCACCATAAGCTCAAACTTCCCATTCATACTACACAAGAGTGGCTGCACAGGTGGCTTACTTGGAAAGAACACTTAATTTCACCGGCACTCTTCCCTCTCCCTTCAACTGGGAGTTACTGTCAGTAAGAGCCAAAACGGTGTTAGACCCCGTCTCCTTTTATATAGCATACTTTGAAAAAGCAGAACCACCAAATATATGCCTTTAGAGCTTCAGAAGTAATCTTTCCACACCTTGAAAGGACAGTGCAAAAAAAAAAAAAACCCCACAAAAATATCCACCCACAGAGGAGCATCTCTGTAAAGCAACTAATCACACTGGCCATGCAGTGTGCCACTCAAGCATCAGACTGCAAACCATACAAATGCTAAACTACTTAGTGCTCTTCCTACTAAGGTTTTTGGTTAGAGCTACCAAGTAGAGCTACATCAGATATTCTGGAGAAAACCACCTCTACAAGCAAGAAGTACCTTATGCAGCTGAACAGCAAGTTCACAAGCTTATCTTTATAGCCTTCTGATAAGGCTTTTACATGCATGCAGTGAGCATTTTCACAATCAAATTCAAACTGTCTATTCTTGAATATACTAATTCAGCTTCATATACAACAACAGTGAATCAGATAAACATGATAATTTTTTACCAGGTCTAATTGGAACTTTTCAGAAAGCTTTAGTCAAGAATAGAAACAGGTTGGACTCGTAACATTTCAACATCTATCCACTATCAATTAATATACTTATTTCATAGTCTTATTTGTGAACTAAACCAAAGAGCTTAAAAATATCATGAATCTGAATGGAGCAATATGCATGCAATTCTTTAGAGGCAACAGATACACAACCTAATATTGTTTAACTGCCCCCCAAACATAGGTTCTCTTGCTTTTACTGCAGGGCAGCTGTAGCAGAAACTTTCTAAATACAAAAGCTATTTTATTGTGAAATAACTGTATCTAGTTTAAAATAGCATAATTAATAGAACTAGCTACATAGTTAGAAAAGTTGTAGAGATTAAGAGCTATTTTTAGTAACATGCTTAGTAAGTAGACAGGCAAACATGATGGTACTTCCCAAAGGCTGAGACAGCCTTCAAACATTAAGTTTGCTTGAACAAGCAAAGGCAAGTCTAATTTAGCCCACCAGATTTTGCACAATGTTGTCTGTTGCACCTCCTAACAGTAACAAGCTGTTACAGACAATAGATTTCTCTTCCTGTGCACTAGTGAAACCTATCACTTAGCAGCAGAAAGATCACTGGCAAACTAGTACAAATGTACTCTCACGCAACATCCAAGAGCTCAATGACAAGTTTAGACCTTTTGTTCTGTTTTGAAGAAGCAGAGCTAGAAGAGTTTGCTTGAGCTGTGAAATTTCTGTCCAAGACCAGAAACAGTGGGAAGTACAGAGTTATAAGAAACAAACCATCACTTAAAATTAACTAAAACCCCCTTAACACATATGTCTATTTTTAAGACAAAAATAAAAGTTATAAGGCAAGCTAAATTTAAGTTACTTCATTTAAAAAATTTCATTTTTCTCATCAGTAAAGATGATGTGACACAAGTTTAGTACTTATCTCCTCTTCAAGCTAGAGTAAGCCTCTTCCCCCCACCCCCAATATCAGGAAGATTAGGAGTTTAAATCCTTAGTCACATAGTAAGAAACCTGCTAGCCAGTATTACCATCTGAATTCAAGTGCTCATAGTCATTCGACTGGCACAGAACAAATTTTGAAATTATTCATTAAAAAAACCAAAAGCAGTGCTGATTCAAACAAAGTAAGAATCAATATCAGGCAACAGTGCAAAAGCTTACCCATACACAAACTTCCTCGCTTCTAGGAAGATCTGATTGATCAGTTCTCTAGTTGGGGCAACAATAATACATTCTGGTTCTTGCTGCTCTTTAAAGCTACTAGCAGTTACGCCATCTCTCATCATGTGGGCCACAATTGGTAGAAGAAAAGCCGCCTAAAAAAAAAGCAGCAGTATTTATGCTGTTTAAGTCTTAAAGCTTTCATCAGTCACACTAAAAGCTGCGTATCAATCTTAAAGCTAGAATGATACATCAACTTTAAGGAAATCAAACTGCAAAAGGATTGACCTGGATGCACTACAGAACATTAAAACTTATTTCTCCTTGTCTAAGAAGCATGAAAATATCCCTCTTAAGAATCTAATAATGCAGGAACACAGTTATGCCCTAACTAACTTCTAGGTTCTTCAGGCAGTTCCACACATGCTTAGATAAATTCATAATTACATACCCCAAGATCAAAAACCCTCCTTAACACTTACTTACAAGCGCTACATTATCATCAGTACACCTGTAAGGTAACCACATACCACCATGCTCCAGACTACTACAATAGCAGATCAGTTTGCAACAGCTGCACCAGCACCCTTACTTCCTTGTAAGACTAGTCACCCCCAAAACAGACTCTATACAGCAGTCCCAAAAGCATTCAGAATATTTACAGCATAAGCTTTGGACACTTCCCCCTCTGCAAACAGAAGAGGTTTTTCAAAACAAGTAACTAATAAGCTACATAACAAAGTTAGAATTCTACACTACACTGAATAGCAAAAAGCTATACTTAATACCCAAATATTGTCATACAGAGCTGTCAGTGGTTAGATTTGGGTACATTAGACAGTTTAACAAGTTGAGACAACTGTCAACTTGGTATCAGCTCTCAACACTGTTCCATGGTTCATACTGATTCACCTAAAACTAAGTCTGATGCAGATTAGACTTCATCAAACTAAGGATGACAAACCAGCGCAACACACTAAAACACACAAACCAAAACATACATACCAACACCAAAAAAAAACCCCCACACACCCAACACAAAAATCCACACAGCACAGAAAGAAACCCCAGCCTTCAACTGCTGAGGTTTTTTTTCCTCACCAGCAGTTTCTATGACTGCCCATACTTCTGAATCTCTATCTGTAGCCCTGAAGACTGGCTTGCTGTATCAAGACACTAGTTCACTGAAATTAAAAAGAAATTCAGGCCAAAAATGCAACAAGTCATCCATGGTTTCTGTCTGTGCTTAATACTACACCTGCCATTGCAGTGCAAGTCAATGCATTAGACAACAAGCTGTGAAGCATCTGGCATGTGGAAGACTGAGGCATCCACCTAAAAGTTCAAGGTCACACACTTCCAGTAGTATGACTACTACACAAAACACTTACAGTTTTTCCTGATCCTGTCTGGGCACATGCCATTAAATCCCGTCCTGCCAGTATAATAGGAATGCTGTACTTCTGCACTGGAGTAAGTTTAGAGTATCCAGCTTTAGCAATGTTCATGCTTAAAGTATGACAGAGGTTAGCTTCTTCAAAAGCCTGTAAGAAAAAAAATTATTATTAACAGTACACAACCAAAAAGTTAAAAAGTTTTTAAACTGAGATGCTCACCATAGTATACAGACAGCCAAACACTAGAAAGTATTAACTTTAGAGGGGGTCTCAACAGTCATCTAGATTGCCAAGGTTCCTACAGGTAAAAGCCCCAAAGGTTTCTTCAACCTGCTCATGCCATTCAAGTGAAGTTGTTTGTAGGACAGTGAAGACCTTCAGCTGGTCTTACTAGCTTTGAGAGAAAACTGCTCAGAAGCCGTGTATCTGGATTCAAGCAGGTAAACTCATATCATAGCATGCTACGAAAACAAACTAAAACTCTTCAGTTTCATTTCATGTAGGAGATAGACACTTAGTCTCTGTGATAAAATAAGGGGAGCTAAAGCAACATCCCTATCCAAGACCAAAAAGCATCATACATGATAAAATCAGCTTAACTTCAGTGAGAAAACCTTTCAGAAGATGGATGGGGAAAAAACCTCTGCATCTGCTCCTTCAACACAGGTGCTACTATACCTTCCACCCTTCTCTCTCCCTAAAGAAAAGCTTTGGTTTTTTTAAACACTAGCCACTTGGTATGGAGTAGAAGCAAAGTTAAAAACAATAAAGAGTAGCCACAGAAAAAAGGGCTAGAAATTACTTCAAAAACACCTCTGTCCAAATGAAACTCTTCCAACAGGTGTTCATCTACACTGTTAAAGATCCTCCAGTAACAGACTTCAACAAGATGACTCTACCAGCCTTCCCAGAAACTGCTGCCAAAGACCGCTTTCTTTCAAGATCTAAACTGGTATTTTTCTGCAATTTAAGGACTATACTTCCTGTCCATCCAGTATAACTTTCTCTGGGCAATTTCTGTAGTTTGTCAATGTCATTCTGAATTTGAATTTTTATCTTTCAAGTGGGCAGCATCTCCTTCCAACACAGGACTGTCTGCAAGATTCAAAATCTTTTATTAGTATTTTCATTAGCAGTGAATATTAGATCCAGTATACATCCTTCCAGAATCATGCTTAACATAAACCCCGAGATTAATGAGTTCACTAACCAGAAATGGTGCTGGAGGGTCAAGTCCTGACACTTCAACAACGTTTTCATCGTACTTGTCAAAATTAATTCCTGTCTGATAATGTGCAAAGATGGCTCGTTCATCATCAGGTGGAGGAGGTGGCACATAAGTCACCCTTGGACCTTCGGAACACAACCACTCAAGTTCATGAACAATATAAAGAAAACTTAAACTAAAACTATTTTAAGTATGGAGCTATTGAAGTTAATGTCAGTGAGATGTCATTTATACTTCTCTCCATTTTCCAGGAAGGCAAGAAATTCCATAAATGAATTCTATTAGAACTTAATTTTATACTACTAGACCTAAAGCTTACTTACAAATAATGTCAGACTTTCGTAAAGCATTCTTTTCTCACATTTGCTCAAGGACCTTACTTTGAATACCTACTCACAAAAATTAAATTAGGCTCTACTTTACCACCATGCAAAAACCGATTCTACCACAAAAACTCATTACACTATGAATTATCCTATTCAATAAAAATGCATTTATTAATACACAAAGATAAAACTAATCTGTTCATGGTAGTACATTTATAGTTCTGCATTCCTTATGGTATTTTTCAAGCTAATAAACTCAGCGGTATAACATTAATTATTTGATGCTCGCTAAAAGATTAGCAGTAGAAGCCATTTCACAGGGACCTCAAATGAGGAAAGATCAGGAAATTATTTGTACAGAAGTTGGGAGTTCACTATTTGTCTTTTTGCATTTCAAGAGTAATAGAGAGGCAAAACAAGGCTAAGGTCATTTGCAAAAAACACACTTCAGGTAAGTAAACATTCTCATAGATTGTCCCAACCGACACTTTAAATACGTACCAGAAAGTCATTACTGATCATACATTTCAACTTGACATAAATAAACATATATATAAAAACACATAAATCATGAAATTTTATTTACTAACTTGGACTGAGTAAAACACACTGAGCCTGTTTTCCAGAAATAGCATCCCAGATGCTATAGCATCAGAAACTGAGAATCTACTGTTCCTTCGTGGTTTGCTTTAATGACTGTCATCCCTTAAAATGCCTACACTATTACCAATTAAGTTCTCTTAACACTTGTGTCTCAGGTAGGTAAGCTTTACCATTAGAAAGAAGAAACAGCCAGCAACAGACAAATTCTACAACACTCCATTCCAAAAAGTTAATCTTTATTTAGGTGAGAATAACCACTGTGTTGCCCAGTAATTTAAAGATGAACAAAGTTTAAACATACTTAGTTTAACAGTATTTGCTTGGCATCTCATGTTACACGAACAGTTTTGAGGTGGCTATGCATTTACCCATACCACCGCCTTCTTTTTTACCCAATTACTTCCAGCAGCTTTAAGTAAGAGAACTTTCCTTGAGTTAAAAGCAAATTAAAATCGGCATGTTACTTACCTCTTTCAGAACCTATTTCTTCATTGCATTCTTTGTAAGCTGCTGTTAAAAGAGAGCATTCCGAAGTTAATTGTTTTCAGGAAAAAAAAAAAAGCTCATTTGAGAGAAAATACAAGTAAGAACCTTAATGAAAATTTCCTAGAGGCACTTAGAAAACTCAACAGTGGGTCCTGTACAGTTGGTAGAATGAGTGGAAGTATTTAGGTAAGCAATGAAAGCTTAGTTACAAAAAGCCAGAAGACAAATGCCCTAGATTTGTGTTTAAAAGGACAGAAAGAAAGACTGTCAGAACACTGAGTTTAGGCGGACTTTGCAGAAACAACATGAAAGAATTAAACACAGCATCTTGCTGAGGGACTTCCAAACCAGATCTGGTCCTTACTTGACCCGTAATAAGCCCCTTATCATCAAATCAAATGCCATCATCCCAGATTATGAGATGGCCATCACAAGATGTCTAGATAACATAAGTTGTATTTAAAGACAACGAAAAGGAATGATCCCTCCCAAATCCTGTATATGCTTTACAAGGACAGATACATTGTCTATATTCACTTGAGATCAATCATGAGCAAAAAAAGCATCTATAACAAGAAACTGAAATGCAACAGAAGTGACAGTTTCATAACCTTGTTTTCTTATCTCTTAAGTGAAGTTTTTCCCCTAAAACTGGTAAACAAAATATTGTGATCCACAAGAAATTCACACATGCTTATGGTTACAGCGTCTTGGTTTTAAGAACCATTCAACTTTTCCACAACATCAGGAGATGCTTGTTTTATGCCATATAACCAGCTTTTAAATAACTAAAGAGCCATAACCATGAACTTCAGTGTCATCACAGTAATTCTTCAAGAGTTAGGAGAGAATTTAAATCAGAAGAGATAACTATCCTATTATTTCAACAGCCATACGTTGACAACATCCACTCCATGGAAGTTCTGACCTTGCCATCCACATACTGTGTGTGTTGCTTTCATTGTCACTTGAAAAACAAAGACATTTACTCTTAAAAGGGAGGGAGTACCACATGTTTCACATATGTAAAAACTGTACTAAGACTGAGATATTAACAGCAGCATTCCCAGAATCCATTTTAAGTCTTTACTTTTACTATAAACGAAATAGAAAAAGCCTTAAACCTAACTCATAGCCTCTAGCTATTCTGTGCAGGAAGTTATGTTGCTGATTTCAAAGAAGGGTAAAAAAAATCTTTAATGTAAAGTCCCTCTGGAAAAGAAAGGAGACTAGAAACACAGATAAGGGACACAAGACTGAGTGAAGAGGAAAGGCAACAACAAAAGCTGTTAATTGGTTCTCTACTCAAATGTGCAGCTCAAGCTATTCATAAAAATCATACTGCGAGACTGACAATTTCAGGACTGGTACCACAGAAGTGCAGTGACCCTCCAATGCCTACTTTCCCCTCCCTCATCTGCATTTTTCCTCACTGCAGCAGTGCAAGCACAAAAGAGTAACAGCAGGGCAGCATTATTAATCCAATTGCTCACTCTCAACAAGATTGAATTATTAACTCTGAACATAAATACCAGGTCTAAAGAGGCAGACAGTGCTGCGACTTGGATCAGGAATGCTCTGTTCAGCCACAATACTCTTAAGCAACTCTTTAAAACCACAGCTTCATCAAGACAGTGACAGAATCCAAGCAAAGATGCAACATCCAGTGTGTGTAATTACTTTTACATACTTATTTTTCCTTCAGAAGATGGAACATGCTTACACAGTATCTACTCGCAAAAAGCGTAACTGTTTTAAGAAAAGCCAGCACAGCCCTACCTTCATTAGCTCTACAAACTGTTAGTGACATGATCGCTATTTGGAGATGGAAGCAACAGCCTAGCAGCGCTTGTGCTGTTCCTTCACTAGATCCAGACACACTCTCTTACTACAAAAGGACATATTTCTTATGCAACAAACTACTCTTTATGAAGAACTGTCTTTCCACATGAACTTCTATACAGACCCGTGCAACTGCTGTCTACCAATATCCGTAACAGTCTTTACATATTAATACTTCATACAATGGTCACGAAAAAGTAAGGAACGACTATCCTGTGTTAAGGATGCAGTTATGCCAACCATTGGTATTAGCATGTTGCCTCTACAACACTTAAGAT
>JAVKLA010000074.1:63946788-63956797 GCA_034782735.1 Sagittarius serpentarius
TCATTTCCTGGTCAGACTGCCGCACTTTGCTTAAAAGTTTCTGCACAATCAGATGTCCTTACAAAGACATTATATGGAGATAAGACCTCCAAGTTTGTTTACTGACCTCCAACGTTCAGTAATTCACTTATGAAATAATGCACATTACCAAATACTGCCAAGCAGAACTTACTACTTAAAACATGCTCTTTCTTGCATGTGACAGTGTAAAACAAATGATCCTTTTATTTGCTGTGTGTTATGTTCCATTTTTCTACTAATTGAAGAAATGGTACCTTCTGTCAGGCAGGCTCTGCTCCCTAGGCTATGTTGCCTTTGTGCATGGAAGAGGGTAGAACAGAATGTAATGGTTGTCAGTGTCAAGAGCTGCAAGGCAATGTGTCTTTAGACTTGCTTATCTGGGATTAGACATCCTGGCTAAAAGTACTGAGTGGTTCAGTTCAATTATTTAATGTAGGAATTCTTCGTGCTTTGATTATTTTCCCAGGTAATCTTTAAAAATGCAGACTTAACAGTAACAAACTGTAGTGATTAATTGTAATCAGTCTTATGGCAACCTTTTTAAGAAAATATAGCGTCTTTACTTTTGTCTTTTTCATAAACCATGTGAAATTTGTGGCAAAATGTTTCAAGGAAGCTAAACAGCCCTTAAGTTACCTTAAGACCTTTTTGAGATGTCTGGCTGTGCTGTATACATGGACAATATACTTTAGACCTCAACTGAGACCTGAAACTGGTTTCATGTTACTACTTAAGGCATTCTTCTAACCTGGTAGTAATGCTCAAGTGGAAATAATTAAAGCTTATGCTTTTTCCTGTTAAAATGAAGCCTTGTTCCTCACATCAGAAGTGATCTGTGAGGTAGGTATTGATGGAGTAAAAAGGCATGGATCTCTGCAAAGCTGTTCTTTTGAAGTCAGACTCTGCCATTTTAGAAAGAATCAAAACAAGACAACTCTGTTTCATGATGCTACAGTTTCACTGGATACTGTTCTAATATTCATTTGAAAAAGATGTCCTGAATCTGATGTGCAAATTCCTACTGGGATAATTTAGCCTTTCCTTCATTAGCAAAAGGTAGGGGTTGTCTGTACTGTTTTATTTATAAATGTATTATCTCCTAATACTTCTGCATTCTTGGGACTAGTAAATATTTGTTGTTGTTTTAATTAAAAATTTATTTATATTTGAAATGCTGGCTTATGGCAAGCCAGCATTTGCACTATGATCACAAAGAAGCCTGGGCTGTGCAGCTGCTTGGCTGGTTTGATAGACAGGATGTTCTCCTGGCTTTGGGAAGATGTTTTTATGCTTAGAAGTCATTGGGAAGCTTTTCCATTGTCAAACTCAGTGTTTGAAAGGGTTTTAAGATTTTTTTTTTTTTTTTAATATTAAAGTCTGTTTTTAAGGAAGTCTAGAGACACAGTATTGCTAAAGAAATTTCACTGGGATTGCACAATGTACACATTGTTTCAATACTTTGTCCCTGCTGTATTTCTGGCAATACTTTTATGTGCTAAGCACAGTATTTTAAACCATGTACAGCACACTTACCTATGCCTGATGAGAATGCAGTCAAACTTTGTAATCTTCAGCTTGGAACAAGGCAGTCTTTAGTGTTACATTGGGCTAATACATTCCTAAAATGAAGAATGCGAGTAATCAACAACACTTTTAAAAGGGCATAGGAATTCCAAAATAAACTTAGCGAATTGTGTGTATTCCTTCTGTCACTTAATTAGCCATCTGAATTCCTTCAGTTGGCAACAGGTTGCCTTCAGGAATTGTAGGAAACTTCATCTTATGGACAACAGGAATAGCTCCAAATTCAGTGGATAAAATATTCACACAGAAGCCAGGAATTTCTTATTCTGTATCTTTTGTTCTGTAGAACAGCATGCTTTGCTTTCGTGTCTCAGATGTTGTGTTTGAAAGCCAGAGCCCTTCAAAATGCCTATTGTATTGGCTTCCATAGTGGACTCTAGCCCAGGGATTTTAACTGGTGAAGAGTTAGAGAGTACTAAGTGGAGAAGGGATGCCTAGTTAAAATGTATTCGTAATGGTTTTGAATTTTGAACATCCGAAGAGAACACATTTTCAGTACAGTTTTTCTGTTAAAGAAATGAATTGAAAAAATATCTGTTGGGGGAACATACAAAAGTCATATTACCCTTTTCTTAGTGCCTCTGAAACTGAAAGCTATTGGCAGTGCTTTGAATCGACCATAAACCAAGAACGCTAAAATCTTCTGAGGAAACTTATGTGGTTTTATTCTGGTATCTGATGCAGTTTCGGAATGTTATACATGCAAATGAATGCAGGAAGTTTTGCAGTTTCACTTACGCACAAGATTGTTTTATTGCCTTTTTTGTGGTATTTGAGTAGTGAATGTTTAATACAGCTATCTTACTGCACATCAGGGCTGCCTTCCTTACCTTTGGTGCAAAGAGCAGAGATGTTTCCCTTGACCAGAAATTTCCCTGGCCTCAGGCTGTCTGCCTGGCTGAGGCACCAAAACAGGGACCTTCTGGATATGGGGGAGGGCAGACTGGAGAGCTATGCAGCATTTTATGAAGTTGGCCTTGTTTGTGTATGCCAAACTCCTAAGCAAGGAGCGCTGCGTTACATAGCTAAATGGCACAGAAGCCTGGCTACAGCCTGTGAAGCAGCACCATTACAAGGCTCTGCGCATAAAATAGAAAATATAGGTTAAGTACAGTTTCTTTAACCTCTCCGCTTAAGACTGAATTAGAAATGTCTTTCCGTTTTGCTTCTCTTCTTGAGGAAGAGGTGGATGGGATTTGTTTTACAGCTGTGATACTCAGCTCCTCACAGAAATCACCTGTGCTGTGCAGGGGAGGACCTTGCAGAAGTCACCCTGGTCAGTCAGCGTCAACTGTTGAGTCCCTTCAGTCTGGACCTGCTACAAGCCTTTAGTTGAAGGCCATGTTGACACTCTGTAAATGAGATAGCCAAGTATGAAACTATTTCTACAAGTACTAGATGAGGTGTCATCTCTTGCAGCTGACTGGCTAATGAACTGCCTTCCTGCTTTCCCCCCTGCCCTTCAATGACAGATGATTGTAGTCTGTGTGAATCCGTACATTTAACAAAGGTATGCATGTGTATACGTGGTATAAACACCTAGATGTGAGTTGTGAACTACTGCCTCTTGATGGCAAATAATTGGTTTGGGGCGATTAATGTGTCATCTGATCTTATACACATACTGTGACTATCAGATAAGTAATTTTTAAAATGGGTAATATTTACAGTATTTTGATATTTATCAAGAAGATGAAACGTAAGTATACTTTGTTTTAAGGGACACTTGATTTCTAGCTTTGAGGATGTGTTCACTTGCTGTTCAAAATTCAGTCAAAGGGCTAGTAGTTACTACCTGATGTGGAGATCAACTTAATACTGGAATAGGATAGCTGCTGAGTAGTGAAATCTGCTGTTTGTCAAAAGCTGTTGTTGGACATGCGTGATGCCTGTTGTGGCTAGGTAGCCTCCTTAAAGAAAAAGATGGAGGTGTTTGCATTTTACCAGTTCACTTGTGTAAGATAAATCAGCTATCACCGTAGACTGAGTGTTGCAAAAGAAAATTAATGAGATGTTTGCTCTCTTCTCTTCCAGACTATCATTTTACTCTGGCCATTCTTCATTCTCCATGTACTGCATGCTCTTCCTAGCAGTAAGTATGCTCTTTTCATCTAAATGGCAACAAAAAGTCTGTTAGTTACCTAGTACAAAAATCAAAACGTTTACTTGCCTGCTTTGCGCAAGTGACATTGATTGTGTAGGTGCTTGTCTGAGATAATTGAAGATTTCTCGGTAGGAGTTGAATGCCACTGATGCTGGGACAAGAAGCAGAATTAGGTTCAGTATGCCAAAAAATACTTCCTATGGTAGTTGGCTTGTGTGTCTTTTCTGAAATGAACGTGGTGATAAGTTGGTTTGGAAAATAAGCCACTACTTAAATTGAGTTATATTGAAAGTATTGCAAGACATACAAAAATATGTAAGATATCTCTGACAATGAAACATGCAAAGCCTTTTAAAAAGAACAGAAAACCTAAACTCAAACCCTGATCAAACATGGGTGAGCCCGTAAGCACAAAACAGAAGATCAACTTGAATTTTTAAATTCCTTTTAATTTTCTATCTTTCAGGGGCAGGGAGGCAGAGTGAGGGAAGGCAGGGAACAGATCTGTCTGTGGAAGTAAATACTAATGATAAGATCAATTCACTAATGCTTCAATTGGAGCCTGATGTATTTCAGTTCAAATTGTTCCAAGTAAGCTAGGGCAAATTATCTTCACTCCTAGGATAAGCTTTGTAACACTGAAAGATTGATTGGTTGTTCTCCCCCTGGTAATTTGTAACACAGAAGGTATTAAACAGCTTTGTGCTATTTCATTATTAATGCAGTTATAAAATTAAGCGCCAGTCCTGGATGTAAATTCCTAGCATAATACATACATGCCGGGATCTTCACAGAGCTCAGATTGAATTTGACTTCTCACCTTGGTTGCATTTTTCATTTTTTTTTGCTGTCTCTTGGCAAGAGCCTAACATTCACAGTGAGTGGACAAGATTATTCAAACTAAACTAAAAACCCTACAACCACATACAGAAAGGGGTGGCTCTTCAGTATGACATAAGTCTTTTAACTTTATTTTGAAATAAAGCTTTTTCAGAAGCTCAGTGTTCAGTTTGGATCTACCATTGCAGTTTGTTTATGGCTAAACCTGGTTAGTTCCTCTCCCCTCTCTTACCTGTCTTTATCTAATGCGAATAAAAGGAGTTCATAAAAGTGTTGTGTTCTGGGTTTGACTAGAATATAGTGCAACTTCCTATTGGTCAGGTGTTTAAAAAAAAAAAATCTTTACTTGCTCATTATGACTGGCAGTCTCCAAAATTATACAGGTCCACTTGTGATATGGTTCCAAACCCACTATTTCCATAGTACAGTGGAGCAATTACTGCTATATAGCAACCTAAGACTGATTTGCTCCATTGAGTTCAGCCATACCCTTCCGATCCAACTTCTCCGTGCATGGTTTTGTTGAGCAACGTGAGAGTGTGATACTGCCACCTCTCAGAAGCACAAACTCGGAGACAAGAAGAAGCTTGCTAGGTGTGTGGCAATGTGTACGGTTTATAATTTATACTGACTGGGTTGGTCATTTGGCAGGGATCTGAATCTGTTTGAACTTTTACCTCTGTCACATGTATGTGTAAGGGGAGTCCTGCTTGCTGCTGCAGCCTGAGGAAATGGTGGTGGTCGGGAGAACTTCTCAGCTGGTACAGACCGAGAGAAAGGAGTTGCTATTTTCAAACGTTGCATCTGTTAATTAAAACCTGGGCTGCCTGCCCTCCCCTCCAGCACTCCCCCACCCCCACCCCTTGCTGTAATACAGTTTGGACCTACTAGTTTAACCTACTAGGATTTGAAAAAATGCAGCCTTTGGCAAGAAAGCCAGGAATTCTTTATTTTGAAGATACTAACTTCATGTGAGTTGAATAATGCTTTCTGTAATTGCCGGTGGCGTGGGTTTTTGAATCCATGCAAAGCACCTTGTGCGGAGAGTTCCTGAACAGGCAGCTATAAACCTTACCTGTCTTGGGGCTTTGTCTACGTGTGAGCTTTGCTTTTAGCCACCTTCTGCATGGGGGCGAGGTGGGACAGCGGAAGTCAAATCCATCCTCTGTATGCCACTTTGAAATGCTGTAAATCCAGAGCTTGTGTCAGTCCTGGTTCAGCAATGAAATAAAATGTGCTGTGGCTCAGCAAGCTGCTACAGGAACTGTCCTTGTGTTCATTCAGTTCTGTAGTAACTGCAAGACAGCATGGCTTTACTTAGCTACCTTAAACTAGAAGGGTATGAATGTCTTTAACAAATGTCATGTTAAGAGTTAAACAGTAAACGTTCTATTGGAGATCAGTTTGTTATTCAGTAAACTTGTCAATGAATAGCCAGAACCCTGGCTGGAGGAGGCAGCATTCTTCATCCATTCCTGCACCCCAGTTTCGTTTCTTGTCTTTGGCTGAGCTATTACCCAGTACAAATGAGAGGCTTTGTGGTAATCAGACTTCTACTTTCTTCTGTCCTGTAATAATATTATTCATTCAGAAACTGTTGGGAGGCCTTCACAGGGACATCTGAAGAAGGTTAATGACTCCTGTGCAGGATGTTTTTACCTTGCTGATCAAGCCAGCATTACTGCATACTAACCTTTGCATCAAATGTGGTCTTTTAATTAAAAAAAAAAAAAAAAAAAAAAAAAGGTAAGATATCTTCAAGCAGACAGCTCCTGCAGGACCTTGAGGAAAACTGCCTTCTAACCCGCCCCCGCCCTTGCCCGAGTGGCAGGGCAGAGTGCTGCCACTGGCTCTAAACCAGACCTGCGGCACTTGATCACCTGTTTGTTAACTGAACCGTGATGCTGGCTTCATCTGCTTTTTGCACACTTGCTCCAGCCGCGGACTGAGTCATAAGCAGGACAGAATTGTTAACATGTGGCAGTACTCATAGGCAGTATTAATCATAACCAGACATTAGCATGTTGGTTTCTGGAGAGACTGGAGGAGTCTGCCATGTGTGCATACTGCAGACAGCATACTCTTAAATGTTAACTTGCTGAACATGTGTACTCTGTCAGGTTATGCATTTCAAAAATGAGGGAATACTTTGGGGGAACCAAAGGGGAAATGATGGCTGCCACAGAGAGCAGAAACACTGCAACCCTGAAACGAGAGATGCTTGAAGTGTGTGGCTTAAATAAAGCCACCTTATAAAATATTAGGCAAAGTAGTGAAATACTTCTGCAGCCTCAGTTACAGCAGAATTGCTGATTACGAGCAAGTTAAATTGTAGCTTTTTTGTGTTCTGTGCACTTGCACTTAATGGATTAAAAACATGTGGGTGGTTCATCAGCATTTTCAAATGTTTTAGATGCTTTAAACCTTTGGTGACGTGAGAAATTCCACAAGTCTCAGTGGGAACTGTGGTACTAGTTCTGACTGCATGGCTTTGCTGGAATCGGGAGAAAATACTGATAGTTTGAACATAATTCTGTGGTGCATGTCCCATTTCATAGTGAGGGCAGTACATGGGAACACCTGACAGCTCAGCCTTTGTATTTAATGTGAAGGAAGTTGTTGCCAAAACTGTAAGCTGTAGGTGCTGCTGGGTGGGTGTTTTTTTTAAAAAGTTCATCTTCTAGGGATGTTGTGACTTCAATGTCTTAATTCTGGGGGCTTCATTACCCTGGAAGTAGGGGTTTTGTCTGGATGGTCTCTCATTACCTTGCTTCAGGAGGATATAGAAGAAAGTGTTACTTAGTTCAGAAGGAAGGATAGAAGCTGAAAAGCTTAAAATTCCAAATTGAAAATATACAACTTGAATTTAAAAAGACCTAAAGAAATATGAAAGAATATCATGCCACGTGAACTGTTCAAAATGAATAGTCCAATCAAGCACATATCTGGGAATTTGAAGCATTTCTCCTTAGTTTTTCTTTTGGTTTGTGGGACAGCATTGGAGAACAGAACTTGACTTTTAACTTCAGGACTGGAAATACTTGGGCTCATGTCTTTCCGGGAGGACACAAATAACCTTTGTTCCCCAGCATTTACAGTTACTTAATACTGTCTTTCTTAGGTTCCTTGCAGGAGCAGCGTTCACCTTCCATGCATGTGGCAGTCAAGCTTTTAAAGGTTATCTAAATAGAAGGAATGAGTCTGTGATACCGTATCAGCTTACATACTTCCGTAACTGATAGCAGCTTCATTAAGCTAGTCCCTGCTTAAAGCCTGTTATGGCGAACTATAATGAATCTACATTTTGTTATCATGTTTGAATTGTCACTGTGCTCATGTGCAAAATCTCTACTTGAACTGGTCTCATGTAGCTTGCCGCATGTGACTATCTGGCATTAAAAAAGAAGCAAGGGCAGTGCCTACTGCGAATCACTGTGGCACCTGCCATTGAGAAAGGAGGTTTACTCATCCACAGAGTGTGTTAATTCGGTTTTGTAAAACTCTTGTAACAAGTTCTAGAAGAAAGATAACACAATAGAAATGTGTGGGCTTTGAGTAACTTCAGGGAATGTTAAATAGTTTATATAATCTAACTATTTAAATAAGCAGTAGTGTATATCACATCATTCTTACAGCACAGAGATCACTGCTGCATTTTTAACTGGATGTTCTGTTGCTATGTACCTGTAGAAAAGCCCTCATGTCTAGCTGGACTAGTTTAGGGCCTGGGTTTTCAGCCTGTTTCCAGGTTAGACTTACAGCTTCTTCTAGTTTCTAACTCATTGGTATATGGAATGAGCGAAACCACAGGAAAAAAATCTGCTTGCAGACTGTCAGGCCAGGAAGCTGTGGTGGAGAATGTATTTTGAAGTTCATTTTGCAGGGCTCGGTGAGTCAGTCTGGGCCCAGACAGAGCCTTTATCTCTGGGATGCTTTTTGCCAACAGCTTCATGTAGAAACTAGAGGGAGTTTGAGCACTCCCACAGTATGTGGGAACCCAGTGACCTAATAACAGATGCTGGAGCACAATTTGTCTCTGTCATCCCCTCTGCCTGCTGCTCCTTTCCTTTCATAGATAAAACAGCTGGCACAATCTCTCTTTTATCAATACCACCATTTTGTCTTAGCTTGGAGAAGAGGACAGCAAGTGTAGTTGAACACTTCTTCTGGCAATGTCCATGTGACCAAACTAGCACCCTTCTCCTAGAGTGGGAGATGCTGCAGTTAATTACAAGCTTTTGCTTCAGCTTTTCTTTTTTTTTAAACTTATTCCTGAAAGCTATTGTAAATTAAAATGTTAAATGCATGGTGTCTTCGGTAGCTGAATGACCCCACTGCAACTGTTGCAGTTGGCAGAAATGAGTGCGGTACTGAGGATCAGGTTGCTGTAATGGAATCAGTCTCGGGTGTAGCTGGCCCAGGCACTTCCCTGCCTGCACCTAACCTGGAATGAAGAACAGGGCTGCAGAAACCCAGCCTAACTGTCCTGCTGTTCTGGGGACGGCAATGCGTTTGTGTGGCTGAGACTTGGGACGAACGGGGATAATGAATCTTTGCACGATGTAATTTGAGTGGCTTTCAAGCTCACCCACAGTTCATTGGGAAAGAACATCTTGTGTGTCCAAGGACACAGGGAATTAGATGAGAATGGGAGGGAGACTGGTATTTCAGTGACCTGGGCTGACAGCCTTCTTTTGCAGAGAGATCATAGGCTAAATAAACGCAAGTGAAAGCAGGGCTGCTTTTGGTATTCATGCTCCTAAATGTGCCAATCAAGCTTTGCTCTTGAAATCTTTAATTTTAGTTTATGTTGGGATTGGAGGTTGAGTGAAACAGTACCCAAATAAGAGCCTGGGAGCCCTTAACACAGTATTTTAGGTATATCTGTTTGCATGGCAGTGTTTCTTGACTTTCCCAAATGCTACTAACTAGAGCTACAGAACAGTCCTTAATGTGTTCCTGTCCACATGAAAGTTGAGGACTACCTAGTCTTCAAAAACTAATCAAAAGATATTTGTTACTGAAAATGTTTTGTTTGGCTGTAGCTGTGGGTAGTACCAAGCATCTTACTTGAAGCAGAAATGAAAAAAAAATAAAGGTTCATGCTGTCAGGCTCAAATACGGAGACGCTTGTTTTTCTGTTTGCATGCACTCCTAGTATTCTTTTACTATTGGTATTTAGACTTTTTAATAGTAAGCAAAAAAAAGCAAAATGACTTTGTCATAGTTTGCTTGGGAGTCACAGCTGTTGGTAGTGATGAGACTACTGTGAATTGGCTCCTGTAGGACTGAGCTGAAAGCAATACCGTGCAGTGCTTATGTTCTTCTAGCGAAGGTTTCTAGAACTTGGTAGACACAACAGAATAATTACTTCGAGTAGAAGGAACACATTTAGGGTTTTTTTTTCTCATCAGCAAAGAGCCAAGTGTTAGCATTTGCAATGGAATAAAATGTTATTGT
>JAVKLA010000074.1:63975587-63987579 GCA_034782735.1 Sagittarius serpentarius
AAAAAATCAGCTCCATTTACCCATAGGAAACTCTGTCAAGTTTGGGAAGTTAAGATGTTTACCCAGAATGGGGAAAAAAAACTCAACCAGCCCACACAAAAAAAAACCACAGCAGAAATATTTGGTTGAGAAATGGGCACTCAACTTCTGAGATCTGTAGTAAGCCTCAGCTAACCAAATACTCAATCAAATGTAACCCAAAGGCATTATTTTCTTGCTATTAGAGCTCCTTCAGTGTCTTGTAGTTTATTGCAGTCACTATCAACATTGTGACAGCAGGGCATACAGTGCAGACACCCTCATAGAAGTCTGCTTGGTCCGTTAGGTCGTACCACATACAACTTTGTGCTGCCCATAACAGAACTACCTCACTTCTGTGAAGTGACTCCCGGAGAGCCTGTTTTCTGGAGCAGCACAGAAACACAAGAGCTGGTTTTGGGCGCAACCAGTTTCAGCCTAGCAGAGTACGACTTTATAAAAAATAACTAAGTGTATTGCTTCCAGGCTGCGAGTCAACTCGGGTAGCAGCAGCACAATGATTTATGTGGTACACTCCTCAGCTAATAAGCTCCATCAATTCAACTTAGCTCTGCACAAGCATATTAAAAATGATCAGATTCAATTATCTGTGAAGACTTTACCTACACTGTATTGAGCTATGCCTTTTCAGTGAAAAAAAACTAGTGGCACTTCTGTAAACTTCTAATCCCTGATGACTTTTTCTGAAGAGTTTTCTATTCAGATGTACTTCCCATCTCTATCAATCAAGGGCATACCACCGACTCAGCCAGTTTGTTAGTGAGATTCAACAATTTTACTATATTTAAAAAGGATTATTTGGGTTTATTAACTTAAAAAGGATTATTTGGTCTTACTAATTTAAACAGAATTATTTGCACTTTGCAAATTAAAAAAAAAGCAAGTAAGGGGACTATTAGAGTCTCTCTCTTCAGCTAAATATAGTGGTTTGGTTTGTATTTTTACCTGTGCTTTTTTTTCACAGAGTTTGTATACAGTTTCCAAGTTGGGATCATTGTGAAGAGGATGTGAATACATCCTATGCTCAAATGCCTCTACTTTTTGGATTACTTTTTTCAGTCCTTGATCTTTGATGCCCATGTCATCAATAGGGTCTAGTAATGGTACTCCATCAGGAAATCGCTTCTGTACTTCCTAAAAGGAAAAAAAAAAAAATCCACAATTTTTTTTTTTGTAAGATTAGTAACAGTAAAATAAACTATACTTCTACAAATCAGCTGGCACAACTATAGGGACACAGAAGGCAGCAGTGTAAGTTTGTTATGTGATGTTTCAACAGTTTTCAAAATCAGTTTAAAATGACTGTTGACAAGGACAACCAATCGACATTCATTGTGCCTTCCAACCCCTTTTAAGAATAAGGTTGAAGATGTGACACCAGCTTTAGACACATTTCTTTAGAACAAGTTGTCTTGGGTTCAAGAGTACCTCCGTGATCAGAGAAGAGAGCTTACACAGCCTAATGGAACTTACTTGTATAGATTTTAACACACTTTGCCTGTTGTCAATAGGCCTCAGGTCTTTCGGTATGTAAAGTCGGACACTGCTGATAGCTGAGAGTAGATGTACCAAAACAGGAACAACCTATCAAAGACAGTACAATAACTGATAAATCAGTAAAAAATGTATTTATTATTACTGTTCCATAGCAAAACTTTACAAATGAAAAGGAAAACTGAGTACACAAGGACACAACATTGGGTAAAGCAGTATCAGGAACCAGGAAAATGTGGGTAATGAGACAAAGTATTAATAAAGAAGAAAAGGGAGTTTGTCCAAATGGGAAAATTCTGTATTCAGTTCAATCTGGAGAGAGGGTACAAGTGGAAAATTTTTTTCCAGTTTTTCTATTATCTTGCCTTTTATCTACTGGAATATCTCTGATGATCCAAACCAGACAAATTATTGTCATATACTTAACTAGAAATGCTAACAATAGAGAACATTAAATCAGCAAATACATATTCTTAAGTATCAAAACCATGAAGACACCATGAAGAATCAATACTGTATCTCAAGCTTTAAATGGACTTTGTGAAAAAAACATGCGAACAAATTAAACAGCTGACTCTAGTCTGGAACTTATAATTGTTTGTCTTGATATAGGGTTTCAAATTGAAAATTTTAAATAATGAAAATGCTTTCACTAACAATTTAAATTTAATTTTAGAATGAGATAGCCTTGCAAAGCTGAAGGGGTCTGAAAAAGAGAAAGAAATAAAAAAAGAATACTGTTCCCAGAGACAGATGATACTGCTACAAAAAGTATCTGCCAAAGAGCACTGCTAAAATTTATTACTCAAGGATTATAAAAATTCTAATTAAATTCTCAAATGTAGTAGAACAAGTGCATACTACCCACAAAATCCTGCGCAATTATCCAAGAGAAAAACAGCTTATACACACTTGTTTATCTGCAGATTTCATCACATACGTAGGTCTTTTTCATAACTTTGTTTATACTACTGTTACTGTCTTTCATCTACTGATCTGAAATACACAACACAACAGTAACTAAGTTTCAAAGCACTTCTTATAAGGTAACAAATTCACTCAAGTTTTTTGTTTACACTTGAAAGTTTCCTCTTCAGTGAAATCAGCAACTTCTTAAGAAAGCAGAGTTAGGTGTACAGCTCCTTTCTCTTCCTTAATGCATCAACCCCTCTTTTACCACGGTTTGCAAATCCTTTGGATATAGAATCTTTGAGAAATTTGTAAGAAACCATTGAGAATAAACGTGTATAACAAACCTGCATCTCTCCTTTCTCATCAGGTCTGGCTGGCTTTGCAGCCTCAGTAGCAGAATTTTTCAAACTCTCTTTGCTGCAGTGCAGTAACACTTCAACTACATATAATGGGTCCAATTCACCAGAATTTGGCTGTTGAGGGCACAGAAAAAACAGGTCCGTAACAGTTATTTTAAAATACCAGCAAGAACAGAAGGAAAAAGCATTATTTTATTCAATATTAAAGGTATGAAATGACATACTCTGTGAAGAGCAGTATCAGCTGAGTCATGCAGTATGTTCTAAAAACTACTGAATTGATTGAAAGATCCCTCACACAGAAAAAACACACTTGAAAAAACTACCCCTTCCCCATTCTCCCTCGCCAGTGTAGCCTTAAGTCTACTTGCAGCTTTAGGTGCTTCTGCCTTTTCTTCTAGACATAGCTCTTTCAAAGTAAGCCAGTATCTTTTGTAATTGTAATGCAAAATATCTGCATCATGCTAGCAGTACCAAACTTTGTCTTTTTTTAAAAAAGAAACAAAACTTGGGGGATCTCTTTTGTCTGCAGGTTTGCAAGTTCAAGTTTTTCCCCATAATAGAGACCACAGGAAAATCTTTCAAGCATAACAGCTTGTATCTGCAGCAAACAGGAAGCTGCATCTTGCAGGCCACATCTTTATACACCCCAAACTGCACACGTAACATCTGACATTCGTTTAAAGAACACAAACGTGCAGGTATGGTGGTTAAAAACTATTGTTCACAAAGCCATAACCTTTATTATGCGCTGCTTTAAAAAAACCTGACATTAGTTATCTGACTGGATCAATACGCACTAAGGTTGCTCAAATACACTCCTACTATAAGCAAATATTTTTATGACTTTGAATAGAACTAAGTTATAGGCCTAACACTGAAGGCAGACATGATCTTTTAAAATACTATGTGCAAGCTTCTCTGCTTCCAAATACAAAAGTGAGAGAAAGAGAGAACAGTCTTTCAAAATCCCGTGTTAACTCAGTTCAGTTTTACCGCGCAGTGTTTTTCATTACAAGCCTACAACATACTATTTTCTTTCTCTGCATGCAAAGCAGGGTGGAGGCAGCTAACATTTTTAAGAGATTCTCAGAAGTACTATGAGAAACTGCCGTAGTAAACTAAAGAGAAAACAGGGTTATCCTGTCCTACAAGGTACATAATTTCTTCAAGAAAGGCAATTACTTGTTGGGGAAGAAACTGGTCCTCTGAATTCTATCCCACATTTGCAAAAAGCACTCACAGCAATGTAGAAGACCCATACCACTGCTGTTCTCTGAACTAGAATTTTAAAATAATATTCACATACACCAAATCAGTATCCAGCCAAAGCCACAGAAAGCACAATGCTGACTTGAACGAAGAGACTAAACTCATAGCCACACATATATGCTACAGAACATATTAGAATCAGAGATGTCTAGAAAACTATGAGGAAAAAAATACTTCTATCAGTAACCGTATTGTAAGCCTATTAGTAAAGCAGAAGTAAAAATGTCATTAACATCTGCTGTTAATATTACTCTCTATAAGTTTACGTGTACCGATGCCTTTTAGACAATGCTAACCAGACGTGACTTAATCTAGAACGGCTTTTTGAATGTGTAGTTTCCTTCAGTGGTTTCCTACAATTTAGGTACTGAACTCTTGAACAGGAACAGCCAAGGTTTTATATGTAACAGTAAAAGGAGACTAGAACACTCTGTAAAAATTTGTTAGTCACAGACATCTCTGTCACATCAAGTTTGAATGATCCTTTGATTCATGCTGCATCAATTCCCATGCTTCAAGGATAAAATTCTGCTCTTTGGCAGAATATTGCATGATTAGGTGTATTCCAAAGATTTTACATTTGCCCTGAAACATCTATTACTTCATGTGCCTAAAAATGAAACACGACAGCTGATCAGATCTGCTAATCAAGAAATATGGCACAGATAAATTCAGATTCCCAGATTAATAACATCAGACTCACTGAAAATTCAATGACCACAACATAGCACTAAAAACAATGTCTATGTAGTAAAAATTATAAATAAACATGAACAGAGAAGTACGTAAATTTAATAATCATCTAAATAAGGAAAACCAAATTGCAGCATCTCAACTTTTAATAACTATTAACAGACAAAAATGTGATGTATAGAATCACGGATCAGATGACAATATGGACTATAAACAGCACAACAATAAAACTGGCATACTGCTGGCATAATCTAGTAGAAATAAAATTTCTTACTCAAAAGTATCTGGGTGTTTTTATGAATTCTAAAGCAAATAGCTACTTTGCTGCCCACTATACTGTACAATATATAGCAAGCACCACTGCTTGAAATAAATTGTCCTGTCTGCTGTAATTCAGGATAAAGTGCTATTTGAATCCACAATTTTATGGAACGCTTCATCGTGAAATAATGCTAGAAAAACATCTAACTATAATTAACAATGAACATAACTGACAACGACTCATGCTTTTGCTTTCATATTGCAACAAAGAAAATTAGTGAAATACAGGCATACTGTAACCCTAAATGTCAATCTTAATTACATATATTCCTCACTAGAAAAAGGACTTCATTAGAAACTACGATACAGTGAAGAAAAAAATTTACAACTACAGAAAAACTAGTACTGTAGACTGAATTCAAGATCATTTCTAAAAGCAAATCCAAAGAAGTGTCACAGCTTAGAAGTGGATGAAGGTTTAAAAGACATGGCATAATAGTGATATAGTTACAACACTAACTAAGCCTACTACTACATTAAACAGTAATGGGGAAATGCATCTGTATCCCAGGAAAAAAAAGCATTGAATAGACACATTAAAATGCATAAATAACAGCTTCTTTAAATAATTTGTTTTGCTTCTGCTCATAGAAACTAGTCTTTCCATACTGATTTTAAAAGTTACACAGCTTTTAGCCTGTTCCATAATTTTCAGCATCTATTGTCATTCTTTCCACAGAACTCAGAAGGAAAAATTCAACCCAGCTGCTAGAATGACTTAATGAAAAGAGTGCTGCTGAAGCCAGAGCCATCTCCTGCAGAACACACCGTAATTTCAAAGCTAACATTCAAACCTAAAGGCTTTATACAACCATGAGACAGGCCAGATAGGGAAGGCAAATACATACGTGGATAAAATATGACACAGATAGAAGAAATGCCTCCAGTGACACAGAAGCTGGCAATTTTACATAGAAGGCTGGGGTGAGGGGGAAATCTGTTTTACCGCTCATGTGGCTCTATGAAAAAAAGCACTCCAGAAGCAAAAGTTTAAGCAATAGGAGTAACAGTCCAGTTTTCCAACTTGAAAAAGAAAGAAATGTGACTTTCAAAAGTAAGATGGAAAACCAAAACAAAATATATTTTAATAAGTTCTGCATGCACACGTTTTTCTCATTTCCTCTTTAATGAATATGTATTAGAGAGGCACCAAAAGGTGCCACAATGTACAGGCGCCACTACCACTTGACGAAGACGACTTCTCATTTAGACCTAGTAATTAATGCCAACGCTCTCCTGCCAAAATTACAGCAAAAATGCTACCACAGAAAAACACACTTTAAACTCAGGTTTTAATTTAGCCAGCAGAGTAGCCTGTCAAAACATTTCTGAAAGGGAGACCAAAACATCATCTCTGGGGTTATGCGGAGACCAACTACAAAAATGGATTTTTGGAAGGAAAAACAAATCTGGCTTCTATTGCTTCACTGCCCTCTGTATTTTCTTTCACATTTCCCCGAATCCATTTGTATTGTTTTGCTCTCTTTGTATTTTAATTTCCCAACCCTAAACTCTACCACAACATCTTGGAGGACAAGCAATCCCATGTCTCATGCACTAGCTTAGGACTCAAAACACAATTCCCCAGTTTGAGGTAACCTTCTACGTAAAGCCAAATGTCAGCTTCCCTATGCTCTCAACACTCACTTATAGCTCCTATAGATTTTCTGAGAGTAGGTAACATAGTATCTTTCCCATGCACAGCTTAGTGTAGCACTGCCGGGGGATGTCTCAGAAACAAACCAAATAGTCTGAAACAACTGTAGTGCCAAGTGCACTTTTGAACTAGGTATCTCAGACACAAGCAAGCATTTCCTCCATAAATGTGCCAAAAGTTAAAAAATGAACATAGGACTTAGGGTTTGTCCCACCTTCCAGAGTTTTTTTCTTACACTTGCAGTTCAGGAAGGCCTGAGCTTTTTTCAAAGTTGAGGTGAAAGAAAATTTTTTTTGCCTTTGAAAAATATAGGAGTTTTATCTTATTTTCAGAAAAAGCTGTAAGGTATTTATTTTTCTAATGGAGAGAATTTATATTTTACCTTAACATTCGATTTCTTAGAGAAATTAACAACCACTCCCCATCCAAAGTCATCACCTTCGTTCTTCACCTGAAATTATTACAAGATGTTAATAACATAACCCATTTATAATCACATCCTAGATAATCGTATCTTTTTTTATTTCTGATATTTCCAACAGCAGTCATGGACTATTATTCATCATGAAAACTGTATTTCTTTAATCCATTGTTGAACGTTTAACAAAGAAACATAACAGGAGTCAAAACTGTTGCTCAGTGCGATGCATGTTCTTTTTCAAGATGGTAAACTGGCAGACACAAATGGACCCTGCAAATTTCACGGACAGGTAGAGATTTGAAATGAAAACAAAACAAAAGAAAAATCGAATTACCTTTACCAGTCTTCCTGGCTGTAAAAAGGGCAAGCAATACTTTGGTTTGTGAACATATTCTTCAATCTCTTTACCCAGTTTTGCAAGCTGCTGTCGGATTTTGTAGTATATGACAACGTTTTCTTCATTGGGAATTGCTATTTTGTTGTACTGTCCTTCCAAATTACTCACTCCTATAAGAGAAAGTAAACTCATGGAAATTAATGATTTCATAGATTTAGAAATCAATGTTTCCCTTTCAGTTCTACGTAATTAGTATTTTGCCATCATTTTTGGCATTCCTTTTCTATTTACAATAATCCCTTCTCTGGAAAGCTAGGAATCTATAAATGTGTCAATTACATTTTATTTAGATGAAATTAAATATTAATAAAAATTTTTTTTTTAATAAACAAGCTTGAGAAAACAGAGAAGGCTAGACCCCCAATTGTCCAGGAATCACTGATTTAGGGTTGCACAGAACTCCCACGAAAACTTGCAATGATTTGTAGGAGGGTATTCACTGCCTACCAGTGCTCTTCTACCTCCTCCTATGAAAATAAGGTTGCTCAAAGACATCGTCTAACAAGATGTCTTCCAACAAGAGGGAAGTTGTTAAAAGATGTTCTTCCTAATCTGTTTTAGGCTCTGATTTCAGAGCCAGAAATCAGTATTTTCTTTCTCCAGCATTTTTACACCTTATTTAGGCAAATCAGTTTTTATTACAAGCAACATGTTTCATTCTCTCACACTGGTAATAACACCAGTAAACATAAATTTACACATTATAAAGAGCTCTTTTTCCTCTCTACAAACTCACCCTCTTGCATGCTATTTGAATGGATATGGGTGACTCAGAAATCTCAGTTCACTGGGACTTGAGACAGCTCAGGGAAGTGCTCCCTATTTTTAGCTGCCAACTTTTTAAAGAAAAAAGCTACCAATCCTTACTCATGGTATAATTTCCTTCTTGATCTAAACAACCATTTGTCTCCTTTGTGTTTTTAATTGTAGCTGAAGCGACTACAAAATTCCAACACCTAGTATGGTGCCTAAACAAAAAATGTCCAAGAAATACGAAAAAGGTACTCTGGCTCCATTTCTCTATTTAGATAGCAATGCTGGAATGCCAGAATGAAGACGTAGGCATGCCAGTTGGAACAGGGAGGTTCTCAGGAAATGTACACTATATTTGACTACAACTGTCTTAAATACTGCACCTGCAAAGTAACAGAAACTCTGTAAATGAAATCAAAACCTGCACTCTGCATGTCTATCAAAGCTACACACGGATACACACTCTCTCCCTTAATATTCAACTAACAAATCAACAGATGAACTGCTCATTCATCAGTGGCCAAGGACATAGTTACCTCTCCTGTTCTGAAGATTCTTCTGGATTAAGTTTTGAAAGAGACCTCACTCTCAAACACTGGCTGGGATCTTTGGAAACTGACTTTGGCTCATGAAAACACACTATTTAAAGATCAGGGCTCAAAATCTAGTTACTCAGTGGAGTGCAAATAATGTCTCAGTCCTCTCTGAATTTTGGTTTGTATTTTAGTTACGCATTTTTTCCTATACTACTCTGAATGCAGTGTGCCTGAGTTCTTTTTAGAGATTGTAATGAAATACGTTTCTTTTAGCTAAGTTCTGTGTATCAAAAAGGAACCCGACTGT
Source organism: Sagittarius serpentarius (assembly GCA_034782735.1). NCBI lineage: Eukaryota > Metazoa > Chordata > Aves > Accipitriformes > Sagittariidae > Sagittarius > Sagittarius serpentarius. The sequence continues at coordinate 63,984,749 of JAVKLA010000074.1, forward strand.
TCTTCTCTGCACCTCTAAAAAGCCATGAGAACTTTTACATTGTTTTCCCTTCTTCCTGTCCTACAGTTCAGCAACATGGCAACCATTCTTTGTCCAACTCAGAATGGAAAGCTCTCTTCATAGATTGATACTGCACATCAGTATAGGTCCTAAGAACAAGAGGAAATTACTCTTCCTGAAACCGTAACATAACAGCAAATGGTGCAGTGGCAACTGTTGGCAGGGTATACACTCATATAAGCATAACGAAGTGTAAGTACCCAGTCTCACAGTGTAGCATCTTTTATACTGACTCTCGTGAGTACAACATGCAGTAATACTTACTTTCTACTATTTCTGGAATAGTTCTGTAGTGTTGGAACTGATAGAAGGATTTTTCTAACATGTATTCTGGGTTAATTTCCTCTACTCGAAGCAAGTTCAATACCATATTGTACGTCAGGTGGAACGCACTGTTTAAAGGATCAGCTGAACCCTGAAAAAGATCCAAGAACACTGTCCAGTTACAAAAATATTAATTTCAATATATAAGAAGATATCAAATAAATCATTATGCAGTGTTTTATATAAGGAGCTGCTTTGATGGGTAGTATAACTTGCCTCAAATTTAGATTACAGGTCTCATCAAATCCTAAGCAATTTTATTATGCTGAACATGTAACAGTATTTATACGTCTCATCGCATCTGTAGTTATACTACAATATTATAAATTAGATCTGGATGAAATGAAAAGTTCAGATGAAAAACTTAGATGTTTCTTACAGTCTATTATTTGGATTTTATTATTTTAACTTTAAAATAATAGTTATTTAACTATTTAAAGCAATCCATTATTTTAATGCTTTGGAAAAGCTTACTCGCACACCTTTTTCTCTTAAGAATTACTGATCACATTGGTGTCTTGGGAAGTCTGTTCAAAAACAGGTAGTCTACAACTTCTTTAATGTAACTAATATCTCACTGTAAAATTAAATTACTTTGCAGGTCGCCCAAGAGAGGTCATGGACTCTCTACTTGTGGAGATACACAAAAGCCATCTGGACATGGTCCTGGGCAGCCTGCTCTAGATGACCTTGCTTGAGCAGGGTGCTTGGACAAAATGACCTCCAGAAATCCTTTACAACCTCAACCATTCTAGGATTCCGTGAAGCTTGTTTTTTTTTTTTTTTTTTTTAACAAGGTGGTATTTACAGGTATTTTGAATAACCTAAGAAGAAAGGGTGCTGGGAAAGTATTGCGGGGAAATATCACATCACTACCTTCTTTCCCCATTCTTATTTTTTAAGAACATCTACTACTGTCCTCTGTCAAAAAAGGGTACTGGACTAGGTAGATACAGCTTTGGCCTAATTCACCATGGCTGCTGTTATGTTTTACCCAAGAAGACAACCTCATTATCATAAGAAGAGCCAACATTTAATTGATATACATTAAAACAACCAACTATTCAAAGAACACACAGAGCAGTTAAACAGCGTCCAAGAAAGATCTGTAAGACCTCAACACTACAGCCTCTCGGAGCAAAGGACTAACTTGAGAAACTGTCTCTAATTCATGTAACTATATGACTGCTGAAAGTTCAACATACTCTATCAGACATTTTCCAAGCTCAGAGAGGGCTGACACTGGGAAACACGTGCCTCTGCACTTTCTTTTAAGCTCAAGATTTGCTTTACCTAAACCCAATTATACTGTATCCTCTTGCAACTCATTTTTTGCCTTTTGCTATACAGTAAGGTATCTAGCAGAGATATTCCCTCATCATACATACTAAAGAAAGCATAGGCTGTTAAAGAAACTGATGATTATTTTAAATACACAAATACTGAAACTCAGATCAAGTGCTCTCCTAGATCAAGCTAAATTTAATGGATTTTAAATGACATTACCACAATATACACATTTTTCCTTCAATGTTAAATGTACAGTCAGAAATTCTGATACTACATCCATTGATGCACTAATGTCAGATTTACTAAGAGACAGTTTGAATCTAAGATTCCTTCACATGTAGGAGATTTAAGAACACTGTAATCCCATTTGCTTCATGTGAGATGTAAAGCCTTATGGGATTACCTTACAAATGCCAGAATCACACTCACTGCATGATTATTTCATCTCACAAAAAACCCCAGCTGTTACAGAGAAGCCTTCAGCATATGTTTATACTAAGAAAGTACCAACATGAACATATGTAAAACAAGTTTAAGATAAATCATACAGCCTAATGTTTTGCTTTCCATGGCCAGAGACTCATTCAGTCATTCTAGCTTACATCTGTGAGATCATAAATACACACGTAGGTTTTCATCTCAAGTGATGCACCACAGAGCAGAAATACCTCTTAAATTAGGTCATGAAATGTGTATTTAAAATAACACCATCAATTCTGAAATTAACACAAATGGGTTTCTACTAACAGAGATGTGTCAATAAGTATGACATCAACAGCCGAGCTGCAGTGTGCGGAGGAAAACTCAAGTTTCTACAGATGTCTCTGGTCTGATACACCAAAGATGAGAGAACTTCTGTTCCTGATGCTAACCAGTGTATAACTCAGCTTTTTCCTTAAACCTGATAAAAGGATTATGTACCCAAGCTCTTGCCTATTTTTCTAAATATATCAGTTATTCTAGGAAAGAGAAATTACCACCCCCTAAAAAGCTTGCTTATCTACAACGAAGAATGCCATTTAAAGAATGGCATTTACTAAAGAACGACACAGCAGTTATGCCAGTGTCAGCTAACGGTGGGTCAGATTCTTTCCTACAGCAACATACACTGCTGTAGCCAGGTATCAACTAAACAGCTGGAATACACCCACCAGCTG
>JAVKLA010000074.1:64000859-64013893 GCA_034782735.1 Sagittarius serpentarius
TTTCTTTTAAGATAGGAAGTAGACCGCAATGATGGATACCAATTCCTCGCTTCAGAAGAGGAAGTACATGCTCAACCTGGGAAGAAATATATAAAGACCAGTAAACAAATTTATATTACTAATAAATAAAACCTGCATGGAAAACCTCAACACTGCCCTTAGTGTTCATGTAATTCACTACTTCCTAATTTTAAATACAATAAATATCCCTCCAATATTATTTTCCAGTTAGAACTAGGAATGATATGAAGGGTGAAGCCAGAGGTCAATCTTTTCAGTAGTCTTAAATTGTGTTAGGCCAACTGTGAAGCTGTACCCTAATGTACACATGTGGTTAGTATTTAAATTTCCCTCTATTAAAAAAAATTGCCTCATTTAAAATAATTTCTGGAAACAGTAAGCCTGTTATGCATGAGATATTTTGTTTCAATTTTAGTTGCAGTGATTTCACATATTGACATGTTCTGTAGAGCAGTGAAATCAGCACCTATGAGAGCCATACAAGGAAATTCAGGCTATAAATTCCTGAATTAATCTCTTAAATTCTAAAAACATTATACTTCAAACAAATACCTACATAAACTTAGCTTTGCCTGTTTTTTCTTTGAAAACAAAGATTTTCATTAACAATGTATTAACACTTGGTTACCACCCCAAACCTAATTCTGATAATACGCTTTTGAGATATCATTGTCCACAGAGACCAAAACAGATTACTTGGATATAATGCCACTGTTATAAGCTTACCAAAAAACCCAGCACATAACACCTTATATACGGGATTCCTGTTTTCCAGTTTTCTCAAGTTCACAAATAAAACAGGTATGTGGAATCCAAAGCAAGTAGGTATGGCCAAAAGTTAAATGGTTGTTTTTTCCAAGGAAAAATTGCCATGCTTACAATAAAGATCACTACATTAAGAAATGATGGACGCAAACAAATAAAGAGAAGGGTAGAAAGAAGTTATAGTCTTAGTATTTGTTACAAAAGTACTGAATCCTGTAATATTCTGCCAATTTAGAAGCTTGCATTTTTCCACTGTAAAGATAGTCACTATGCTTAGTCATTAGACAATAAACCAGAATGCAGATGCATCAATTCAACTTTTTGAAAGGCTCAGTAGCCAATACCTGATGAAGTGCATACTGCTCTCATTTGAACTATTTGCAGACACTTTTAACCCAGATATACCTCTTTATAAGCCCATACGTTTACTTAAAAACATAATTAGAAAAAAACAGAACACAGGGCAGGAACTCCATGGTTAATTTTGGCATATGTCATTTGCTGGAATCACAACTGGAATGAATCCTAACCACCAAGTCCTATTTCACAAGGCCAAACAGCAATGCAGGGGAAATTAAAACCCAAGAAGATTAATCCAGTTTATGATTTCTGTACCCACTATGAAAGACCCACAACCTCAAAAGCTGCAGAAAAAAGGAGAGCAGAAACTACCCCTATTCAATCTCCACTCACATGAGGAAGCTTTTTGTCTTCATCTGACAGACAATCAATTGCATTATTGAACACTTCTTCAACCATCTTTTTTTCTTCATCTAAGAAGGCAATTTGTAAGTTATTACAAAATCTAGAAGGCTAATGCCATATGTAAATAAAGCATTACCACATTCTAATATTTACAAAAGTTTACAATAAAAATAGCATGGAAGACTATGAAGTCTACACAAAACCACCCACATCGGGTCAGACGGTCAAGACTTGAATGTGAGCCTGAGGGACCCTACCAGCAACCAGAAGTAGATGCTCAGGGAAAATGAAAACAGAACAACCCTGGCAGAACAATCCAAACTTCAGCTACTTCAAAGCTTGGCATTTCTCAGTTTTATATACTTCCTGTCTATTTCACTAACCTCCACCTGTTTCTCTTTTACCTACTACTCCCTATCTGCATGGACATAGAGGCTCTCGCTCTTCCCCGTTAATTCTCAAAGTTTACACCCTTTCTACTTAACTAATACAAATATCAAGAATATATATTCAAAGGTATGACTGAAGAAAACAAAAATGCATCTCTGCACTTGTGCATATCTTTACATTTTCTGACAGAAACAGCTGCATTATTTTGCAACACTGAATCAGAACATGCAAAGACTGAAGCAAGTGAGCAAGCAAGAAGCCTGAACAGTTCACAAACATGAAATGATATGTTGATGTACAACAAATTCCTTGTTTTTGTTACAGCTCTTAACATTTCCAAGAAGCGATGGTATTAATCCAAAATGAAAAAGTCTTCTTTGTTTACCTTTTGGGTTTTTCTTTGAGGAGAAGGGGGAGGAAGGAAAGAAGGAAAATTGGATTGAACAGCTAGGAAAGAACAGTCTAGGGGTTTGTTATGCAGTTTTGGCTTTGAGAAAATACTCATTTTTCTAATGGACACAACATGAAACTTTTGGGAAATACATTTGTTATTATCAGTCTTCTCCCATTATAGACAGAATTTTCCAGGAACTCTTGGGCTATTATTACAGTGAACAGGATTTTGAAGAAAGAAATAAACTTTAAAATAGAGCAACAATTTAACATTGTGATAACCAAGTATTCTTTGTGCACTGTTTCCTACTGAAAATAGCCTGCTGTACCAGCACAGTAAATGAAAAAGCAATACATATTTTTCATTTCTTTTTACACAAAAAGTCCCAAGGGAAATAGAAATATCTAACCAGAGCAACATTTCACATCAAACTACAATTGTGAATAAAACGATATTTATTTATCTGCACCTGTATTGAAATCCAACTTTGTCATCTGAAGTGCATAGGCTTCACAGTCTTTCTTACTGAAGCTGAAAATAATCACAGGTTGGAAATTCCTTTCCATGATCATCTTCACAATCTTAAAAACATTTGAAGGACCTGCAGAGAGATTACATGAGTTTAAATTTATTCTTATGGAATAACTGAGACACAAGCACAACTTGCATAAGACTTTGTTGTATTATATAAAAAGTTACTTTAGAATGGGATTCAAACTCACCTTTCGTTCCTCCTTTCCTGCCTTTCTGGTCCCCTTTTGCTAAGTCTCCCGCATCTCTAAGCACTTGCATTGCTGTATTAAAATTATCTTCTCTGAAATCTCCCTAGATATAAAACACAACCTTTGTAAGCCATTACTTCTTATATAGCCCACCTAAAAATACTTAGTGCTCTGCACAGCCAGTACCATTAGCCCGTATTTACAGCCAGAAGGACAAAACGATGCATAAGCTAGCAAGTGAGTTTATTAGGTCGGTGTCACAGCTCAGAACTACATTGGTGTCTCTTAAGTTATTGCTCATTGTTCTATCCACACCATCAACCACACTAGACCTGCTGAATGACACAATACCAAAACTGACTTTTAGGAATGTCTACATGAAGCTACACTGCCCAATGAAGACCTAGCTTCAAGTGCAGTACTACTGTTCACAGCATTAGCTACTGCTGTGCAAGCAGATGATGTATTTTAAACAAGTCATTACTTCCAATCACCTAAAGACACAAAAATATTTTGTCCCCTCAGGCAAAGTAAAGTTTAAATGCTACTACGTTTTCTTTCAGGTGAGAAACAGTACAAGAAACATCCACTACTTTGCAGATTTACAGAAAGCAGCCTGCACTTTAGAAAACAACGCAAGGATGAGGGCATTTAAGCCATCTCAGCAAAGTATTACTGAGCTGACTACATGACATTATGTAATAAAACCAATCTCTTCTATAAGACTCCAAAAATCTAACAGCAATTCAGAGATCACTGTTACCCATTTGTACTTAATTTTAACACAAACATCCTTTGTATAGCCAATCCAAATTTTGCAAGAGATCAAGCTCACGACTGCTATGCGAGGAAAAAGAGGTTTCAAACAAACTGAATATTCTTTACATTTTCATCAACAACCAGATGGAGTCCATCTCCTCCTGCTGGGAATATATAATGCTGCAATGGAGTGGGTCGATAGTCGGTGTAAATCACATGGCAAGGCTATAAAGAAAGAACAGCATACACATAAATAATTAAGAGTTTCTAATTGCATTGTCAAAACACTTGCTTCACGGAAAATCCAACACATTACTATTCAAATACATCTTTCTAAAAGCCAGACAGACTCACAGAAACTAAGATGACAAATTTTCTTTCCTAAATATGGATTTTGTACTAATGATATTGCTTAAGAAAATGAAAGTTTGCAAATCCTTCAGAAGAACACAAGTTGGCTCATAAACACAAAAAGGACAGGTAATATTTCCTTCTGTATTATTACACAGACTCAAAATCCTAACATCTCTTAAAACCAAAGGAAAACCTGTTAATTTCTGTTTTACACCACCTAAAAAAGGCACACAGTAGATTTTTAAAAACATTTAAGGTTTTAATGCATGAAGCTTGTTTAGAAAGAAAATAAACAAAACACTTCCTTTAAAACATTAAATATCATGTAAATTTGCTTTAAAGAGAAATCACAGTCTAGTGTTCTGCAAAAAAAAAAGCCAAGGTTTTGTGTGAAGCTTAAACAGACATCTCTTATACTAAGCTCCTTTCATCACAAACAACGTAAGAATCAAATCTCTAGGATATTTTTCAAATTGGACCAACCTCTTGTGGATATTAACCTCCTTAATTCCAATTTCCATATTCTTTGCTGCAAAAGCATCTCTTAAAAAAACAGAATAAAATAAACCTGTTGGTTACAGGACAGGATAGATTCCTTACATCCCTCTTTTCTCACTTTGCATGCATATATATTTCCTATGGATTTATCATTTATTTTTGATTTCCACATGGCCTTTTACAGAGCTCTTCAAATTCTCCAAATAACCTCTTGTCTATCAGCCCTCTAAAAATCATACTACATTCATCATGTTTCATAATTTAGAATGTTTGTTGAAATCAAGCTGGTGTCTAAGTACGTGTGGAAAACAAACTTTAAGGAAAAAGCTTTAATGCTGTTATGTAAAACCAACAGCCAGTATAGCTGCAAAATCTAGAAGTACAACCACAGAAGACAGGAGTGATCTATACCACCATTTATAAGCAATAAGAAGATGACTAAATAGACACTCAAAGGTTCAGTTCTCATCAACCAAAAAGACAGTACTATACCACAAGACAACAAGGATGGAGGTATAGCACATTAGAAACATTACCTGTTTGTGAAGATGGCAGATCCATTCAGCAAACTGACGGGCATTTGGAATAGTTGCAGAAAGGAACACATAATGAACATTGTCAGGGAGCAAAATAATTGTCTCTTCCCAAACCACACCACGTTCTGAAAATGGAAAAGTCACATGGGAAAATTATATGATTAAAGCTTATATTTCAGCTCTGAAGCCAAAGAATAGCATGCTTAAAGACAAAATAAAACAAAAACTAAAAAAAACCTGCCCTACACAAATGGAGTATACCAAATGCCCTTCAAGTGGCTTTTGCCTTGGCAAAGAAAGTTAGACTGCAACACACAATAACTATCTTACATACTTTCAGAAGAAAACAAATTCTGAATGATTTATGCACAAAGATGACTGATTTTAAGAGAGAGAATAAAGATTTAATTCTTCAAAAGAAAAAAAAATTGTTCTTGGGGAAAAAAAAGATTTCTTGAAAAGAAAAAAATGTACATATAGGATACCTGAATCTCTCATGTAGTGGATTTCATCAAAAATAACCCATGCAACTTCTCGCATAACCTCAGAACCTCTGTAGAGCATACTTCTCAAAATCTAGAAAAGGAAAAAAAAAATTGAGATCCATTACGTGAATAACAACAGTAACATGTTATAGAGATGTCAGTAAGAAACTGCCAGACTTTTTGGTTCACATTTACATGGCAATATGAAGTCTTATTTGGCACAAAACTTAAAAGCATTTAAAGATCGGCTGTGAGATGCTCTCCAAGTTGATTCCAATCTAACGAATCTCATGATATGAGATGAACTAGTTTCCCTGCAAGAACACTGAAGCAACGTGAAAGAAAAAACATTCTTCTCCCAGCCTCTATGTGGCAGCATATCTGTTACAGGTCTACAGATCTACTTCTGCCAAGTCATCTTCTTCCCTCATCCTAACAGATAACCTCTCTGTGATTAACAGAAAATATTTTGCCAGAAATCAAGTGATCCTGTGTCTCCACCCCAATCTTTCCCTACCAGAACTTTCTCCATAAGACTCTGTACTCCTTTGAGGTAAAGACAGAAAGACGAAAATTCCAACTCATGGCTGGACAGATTTCTACAACAGAAATATGACAAAACTGTGCCAACCATACTTTGTTATCAAAGGTGAAAAGCAGTATATTCCTAGAGTACTAGCATCAATGATTTTTTACCTAGAACAAAATACTGACCCTACAGGATTCAGTAGGTCTGACTGACTTTCAGGAAAATTTCCTGAATGCTCGTGACACTGAGTTAAGTTCTGCCTTTCTGCATGTGAGAATGAAAGCACCCGACTGATAGTCCAAAAGCATGAACTTACAGAGATTTACCTAACTTTTCCAATAACCAAAAGTTAAAACATTAAAAAATGAACTTTGCAACATTTTCCACCCTAATTGGGCTTATTATGATAACTTTAATCTTCTAATACCAGACTTTCTCAGTCAAAAAAGAGTCAAAGAGAACACAGACAGATCAAGAATTAATGTCTGATCTTACCTCGGTTGTCATTACCAGACAAGAAGCTGTAGGATTAATGGTGACATCCCCAGTCATCAAACCAACATCCTGAAATTCTTCATACATCTCACGGTACTTTTGATTACTCAAAGCTTTAATTGGACTTGTAAATATCACACGCTGTTTATCCCTCAAAGCCAGGGCAATTGCATACCTGTAATCAAACACTGTACATATTAAAGTTGTCAGGAAGACATTCAAAGCATATTACTTTCTGCTTAAAGAAATAGAATAAAATACACAATCCAGAACACCAGTGGAATGATATGAAGCATTTCATATCTCGATTATTAAGTTCAGTGCAATCTTAACTCAACTATGTATGCCTCTTTGGAGAGCGACAAATCATTGTCAACAAGTTAACTGATTTTTATGGACAATCAGAGCACACCTAGTTTAATGTAAAAATCTAATTGTCACTCTCTCATGATAAACTACTATTATTTGAACCCATGCTCTAATCTGTCTACACATACTTCTCAATTCTCACCGCACATCAGCAAAGCCACTCCATTGTTAGACCAAACCCTGAAAAAAACATACCCTATCTTTTAAAAATTTCTTGCCCAATAAACACCAAGCTGCAAATTAAATCAAACCAGTGCTTCTGACAAAGCAAAGAAAACACACAAGAAACTTCTTATTACTTACAGCCAGGGGCTAGAAAACAAAGGTATTTTTTTCTAAATTCATGCAAATCTGTATTGTAGAAACTTTCCATTCAATCTATACTGTTATGACTCAACAAAACCAGATTGTTTAAAAATAAGAGGTAAGCTTAAACACAAATTAAGCCTTTCACTACCCACTAACCAAGATGAAAGACGTGATTTTTATATTCAAGAGTAGTCAATTCAATTCTAACACTGATGGTCCAAACTTTCTGTCAAGAAACTGAGTCACGACAGCTACTGATGGTTCAACAAAACGACACGACAAACATCACACGTTCTCTTATTAAAGCCTGTCAGAAAATTACTTACTCTGCACAAACGGTTTTACCAGCTGATGTGTGAGCTGAAACTAACACAGACTGGCTATTATCTACACAAAGAATAGCTTCTCTCTGAAAGGCATCAAGAATAAATGGATATTCCTAAAAAGAAAGCAAGCAAAAACATTACATATTTTTAACGCAGACTGTTACTTCCATCAAATTAATTTTGTGATTGATTTACTGTGCAAATTACTGCCAGAAATGAAATCCTGTAAATATGTGTAACTTCAACAGATCTTAATCCAGTATTTTGCAATGACTTTGTATTTACATATTTTTATCTAATACCACACCTAAGGTCTTTATGTCTTGTTGTCATATTAAATGAAAATCTTGCCCCGACGACTGAATTTTCTCTAATTTACTAATTTAGGAAGAGAAACTACAATATACAACTGAAGCCACCACCTGATGTTGTAGAATAGAATTGAAATCACAACAGCCTATCCATCCCATTGAACCACATCATTTTACTCTACATTTAAAATTCAGAAACACCAATCTTTCTTACAACAGGTGATCTTTTCAAGATACTCTTCTCCAAGCTTTACTGACAAAGTACGTAATTTTTCCCTCTACCCTCATCTACTGCCTAAACCATAAGCAAAAAGAAAAATAAATGCAATCTATCACATACTTTTGCAGCTTTTCCAGTTCTTGGCTTCAGACCTGTGAAGACTTCATCTGCTGGAAGTGCAACCTAGAAAATACATTTTAAATAAAAACAGTTGCAGAATTCTCAGTGTCCACTCCAGTGACACGGCAAGCTATGAAGAGCTGGGACAGATGTAAAGTGCATGAAAACTAATTTGAATTTCTATTGTTCTGTTTCTATCAGCTCGTGTGTCAAGACTTCCCGTCCTTCCTCTCAAGAGTTTTTCAACCAATATCTCTATCCTCCTGCCCCAACAATGCTCCCTCTCTTACTTCTCTGATACTCCCTGCTGCCTTGTGTGAAATATTTCTGCTTCACTCACCTTGGCACATTAGCTCTTCAGGCCAAGACACTGTCATGGCTTCTGGCCAGTGGACGTTAGAAGCAGTTACTTAGCTTACATTGGCAACACTCCCTTTCCAAGGGCAATGTATTTATACAGGTAAAGTTCCTGTTCCTGGCCAGTATCTAACATTCATTCATACTAAATGTTTAAGCTCTCGTCAGTTGCTAAGTGATGGCAAACCTCTACCAGACATCTCAAGATAAAGACTGTACAGATGCATGGACTTTAAAACCTGTGTAATCAATTGTATAGACAGCTTCTTCATTACAAAAGTCTCATCACAGATGGTCCTTGAATGTGACCCTAATTAACTTGAGCTAGTTCTGAAAGACAGCACAGAAAAGAAAATGAGCATAGAAGTATAACAAAGTTAATTTACACATGTAATTCTTGCAGAAACTCTGACAATCACCTTTGGATGAAGAATGATTAAAAAAATCCCCAGCAATAATATCTGATTTTTTGTATTTTGAATTGTATTTATGTCTATTAACACAATTTCAAAAAGGGATAGTTTTCATTATTTTGCATTTACATAAAGACAGACTTTTTTCCCTTTTCACCAAAATGGAATTTTCAACAGTAATCAGCCTCACAAGGAAGTCTTTCATTCTTGAACCTGAATAGCAAAATATTTCAATGCGCTGCTGCACACTTAGATTGCACCATGAACACAGACCTATTTTATCAACCAGTAGGTTTTCCTCCTCAACAACAGTACTCAGAATGTGGTTGGTGACTTTCCAATATGGAAACCTAACAACATTATCACTGACTCTTTCACAATCACACATTTCATTGCAAGTATCATTCAAACTGCTTCTGGTATGATACCTTATTAATTTTTCAAGTACATTTTGTGCATGCTCAATGCCAGATACAGACCTCAAGCTCTTCACAAGCTTGTTCTACCTTAAACATAGCATGAAGTAATGTATCTACTTGAGAGTAGGAAGGCTCTACAGAGGAATCTGGACAGGCTAGATCAATGGGCCAAGGCCAACTGCATGAGGTTCAAGGCTCAGTGCTGGGGCCTGCACTTCGGTCACTACACCATGCAACGCTACAGGCTTGGGGAAAGGTGGCTGGAAAGCTGCCTGGTGGAAAAGGACCTGGGGGTGTTGGTCAGCAGCTGGCTGAAGATGAGCCAGCAGTGTGCCCAGGTGGCCAAGAAGGCCAACCGCATCCTGGCTTCTATCAGAAATAGTGTGGCCAGCAGGACTATGGAAGTGATTGCCCCCTCTACTTGGCACTGGTGAGGCCACACCCTGAATAATACCGTGTTCAGTTTTGGGCCCCTCACTACAAGAAAGACATTGAGGTGCTGGAGGGGCATTTAAAGAAGAACAAACCTGGTGAAGAGTCTAGAGCACAAGTCTTATGAGCAGCCACTGAGGGAATTGGGATTGTTTAGCCTGGAGAAAAGGAGGCTGAGGGGAGACTTTATTGCTCTCTACAACTACCTGAAAGGAGGTTGCAGCAAGGTGGGTGTCACATGAGAGGAACCAGCCTCAAGTTGCGCCAGGGGAGGTTTAGATTGGATATTAGGAAAAATTTCTTCATGGAAAGGGTTGTCAAGCGTTGGAACAGGCTGTCCAGGGAAGTGGTGCAGTCACCATCCCTGGAGGTATTTAAAAGACACGTAGATGGAACACTTAGGGACACGGTTTAGTGGTGGACTTGGCAGGGCTAGGTTTACAGTTGGGACTCAGTGATCTTAGAGGTCTTTTCCAACCTAAATGATTCTATGATATAGTAAGTGCAAGCAAAATAAGCAGTATTATTATACTGGCAGTAATACATATAATTCTAAGAAAACAAGCCTATGCTTTTCACGTGCATTTTCACTGCACTCACCTCATGTGTACAGCCTTCAACAGTTTCCACAGCTTGTATCTTTACTTGAGGCATCAGGTCTGTCAGACTAAAAACATACGTTAGGATTGCCAAAAAGGTACTTAAAAATCCTGTTTTCTTTATAAATGTGAAAATGTTGAACTTCATGTCTACTTTAACTGCAACTTTAAAAACAGGATGCACTAACCTGAAATGAACAGTTGGCAGAGACTGTTATCAGGACTAAGAACACCTGTAACTGTTAGAATTTTGGTACTATATAAATCTACTTTAGCTACTGATTTGGGTTTTGTAACACCTTAAAAACATGCACCACAAAACAGTACTTGGATCACATTGGTTCACATGAAGTTTTCTGATTAAACAGAGACTTTTTTTCAATATACAATAAAGTAAAATTCAAGACCTGTATTCCTGCTACTACTCATGACACCAAGCAACAGCAGCCTGAAGTACCCCAAGCAGCTGCCTGAAGACAAGGCCCCTCTTTCCTTTACCAGTCCCTTCTCTCATGGCCACAATTAGGGGCTACTGTTTCACTGCATAACTGGTTCCTTCTGACCGTTTTAACATAGTAGCTACTGTGGGCAACTGTATGTTCTACTCAGACCACTAACACTTAAACTGACTTAAAATGTTGACTTCTGGTTCTGTTTTGCTTCTATACAGGTACCCTCTGCTTACAGTGTTCTGCGAAGTCTTCTCATTACTGTCTCACAGAAAATCTTACCTTGAACTTAAGAAAAATGTAAGACCAAATGTCCAAAACATAAGACCACGTAAGACAAAATGACAATCCAGACCAGAATTCTATCTGACAGAAGTGAGTAACACATCACTCAGAGAAAAATATAAGAACACAGCAAACATAATTTTTATTTCTGTGGTAGAGTTTTCTACATCTTGAGCTAGGAACTACACACCTGCATTTGGCAGCTCTGGATTAATTTTTATTTCATGAACACTCCTAATCATTTTCTGAACCAACACAAACTTCCAAGTTCCCAAGAATCTCTTAAGATACATTAAGGCAATTCTATGATTCTAAGGTGAAAAAGTGGCCACACTGTCCCTTCAGGCTGTTTTCAAAACCCCTTATAATACCTGTCATGAAGTTCTGGAAAGAAAAGTAGAAGAGACATGCAGATCCCAAAGCACAGAAATGGCATTCTGGCTTCCCTTCAGCTGCCTTATCTCCCCAGCTGTCAACACGTCCAAGTATACCCACCTCTCCACGTCAAATACCTGTCATTTGTGCTAAAATTTAAAAGCATGTCCATACTTAAGATTCCAAGTATTTCCTGTAGTTATAATCTTACATGCTTTAAAAACCTTGTTTCTGTCTCCCTGGTCAAATTCTTCTTCCTGTATCCCAAGCCAATTATGTCTTTCAGTGGTGTGGCAGACAGCAAGCCTGCCTCCTCCCATGTGCCTCACTGCTTACCTCTTGCTATGTGCCTGAAATCAACACGATGGCTTTGACCAAGAATGACCAATCCATATGCAATAACCATAAATACACGAACGATTCATATTCCAGTTGCCTATCTGTCTGCAATATTATTTTAAACATACCTAATACTCATCACTGCTGAAGCTGGACTACCAGCACATCCTTACTTACACATAATGGAAAGTCAACTTCATATGCAAATTCACCTTTATATGAACACACTGCAAAGCTGCTTACATCAACTATTTACAACTGGTGTATAGCTAACCAGTACGTTTTGATATGATTTCCTTACACACTAAGCCCGGCACTTACTTAGTATCTTCCAGTACAACATCTTCCAATTTTGACTTCTTTCCCAAAACAGCATCTTCAGTACTATCAACCTCAACTTCCCTCTTGGGCTTCCCTGTCACAGCTACTGAAGATTTTTCCTCCAGTCGTTCTCTGCAACACAAAGAGACATAAAATTTAAAGTTTGTGTCTTTTATGTATGTATTTTCGGAAAAGAAATCAGGTATCCTACGGGCAACAGTGATCACATTGCCCTCAAGGCACAACCCGCGGAACTCCACCCACGAAAACCGCCATGGGTTTTCAAACCACTTCCCGGATGAGCTTGCCCCCAGGTCCCCGCGCTCCCCAGCCGCCCACTGCGCGCGGGCTGGCTACAGCTCTGGGGCCAAGGATCCCAGGAAAGCGCGTCCCTTCAGGCTACACCGACTTCCCGGGTCCTCAGGGGGTTCAGTAGCTCTAACAAGCTGGCAGAAGCCAGGCCCAGCAGTACAGCCCAAGCCTCAGCCGCCAGAGCACCCCCGGTCCCCCACCGCACTCTCACCCCGGTCTCTTGGCGCCCTCGGTGGCGCCCACTCTGTTCTTCCTGGCGCCGGAGGCAGCCGCGGCCGAGTCGTCCTCAAACACGCTGAAGAGCTCGTCCCCAAACGCGTCCGCCATCTTCCCCGCCGGTCCCACAATGCCTCACGCGGGACAGCCTCCCGCCTCCCCCCACCCCCCGGATCCTTTCCGCCCCTACTCCAGCGCTGCAAGCCGAG
>JAVKLA010000074.1:64028742-64041615 GCA_034782735.1 Sagittarius serpentarius
ATCCCACTGGGTGGGGGGGGAGCGAGTGAGCGGCTGCGTGGTGCTGTGTTGCTGGCTGGGGTTAAACCACGACAAAAGCAAAGACATGAGAATAACCAGTTATTCCATACTTAAGAGTGCATCACAAGAGGACTTGTCCCCAGGGAGAAAAATACAAGAACAAAGGAAGGGGAGTCATCATGGCAGTGCACATTACTGATGCTGTCTAGGTGAGAAACCACGCCAGTTGTCCAGTTTATTACCTTATGCCGTGGGAAAGTTGAAATTCGAAGATTATGACACCTTAGAGGGCCTTAAGACCATCGTCTTAAGTGAGCAAATGATCTTAACACTGCTGATATTAAATCCTTCAAAACCGAAGTACAGTCACAGGCAGGTAAAGTTGTTGACATTTTGACCCTACCTATGCTGGCCATTTCATACATACAAGGAAAACTTGATTATTGGCTACAGTAATTACTTGGTAGGACGCTGGCACTTAGCCTCATCCTCAGTGAAGAGGTTCCTTACGCTGATGTAGCCAAAGGGTGCTCTAGTGTATGCTTACATAGACTCTGCATGAAAACTAGTTTGAAAAGCTTGTGCCTGTTTGCAGCAGCAAGAGGGGAATTTAATTATGACCATATGAAATATCTTGATTGTCAAAAAGGAAGATCCTGTACAACCAAGAAAGCACTGCAAGGACTGCCTTCCAAATAGCGAAACCTGTCAGGAACCATTCAAGTTTAACACTGTTTGAAGAATTATGTTGGAAACTGTAAGCCATTAGTATCTGAAATCCCAGTGGATGTTTAGAAAGTACTGAAGCCATTGAAGATGGCCTGAATCTTGAACAGGGTAGCAGCAAAGATCAGAATTAGCAATTAATCTGACCTATCAATGAGTGATGTAAAGGAAAACTACCCTACAGATGTTGAAAGTGTTTCAGCAGATGTTCTCTATCATTTCTGTAAAGAGACCAGAGATAAAGCCTACACCCTGAGTGTCTACAGGTACTCCTACTTCCCCAGCCACTAACCAATACAGGCATGTCTCATCGCTCAGTACCACCTCTTTCATACAAAAATGTGAACTGATACTTTCAAGATGCCTTAGAAAAACAGATTACAAATAAAAGTTGTCTTATTCACCAGTGTTATTCCTTCCAAAAATAAAGGATAACTTAAGATAATAGAAATTAAATTTTAGAAACTTATCAGAGCAGTGATAGTGAATTATTCACTGTAATGTGCAAATCTGACATAATCTAAGTGAATAAGGAAGAAGATTTTTGTTCTCCACGTTAAACTGAAAGAATCAAACATTCATGGTTGAACAAATCCAGTGCCTTATAGTATTCTCTGTGTGCTCTATGAGTTCCATTTTGTCCAAAAAAAGTGCCTGTTGTCTTTCTGAAGTGCAAGGCAGCTGAGTGCTTGATTTATTGCATTTCTTCACAAAAAACACAAAGCACCTTAAAAAAATCTGATGAGTTCTCACCCAACATTAGATGCAGCAAAACTTTCTCACATACCAAACCATTACACTCCACATTGACTGCCTCACTGGAATCGGAATTCCTATCTCTAAAAATCCCACAATGGTTTATACTAGCTGGCCAGAAGACTGGCAGAGCAACCAATAGCACTACATATGGTTTTGCCCTAGTCTTTATCTTACATGTCTTCTGAGAAGAAACCATGTGTGGTCTCATATTAATACCAGGAAGGTAAATTGAAGAGATGAAAGTATCAGCCAGTTACTGCAGGCTAAGGTAGGGTATTAATTTACAGTGTATCAGCTCTCCCGTAATTGCCCACGTTACCATGTACTACTGTCTGGTTTAATCTCCAAAGAATGTGGCAAATAGATCACCCCTCAGTGAACTCACCTTTACTGGAAGGTGAGAGTAGGCATATAGGCAGATACCGTTGAGTAGCTGACATGTGGGGACTTCAGATCCCGAGATTACCGCCTGGCAGTCTGTCCGCTTGCTGTTCTCCTAAGTTTGATTGCTTATGGGTCAGCAACAGTAATTGCATTTGAGAAGAGTAATTATTTCCATTCAGGAAACCTGCAGTGCCTAGCCTGAGACAGAAAGATGTATTTCAAGAGTCCTCCATGAAGCAAAATCTTTCCCTGTTTATTTACAGAGATAGCATATTAACCTCTGATTTTGTGAATGCAGCTAGATATTAAAGATTGCAGGGTCAGATGGCTTCAAATTAAATACGTTCTAATACTATCTATGGAAAGATTTTCACGGGGTTTTTTTATATAAAGTACACCTGTTCTGAGAAAATGTGTTACAGAATAGCCTGGAAAAGCCAGCAAAGACATTTTCTTGGAGTGCTTGGATATTTGAAGTTGTAACCATTCCATTTTCTCTTTTTTTGGCAATGCAAAATTTCTTTAACCCATCAGATCTACCAGACAGCCTATTCTATAAGTAGTTTTGCAACTTGGAAGCAGGATCAAGGTGTTGCCAGTTTTTTCACTGCCAAGCCAGGGACAGAAATGTAAAAACCAAGAGAATACAGGGGTCTTTCTTAAGGTTTCTGCCCCGATATGGCCAACCTATTGCTTTGATCTGGATAAAAATGGAGAACCAAGCCAAGAAATTAAATGACAGTATATGGAGAAAATCCAAAAGCAAGTATTTAAAGCTACTGAAGGTAGTGGTATAACTAAGAACAGAGAAAATAGTTAGATTCAAGAGACGCTTGCTTCGCTGGACCCCAGGGAGCACTGCTTTACTGCATGTAGAGAGGCAGCCACGCGAACCTGGAGCTGCACTAACGAGCACGGTAGCAGCAGAACCACTGGCCCTGGCACCATTCGTATTCCCCTTTCCAACCCAGTTACAGTGCATCACTTTATTCATTTGCCCACAGCTTCCAACCAGCAAGTCAGGCAAGCGTGAAAAAGGTAGGATCTTTCACATTTTTTTTTTTAAATCTGGTTGTCTGTGAATTTTAAATATAACTGAGGTATGCGATTTATAAATAATGTATCTAATGCCCCACAGCATTATTGTGAAGCTGCAGTGTCTTACTGAAATATGCTGTCCTCAATAAGGCAAAGGACAAGAAGAATGGCTGAAACATCTTTGCTGGATATGTTTAGTTTCCTACGTGATTCAATTTTCTTCAATTTCTTCATTTAAAAGTAAGATTAAAAGTACAGTTTCAAAGACTCCACCTGCAAATGGAGCTACAGGATTGTCATCCATTTTTATATGAGAGTTTACCACATTATCTCATCACCATGCCATTTTTAAATCCGTAAAATATGAATAGAAGGCCTATTAATATTAAACAAAGAAATGGCAACCAGAAAAATAAATTGTCGTGGTTTAACTCCAGCCAGAAACTCAGCACCACACAGACGCTCACTCAGTTCCCCCCCACCCAGTGGGATGAGGGAAGGAATCAGAAAATAAAGTAAAGCTCGTGGGTTGAGATAAGAACAGTTTAATAGAACAGAAAGGAAGAAGCTAACAATGACACTAATAACAACAGTAAAGTGACAATAATAATAAAGGTATTGGAATACCTAAAACAAGCGATGCACAGTGCAGTTGCTCACCACTCGCCAACCGATGCCTGAGCAGCACTCATCCGCTGGCCAACTCCCCCGAGTTTATATACTGGGCATGACATCACATGGTATGGAATACTCCTTTGGCCAGTTTGGGTTGGCTGTCTTGGCTGTGTCCCCTCTTCCCAACTTCCCTGTGCCCCTCCAGCCTTCTTGCTGGCTGGGCATGAGAAGCTGAAAAGTCCTTGACTTAAACACTCCTTAGCAACTACTGAAAAAATCCATGTGTTATCAACATTCTTCTCGTACTAAACCCAAAACACAGCACTGTACCAGCTGCTAGGAAGACAATTAACTCTATCCCAGCTGAAACCAGGACAATGCTACAAATATACTTTTATTATCTAAAAATGATACAAGCAAAAATGACAGATGCTTAGGAATGGTGCAGTAATAACTTTCTTTTGATTTTTATTTTTCAGCAACCTTACTTAACCACAAAGCACCTGACTACTTCTTTTCCACTTCTTAGGGTATGGAAGCTGCCATATCTGGGATGTAGCTTTCTGTGGCTCACTGTTTATATGGAAGTGACTACTTCCTGAGAAGAGATCCAGAGACAGTAATCTACCAAGACAAATCGCATAGAGTTGTAGTGACAGTTTTGAAATTTATTTTGTGGGTAACTAAAAGTTAGCAACACAGTGGCATAAAAAGAACATTTGCAGTCAAATTCTAAAGATTCATAGATGGACTGAGATATCAAGGTCTAGAAGAAAAGGAAAGTACAAATCTCTGTGGCTGTCTCATCTATGAAGGCCTTTATTACTCAGGCTGAAAGTTGCATGTGTTTATCATTCTGTGCAAAGTTTCAGTAATGGTCCTTGTCTTGGAAGCAAGATGTAAAGAACCCGGGTTCATGGATACCTAGTTCCCTTTTTGCTAGGCTGTTGAAGTATATAAACCTGGAGTTCTGCAGTAGTAGTATTTTTCCTCCATTATTACTAAATAGGAGAACAGACCTATGAACTGATGGTGTTACCCTCTCTTGGTATTGTAATAAAACACTGAAGCAGACCTTCATACCTAATCATACAAAGTTTTACTCTTTCAAGTGTCCATTCTAGTTGCTCTCTCCAAACTGTTGTCGTCATTCTGGTCTCATTTTTTACGGTACCTTAATTTCATAAGTGTACACTGAATAGTGTTATTTCTTGTTCTAGGCACAGGTTGATAGCTTTGCATTCTGTTCTGTCAACTCAAGATCAAGCAGCTGCATTTACAATACCTCCCCTTGGTATTAGAAAGGTATGATATATTTAGAAAGGCAAAGCTTTCCACTGAAAGGAGAAACTTTCTGTGAGTGCAACTCTGAATTGTTTTAAAATCAAATCACACAGAATTCCAGGAACAACTAGTTGTTCCTGGAATTTTCATGCTATAAAGAAACAATTCTTCTAACCTGGTGTTCTGTAACAGACAGAAGCTAGCATGCTGTGAAAGCCTGGAAGTAATCAGACAAATTTTTAAATCTAATATTTTTCTAAAAGCTTCTTTAATTGTTGCTTTCCTGTATCTTAACTGTTGTTAACCAGTAACTGTAGCTTTTATCAAGGAAAATAGTATTTTATGTACAGCCACACCATTTAATTAAAAGTTCACCAATTTTGGCAGGTACTACCTAATAGTTTTGATGGATTATAAAACAAAAAGAGAATGCAAAATTCTCACTTAACTTTTGATTCCTCAGTAATTGGGGAAGACTGAATCATTTTCCAAGTCATGTAGCTTTTAATGCTTTGATGGATTATTTAAGGAAACATGTCTGTGTAAAAAAAACTTTAACCAAGTTTATTCTATAATGTTGATTAAAAGGATGAAAACTGTTAGACAGACATTCCATCATTTTTATTTGTTATGTGACTTCTTTTCAGATTGTTTTGGCAACCAATATAGCAGAGACAGGTATTACGATACCAGATGTTGTCTTTGTAATTGATACTGGGAGAACAAAAGAAAATAGGTAAGAGTTTGATTTTCATCCATCATACTGTGATTACTGTAAATATTTGGAGGTTAGCACTGCAAGGATTTTGTAGTATCCTTATTATACTTACACTACTAAAAAATGTGCTGAGGTCATTGAACAGCTTGCAGTTTAGGGACAAGTTTGGGATGAATCTTTGGCTTTTCAAATGGTGTGAAGGACAACAAAGGGAGTTGTTCATAGATACAGAGAATTATGATTAAGTATTGGTTTAAAAAATAGATCCTTTTTATACTGTCTCAGTTTTCAGAAGTTTTTTTGTCCATTTTAAATGAAAAGCCCTACAGAATGTGCTAGAACAATTCTGGATTGCCAGGGAGATGAAATAATACAATAGCTCTTTCATTTTCCAATTTTTACACTTTCATTAGTGAGTAGTATCCAAGGTTCTACGATGTACAGTTCCCCCCGGTATGTTTAGTTTTCAAAACTAAGTGTAGTATTTTCAAATAAGTACTATTTAGATATCTTAACAGTATGCTGGTATTTAAGTTAAGTATACATCAAAATTTTACTTCTGAAATCTGATTGGGCTCTTGCTTTACCATTTTTAAGGTACCATGAAAGTAGTCAGATGAGTTCCCTGGAGGAGACCTTTGTTAGTAAAGCTAGTGCTCTGCAGCGACAAGGAAGAGCTGGGCGTGTTAGGGATGGATTCTGCTTCCGAATGTACACAAGAGACAGGTACTTGTAAACTTAGCAAGATTTTGTAAATCACATAAATATCTTTTGGTTTTGCAGAGAAAAAAGACAGTCTTGTTGAAATTCACTTTAATTACTGCAAACTAGAAAGAATAAACTGTAAAAAAATATGTAATTTGATAAAAAAAGATAATTTGAATATTGTATGAATAAAGTGTTCTAATAGACTTTTTATTTCACAATTTAAAAAAAAATAATTTTATTCTTGATATCACTAATTAAGTGTTTTGAAAAAAATCTTCATCATTAAAGGATAAGTGCAGCACCAAAAATTGTAGATCAGGTTTTAACAACACCTACTGCCCTGCATCAAATATGCACAAACCTTACCTCCTGTACTTTTTATTTTTTTATCAGACAAATCTGTAGCTTTCTGAAGTGGTATCTCTATGGATAAGAGGTGGGGAAAATATCAAATTATACAGCACTGCAGAATTAGTTTCTGCTGCTGCAGTGGAATAACCTTTTTCCTGCTTGTCTGAAAGTCTGAAGCAACTTTCAGCTGAGAAACAGTTAAAGTATTTTGAAATAACCAATGAAGTGTGCATTTTAGCCACATGCAAGATTTTCAGTTTGAGTGCTATGCATTTTAAGAATGTTTTGAAAATCAAGGTCTTACTGCCTTTCCCTCTCTTTCACTAAAACTCTTGGTTTCCAAGCTACCACACATGCCTTAACTCAAACAATGAACAGTTTACCCACACATTAAAACAAGTGCCACTCCCCACCTTGCCCCTCAAAAGAACACCTGCAAAGAATGAGCACGTGAAATCTCAGTTGAATTCAAAGTTGAATTCAAAGATTAAATTGAGTATCTGTGTTTCTATGTTTTTATGATGTTGCAGGTTTGAAAGTTTCATGGAATACTCTGTTCCAGAAATACTGCGTGTGCCTTTGGAGGAATTATGCCTTCATATTATGGTAAGGTTGGTTTTAGAATAACTGACCTTGTTAGCTAAAAATATTACGTGTGCCTTTGGAGGAATTACACCTTTATCCTGTCATGTGGTTTTGGATTTGGAATTACTGACCTTGTTAGCTGAAAAGGTTTTCTAGGACAGCCCTAATCCAGTGTAGTTAGTGGGGCTTCTCTCACCAGGGTGGGGGGAACCCAGTATCTGTGTGTTAGAAAATCCAGAGCATGCTGCTGAGTGACAATAGCATACTATATCATTCCAGTTTACTTCAGAGTGCCAATTCGAGCTTAGTTAAATACCCTTCAAACTGATTTCTGCTTAAGGAAGTGATTCCATTCCCTCTTTCCCTGTCCTGAGTGAGTAGGACACACATGGGAAAACTGGCAACCTGGCAAATTAGTGCCAAGTTGAACCGCATCTCATCAGGTTTGAGAGTCTCCTCATCTGTGACCACTGGTAGCATGCTTCTCTCATCAGTGGTTGTGCCATGCAAAGTCCTTCCAAACAGTGAAGTTCTTTTAACCTGATGTGGGGTGCATCTGTGTTCTGGGAGCCAAGAGGCTGGTTTAGAGGGGAGGGAATGTGGGCTTTTGATTGCAAGAACAGCTTTCCAGTTTCCTTTGTAGCTACTACAAAAGTTTGTTATAATAAATTTTTATATTGAAATATATGCCCGTTTATTCCACAGAAATGCAATCTTGGCTTTCCTGAAGATTTCCTTTCCAGAGCATTAGACCCACCACAGCAGCAAGTAATTGGTAATGCAATGAACATGTTGAGGAAGATTGGGGCTTGTCTGTTAAATGAGCCCAAGCTGACTCCATTGGGCCAGCACCTTGCAGCCCTTCCTGTCAATGTCAAGATTGGCAAAATGCTTATATTTGGTGCTATATTTGGCTGCTTGGATCCTGTGGTGAGTAAAAAAAAAATTAAAAAAAATTGTATCTAAATTAAAAAAAAAAAAGAAATGGTTGACTCTTTAAAATTAATCTGATTTCTTGCAACATGGTATTTTGAAAGGATGGTGCAAGAAATAAAAATGTTTATTTTAAGGTGAGGGCACCTGGACATCATGAAGGGGAACAATGTAAGTGTTCTTTATAGTTGGACTCAGTGGTCTTAAAGGTCTTTTCCAACCTAAATGGATGATTCTAAACTCCTAGGTACTATTCACAAGGGGGTAGTCAGACTTGGTCTCCAGTTCTGTCTGTTACAATCCCAAGGAGTATGACACTTAAAGAAAAAGCCCTCTTACATGTGGGTTAGACCAATCTGGATTACCCCACAGTTTGTGTGTCAAGAACATGCTGATGTAAAGTTATTGCAAATTAATTGATGTGGTAACTTATTATATGAAGACTGGCATAGTTTACATTTTCACCTAATCCATTTAATTTGTTGCGAGTTAAGAGGAAGCATGGGTATATTAGTTGCTGAAAACTGAAAGTTAAAATCCTTTGTTCTCTCAATATCTGTTGCTAATATGGTATAATTTAAAGCAGTTGTTTAATCTGACCCTTCACTGTATTGTATCAGGTATTGCTGTGATTTGAAAAACCATTTCATACCAGTTTTGAGATTTCATATTTTTTTAATCAGTGTATAAAAGGCACTATAAGCCATGTCTTTAAGATAAGTAAGTTCTGAATTCTATCTAGGAAATTCTTATGGTGGTAAGTTTTCCTTGAGACTTAGTAGAAGATAAAGTATCATTAAATATTACTGTAAAAGAAAATTTAAAGCTATTTTTGTGGTAAACCTGTAAGCTTATAACAAAATACTCCTAAGTGATGTGTACTTTACTAATTGCAGGCAACTCTGGCTGCTGTTATGACAGAAAAATCCCCATTTACTACACCAATTGGTCGAAAAGATGAAGCAAACCTTGCAAAATCGTCTCTAGCAATGGCAGTTTCAGACCATATAACAATCTACAATGCTTATCTGGGGTAAATGATAATTCACTTGTGCTTATAGCTAGATGCAGGTAACACTTAAGTAGTGCAGTTCTGTAAAGAATCCTTAATAAGTATCTTCTCTTGAATTGCTTGCAGCTGAAGTTTTTCTCTTCAGAATAACAATAGATTGCCAAATACTGTAACACAAAATGAGAGCTTGCTTAACACCATATCCTTTAACTCCTTTTAACTATGCTTGCCCGTATGCAGATGTGTACTGTGCCTATTTATCCTAGGGTTTAAAGTATTTTGTTTGCTGTCTGTGGTATGCTGACCTGAATATTTTGTATTTGAGAAAGTACAAATGTATAATAAAATGATATATGGTTTTTTTTCTTTGTAGGATGTTACCACTAAGTCTCAAAAACCACACGTGAATTTTGTGTCAACTGTTAAGACACACAAGTGTGTAATTTTTGAGAAAATGACCTTGTATTTTTGTTAGTATCTGTCAAATTTATGTTACAGGCATGTTCTCCGGAGTGCTCTTAGATCAGCAGCATTCATCTTCAGTAATGCCACTTATTTCTAGTTTTGAGTAGAGAATGCTGGCCAAAGAACATTATCGCCTTTTACCTTACTACCACTTTCATACTGTCATACCCTTCGTGTGATTTTTTTTTTTTTTTCCCTCTGTAATAAGACAGGACTTTTTCTTTAGGTGGAAAAGAGCTCGACAAGAAGGGGGTTATCGTGCTGAAATGACTTACTGCAGAAGAAATTTCCTTAACAGGACTTCACTGTTAACTCTGGAGGTAAACCAAACAGTTATGCTGTGCACTCAAAAGTTATTTGTTAAAATTTCCCTCTGAAAATGTCCTGCCCTTTTAGAGAGGTAATACATCATAGTTACTGTTTAGACAAGACAAAAACAAGTGGGATGCTAGGGACTGATGAAATGCACACCCTCAGTCAAGGTAGCTGTGTCTGCATTTGAGTTTTGATTATGCAGGCTTTTTTGGTGTACATCTTTGCAGTCACTGCCAATGGAGAAGCTAGTCCGGAATTCCACCAGAGAATCAAAACTTACGAATTAAAATACTTATATTGTGTTATTCTTTATATCAAAGAACACGTCTGTTAACAGTTAGTTTGAAAGATGAGCCACAAACGTACATAAATGGCCTTTTATTTTTGGTGAGAAGACGTTTTAATTGGTCTTTCCTGTTTAAGTTTGGGTGACTGAGCTATGCTAAGCAGAAGTGGATCTTTGATGCAAATATATCTTTCCATTTTAATTACAGGTGAGAGATTTAGTATTTGTAGTATATATAGTACCATATATCCAATCTAATAGTCTAGATAATGTTTTTCTCATAGAAACAGCCATTAGTCCAAAGTGGCTGCAGAAAATACAAGTGTTTTTCCAGTGAGAGACTTGCCCCTGGAGAGCATGAATATTTGAGATGGAGTGTCATTGCCTGCTGATGGAATGGAGTATATACCTTTTTAAATTCAGAGTTTTACTAATACCTTACTAATTTCAGGATGTGAAGCAAGAACTCGTAAGAGTGGTCAGAGCAGCAGGGTTCACTGCACCTACAATGCAATGTGGATGGGATGGAAATGGAGCCACACAATCCCTTTCTCTCCATGACATAGCTCTTCTTAAAGCTGTGTTGACTGCAGGGCTGTATGACAATGTAGGAAAAATAATATATACAAAGTCTGTGGATATTACGGAGAATCTGGCTTGCATGGTAGAAACTGCTCAGGGTAGAGCACAAGTACATCCGTCTTCTGTAAATCGAGACTTACAGATGTATGGATGGCTCCTTTACCAGGAGAAGGTAAGTAAAAATAGTGAATGTAGCTGATAGTTTGTATAAAGGTGGAGTTAATGCCTCTAATATTAAATAACATACACCAGTATAAAGTATTATCTGAATGTCTTGTTCATCTTAAGAGTCTTTAGTATCTAATGATCCTAAAGTCCATAAAAATGAGTCAGCTGAGTGCTGAAGACAAAGAAGTTAAGGCTTAACGTCATGAACAGATTTGTTCGTGGTGAAACTGGTAGCTATAAAGGAAAGTAACCTTTTTGTGTCCTTAACTTGATAGTATAATTGACTTTTTTAATACAGTGCTGTTGATTTTAATATGATCACTTTAAGCAGTAATATGTCATAGTAACACTTCAAAGTGTGCTTTTTCTGTTTTACTGGTCTAAGCAGACTCTTAAGGCTTTGAAACTTGGTGCAAGCCTTGCATATTCCAAATAACTTGAAATGGAATAGCCAATTCTGTGATTGACTGCTGAACTTCCAAAGTGAATTGCATTTTATTTTTCTCCTGTCGCTTTCTTCCCCCTCACAACTAAAAATTTTGTCAGCTATTTGCTAAATTCAAGTGTTTATATTTAGTTACACTCCTGGTACAACAAAACCTTGACAGCAGTTGTTTAATGGCCAACTTGACTTAGACAATGCATATGAAATTAGAGGTTTTTTGGAGAGTTGAAAATATTTCTTGCTCCCAAGAACTTTGTAGTGTAAGGGCAAGACAGCAGCTAAGGTAGGTAAATTATTCCATGAACAGAGGAACAAACAAAGCCTGTACTTCTGTGTGAAGATGCATTCTTTTTGTTTCCTTCCCTCCCACTACAACTCCTTCCCAGCCTATTCCATCTTTATCTGTGAGAGGCTCCAAAGCCAGAAGTAGCATATGCTGAGCCCCATAGTTTTTACTCTGTGTATGTGTCTACACTTGTGCCCACATTTATGCATGAATGCATGTGAATATGTGGATATAGAAAGACTGACAAACCAGCTGTTCCTAAGAAGAATGTATAACAGAAGAGTTTTACCTGCCTTTCACTTCAGTAGGTTTATTAATTTTTATGTCACTTCTCTGTCACACACTAGGCTAACACTATCTTTGTGTTTGAATTCAAACAAGAAAATTGTGGCTTTAGCTAATTTCCTGGTAGCGTATAAGCCTATCATTTACTTAAAGGTGATGTATTTTACATGGTCTAGGGCAGACAAATTGCCATTGGTTCCTCTCTGTACAATGACTTGGTATTGATTGTGTCTTAAAAGGAAAAAAGTGTATTTTTTTTGCTTTTAAAAGTAGCAAGCAAATTTGGTGTTTTGTTTTATGTGGTTTGGGTTTTTTCTGTTGTTTTTAATGCTTGTGTTTGTTTATATGCAGGTGAGGTACACTAAGGTGTATTTGAGAGAGACTACTTTAATATCCCCCTTTCCCATTTTGCTTTTTGGTGGGGATATAGAAGTCCAACATCGGGAGCGTCTTCTGACAGTTGATGGCTGGATCCATTTTCAGGTGCGTTGGAGTGGTTAACTACCTTTTGTGGTTCCACAGGCTTTTGTATTGCACAGTTGATGTACAAGCTTAATTCAGAACACTGTGTCTGTGGGATGAAGACAAGAAGGAAGGACGAAATGATGGGAAATTTATACACGTGTAATGAAATCTTAGCTAATCACACTCAAAAGAATAGGCTTGTAAAATGTGGCTTATAACAAATCAGTTCCCTCTCTCTTCCTGATAAAAGCTGGTGTTCTTTCAGAAAAGGCATTGGAAATGGATATAGACTAAACCTTGTTTTATATAGCTGGTACTAAAAGCAGATGAGTGTGCTATTGTATATTACCCTTTTCTACAATCTTATAGTCATGTAAATGCATATGTATCTTTAAAATACTATTTATTTTGCTTTATAGCCCAAACAGCAGTATTTGGGAAAGAAAAAATTACAAGTGGAAAT
>JAVKLA010000074.1:64110508-64126763 GCA_034782735.1 Sagittarius serpentarius
AAATGCTATAGCAGGATGAAAGAAAGACAGTGAGAAAATGGGCAAAGAGGAAAGAAATGAAATAAGACTAGTGTATGGAAAGAGTGAAATAGCCCTAGGTGATCAATTGTCTTGAAGATCAGCTACAGATTTTTCACTAGATTGATAAGGATATTTTTGTTTTCTGAAGGTTTTTAGAATCAGTTCTTTCCTAAGCAAGGGTTTGGTAGTTTATAAGAACAGAAAAAGTCAGGACTTGTCTTCTTTGCTGTGTGTTCAAAGACAGAATCAAAGTCACCACTTTGAGTGGCAGTACCAATCAGTGGGGCAAATTCTCCTCCCAGTTGCACTGATGCAGTCTTACTTGGCTGGGAATCCTTCTCTTTGCTCCTGCTTTGCTTCTTTGTTTGTGTGTGCCTCTGTGTGTTTGTGTGCTTGTTTGTGTGTTCAGCCCAAGAGTCAGAACAAACATTTCAGGAATAAGAATAAGGAATGTGAAAAGTTCTAACTGTGTAACATTTGTAGTGGACAGAAAACATAAAAGATGTTCCACATCAAAACTTTCAGTAAAGATCCATGTAGTTTACGCCCTCTCCCTTTAACAAGATCCCTTGACAAGATCAGTTGAAGGCAGCTGTGTAAAAAAGTTTTAGTCTGTATTTTCTCAAGTTGTGTTTATAAGTGGTGTTTAATTGCTCACGGTGAACTGAGCAATCATTTTTTAATTAAAATCAATACAAGACTTCCCACCCTTTGAATGTCCTCTGCTTTCTCTTAGCTAAGGCCTACTTCCAAGTAAAAAAACCCCAAAGCAACACAAAATAAAACAAAGCCATTTTTGTGGTGTTTATGGCTTGAAAATGCCCAAGACTTTTAATACAGAGATGGGCAGAAGCATTTTTCGCAATGGGTCTGTCTGCTGTTTGACAAGTGGTTGTTGAAGCACTTAAAAATTTCACTGAATATCTGAAACAGCAGTAGTGGCATCATAAAATCAAGACTGTTTCAGGTTATGAACAGCGCTTTATCATACTGATACTCCAGCTGAGACACTTTCTGTCATTTCGCTGGAGGGAGGGTGTTCAGCTGATTTTTTAACATAATGTTGCAAACATATTGCACATCCAAACCATTATGTACATAGACTATCTGTACTGCAACAGACGGAGCTTTCCACATTAATTGACAGCTGCAAGTAGTAGATTTTTATTGCCATTTCTCTATTAAATGCAAAGTACATAAAGGGATGAAAGCTAGAGGTTTCAAATATAAGAGAGTTAGGAAATGCATACTTCTTATATTCCGCAGTCAAACGCAGCTGGTGAAACTTAATTTTCTGCAGCTTAGCAGTCCCCTACACCTATAAAATCAGGAGCTCTGCTGCAGAGAAACTACCAAATTTTTCAGGTGTCTGGAGTTGTACCTAGCACCTCACTAAATTGCAGGGTTGTCTGCAGAAGTCCAGATACAGAAGAGGGCAGTATATGCTCAGCACGCAGTGAGGACACAAACAGCTGGATTAGCATCTTGGTCAGGAATACTCATCCTTTTAGAGCTCAGTCTGAATGTGCAACCCAAGAATGCTGGGAGCCTGAGCCACAAATACCTGTTGCATGGCTCCATGGCTGATGGTGTAAGCTACCAATGCTGCTGTAGCAGAGCACTGTGTTCCGGCCCTGTTAAGATCACATCTGTCCTGAAAACAGACATACGTATTTTCGTCTATAAGGACATCAAGCTGCTAAAATTCAGCGTGGGAATACCTCTTTTACCAGTATAATGAAGCTGTTTCTAAAAGCATATTTCAAAACTAGATACTGTTACACAAGTCCATAGTAGGAAATCGCTTGGTCAAAACCCAATCTCTTAGGCTCCCCCTATAGTTTTCCTTATCCACTGAAGGTATTGCTTTGTGAGTCGGGTGTAGACACCTGGGCCATCCACACTACCACACTTGTTTGCCTTCCCAAAAGCAGTGATGCCTTTCATCACATTCTTGCATCTTAAAGGTCCACCAGAATCCCCCTGGAAAAAGGAAAAAAAAAAATAATTGTCATTCAAATTTACAAAAGCTAAAAAATGCTTCTTTTAAATAAGAATTGCACCAGTTGCATGGAGGAAATAAAACTGTAGACAGTGCTGTTGTGTTTTTCTTTTTTTTCCACCTTGGAAGTTAAGATTTTCATTAGCAAAAAAGAAATAAAGACTTCAATCTAATCTTTCAAGTGTGAGTAATGGGGAATGAATCTAGCTCAGTGCTAAGGAATAGTTATTCTTTTTCAATATGAAAAGAAAAAGCTGGAAAGTTTTCTCTTGAAAAGCAGAAAGTCTCTAGAAATTGGTACCTTTTCTGTAACTTCATTAATTCAATATTTAAATCCTTTGAAACGTGGTAGTTCTTACACAGTTGTGCATTTGAGTTGGGGCCCTGTCAATATGCTTCTTGTCAGCAAAACCTGTTTTAAAGCCCTCTGACATCAGAGAAGTTGGTCCACTGAGGTTAGCTGCTTGATAATGGGCTCACAAGCTATTTTGTGGAGATTTTTCTATTAAAATCATTATATTGAAGAAGAGAATATATGCCATGGCTGGATAAAACCACAATATCCAAAGTCTGTGAAGGTGAATTTGTCAATCAGAAGTTTTGATTTTAAGGCTTAAAAGAACAAGACTTGGTAAATTCACTCATTTTTAATAAAATTCTTCATTGAACTGAAGAGAAGCAGAAATTATAAATGTGTAAAAGCTAGTACTTTTTATTTTATTTTTAATGTGATCTATGTGGATATAGACAGTAAATGTACTTACAGAACATGAGTCCTTTCCTCCATTCTTAGCCCCTGCGCATATCATGTTTTCTGTTATAACAGGCTTGTTTCTATAATGATTGTTGTCGTTGCAGATTTTCCTGCTGATAACAGTGATATTGACCTCCCTCAGGGTATCTGAAAGCTTTTTCAGATGATTGTGAGTTTGTCCCCATCCTGCTACCGTGCAAGTTGTTCCTGGTTTGGGATCATCATCTGATGTAGGCAGAGGAATGAGTTGCACAGCTTTATTAAGTCTTGCTCTTCTATTAAGCTGTAGAAGATACGGAAAATAGTTATTACGGGGCAGACTCTAACAGAGGTCCCTGCATGTTAACTGTTGGATCTTTTCCATTATGGTCATGGAGGATTACTGCATTTGAATTTTGCATTTTACCCCTTTTTGAGATTCCTCAGTTCTTTGTGACAGGATTTATGTAATCAATGTAAGAAGGAGGAAAATGAGTATTCTTTGTCTCATGAAAACCCATTTAGCTTCTGCTGAAATATTAATTTTAAAAAATACTCTATTTTACTTCTCTGGCTCTCAGACCATCGGGAGGACAAAATAACAGTAATCACTGAAGCTGGCAAAATTGAGACTCACTGAAGTCAGACATTTTTAGCTAGAACTCTTTTCAGCCAGAACATTAGGCTTTTTAACAAAATTATTCCTATGTGTGAAATATGCTTCTTTGTATGGACAACCTTTATTCTTTCCCTGAAAAGCCAGAAATTGAAATATCTTGGTCAAGCTCCAGAATTTTTCTACTTCTAGCAACTGCATGCGTTACAGGAATTGCTGATTGCCTTGGTTCCCAGTGCATCTCCAACTCCCCAGTCTCCTGGATTAACAGACCAGACTATATCACCCCAGGAAAAAAGTCACCAGAAACTCCCTTGGCTCATCGCCCTCACAAGAAGGAAGAAACTGGTACATTGTAGAAGATACATATTCCGTAAGTGATATGTAAGTCTATACCTTCAGCAGCATAATGTCGTTTTCCTTAAAACTGGAACAGTAGTCTGGGTAGCGAATTTGTTTTTCAATCTGAAAAACCTGTTTTTCTTTTTCTCTTGCTTTCTGTGAATGAGCTCCAAGAATAACTTTGCCTCCTTCCCTGAGAAGAGACACAACACGTTTAGTGGGATTCACTTGCTGTAACTCCATAATTCTTTGCTGTTAAATGTGGTGCTATAATGTCCGGCTGCTACCGAGTCTCTTTTCTCATGCCTGAAAAGCAACAGTTATTCAGAAAAATAGAAAAGATTACCTTGTTTTCACAGGTAGTTTAAAAAAAAAATGACTCAGTGAATCAAAATTTGTACTATCTTATTTTCAGCTTCCCAGGAATGTAGACAGGGTTCAGGAACTTGACTCTGAACCTACCCTTTGTTGTTTCCCTTTGGGAACTGAATGAGGGGTGGATGCATCAGCTTTGCTGTTCTTAGTGGTCTCACCAACTGTGCCCTCTGCAATTTGTGCTGAAAATTTAGAAGAATAACTCACAGCACTGTTAGTTCAGAGATCATCACGACTGGACTGAATTGTACCCTTGTTTTGCCCTGACACCATTTCAACACCATTTTCTGAGTCCACATGAGACATAGCTCATTCCCTTTCTCCAACTTGTTCTGCAACCTCATATCCTTACTAGATACTGAAGTGGTGACAGAGTTGTGCCTGCTGGGCTCTCTGGCATAGAACCCAGGAGTCTAGCACTCCTTGGTCAAGCAGTCCAAGCAGACCTTTACATCAGACCATGGGTATAGCTGTTCGTGGGAGAACAATGTACGTTACAGCTGAATGGGAGAATATTCTTTGGGCAGATGTGTAGGCTGGCCCTCATTTGCATCTTACCGCGGCAAACACAACACTGAGGAAGTGGTTGCTCCTTCCCTTCAGCTCTTAAGAACCGTCTGACTGTCATCCTTAGGTTAATTATTTATTGTATTTTCTCTTAAATGCGATCTCATTTGGAAACACTCTTTACCTTATGTTAATACTACAGCTTTTGGACCCTGTTCTGTCTTTGTAGTAGGTCCCATATATCTCCCTGTTTGGACGGGGACAGGATAGATGGATACGTTTCTCTGATGTCTGCAGAGTCCAGTGATTCACTGGTCCAGGGCAGGCTGTTGACAGAGCCTGTGTGAGGTCTGGCTCAGCAGCAGCTCCAGTCCTCCCCACAAAGGCAAGGAGTGGGACGTGTCACTTAAATCTCACGGCTTGCCTCGCTGAGGGACTCTGTGGGGCCAAATAGCCATTTGCATCTCGAGTCAGATGGGAAGAAGAAAGGTCCAACGTATCCAGTAAAGCAGAGATATCTCAGTGTCTCCTGTCATCTGTCTGAAGGATTTTTGCTCCTGTATAACTGCATGCTGTCTCTTTCTGTGATGAACTGCATCTTTTGCATAATAAAGTGACAAGAATTTGCTTCTGTTTTCTGAGCAGCTATTTGGACTGGCCAGTCCTCTCACCTAGTGTACCGGCTGACTGAGAAAACAGGGATAAACCTTTTCCCCAAATTCACTGCTTCAGTGCTGCTATTCTATGCTTGCATGCAGCTAGAAGCTTGTGAAATATCTCTTCAGAAACAGTGAATATCAGTATACCTTGTTATATTATTTTTTACTCACTGAAGCACATTTGCCAATATACAAAACATGGTAATCAGAATGTGATCATGGTCAAGCTAAATGCACAAAACCATCAGGGATATTAACTTTCCTTCTTGAACAGCGACACCAGATACTCACTGAGGACAATCTCTGAATCAGAGTAGGAACTTACATATTACAGTGGGCAGCTGTTAACACCCAGTTTTCCTTTATCAAAGCTCCTCCACAAATAGATTTTCCATTTGCTCCAGTGATTAGGGCCATAAATGGTCTTGAGTGTGGTGCTACTTCATTTCCTCCAATGATACCCACACACGAACCTGAAAATAAAAATAAGCCACAATACACACACAATACACAAATACTGTAAGACACTCCAAGTCTCTTAGAAAAAACAGTTAATGCAATTACAAAGTATACAGACACACACGTACATATGTCACAATGCTGGTCTTCAGGGTAGACTTTTAAAATTGCTCAGCAGTACCAATTCTGTATGTTTCTGTGGGATCAAAATTAGGTCAGTGGGGAGAGCTTTGACAAGAAAAACACCAAAGTATTGTTGCTCTTGCACAGATTTCTGTTCTTGAACTTTGCTGCTATGGTTAACTTCTTAGCTTTCATGGTGAGTAACAACCTCAGATCTGCCACACGATAAATGTTGTACAATATGTGACTTATGCGGACACCTGGAAAATGGGCTATACTGTGCAAGTCACTTTACATGAACCTGTTTTTCAGAAAAACTGAAAATCAAGAGATTAATGTATGTGTATGCCTTTGGAGAGAAAGGTCAGATAATCATTGTGTTAACTCCTCAGAACTCCTCCATATAGCCTGTCCTCTGGGCAGCTTTAATTAATACTACCAATTCAGAAATTACTTTGCTTTTACATAAGATCAAACACATGCAGATAGTGGAAAAGAGCCAATAATAAGTACTCAAATAATAATTGTGACTACTTTACATTAATACATCTTGGCTTAGCTGGAACTCTGTACATCAGCATCTACCTTCAAAAGGATTGAACTGGGCACTTACCTCCACGAATTACCAGGAAAATAACAGCAGCGGAGGTGGACAAGGTGAGGAAAGGTCCCATGATTTCTCTCTGGTGTGCCTCCTTATTCACTGTTTAATATATATATATATATAAGTGAAAAGGATGTGGGTTTTGTTTTTCCTCTTAAGGATATTTGACATTTGTAACTGTGACAAAGGCAAAAAACCTCACCAGCAGTGTAGCTTACAGCAGAGCTGTTAGTGAGAAATTGCATCATCTGTTGTGGTGTGAAGACAGGATCTGCCCCCCTTCATGTTTTCTCTGTAGCATTTGCAGAGAGCTAATACATGAGTACTGGGGTGAAACCTTGCAGGCAACTACGTGTCCAGTTAGACAGTGGGACTCAGCTGGCATAAATTTAGGCTTGATTCAGTTCAAGATGTATAGTTCATTCTAGACACCCCAGGTGGCCTCCAAGTCAGAGATGAATCCCAGCCTATTCCCGGTTAGAGAGATATTTGTGCTGTTCAGGAGCCCCTCAGGGCCAAGGAATCTGACCTTTGCTTCTTTCAGCATCTGATCCTACCTCGTTAGCTTTGCGCCAGATAAGCATCCATATAGTGCTGAGTATGTTTTAGTGGCCTAGAGCTATGGGTATAATGCCATTTAGTGTCTTAAGGTGTCTTAGGTCTGCCTCCTGGTGCAGAAAGCCATGGGTCTTCTGTTGATGCTATGTCATCAGGTTTGCCAGCCCTGTACTCATGTCTGGGAAACCCAGGGTATCTCAAATGTCACTAAATGCCTAGTTTTAGGCAACTGAATTGAGTTCTGAAAACTGAATAAATCTTATTAGAGCCTTGTAAAGGCACATTTCCTGAATTCCAAATATATACCCAAATAATAGAAATAACTTCCATCAGTATTAAATAATTTGGAATATCAAATGTTCTATTAATTAACTAGGTACATTCAGTGAAGTGTCACTACCACACAGCCTGGAAGGTTTCTTGAAGACTTGAGCCCCAGTACAGTCAGCCTGCAGAAAGCTTCTGCATTCTGGCTGGGTCACATCATTGAGCTCAGCTGGCCCAGCCTGATGTGAATTTTACCTGTAGAAGACCTTGACAAGACAGCTGGCTCAAATTGGCTATTGCCCTCCCTTCCGGGACAGAGGGTAATTGTTGGTGATTTCTCTGAAGAAGGGAGATGTGGAGTTATTTTTAGAGATCACAGAGCTCTTTGTTACTGATGTGGCTTGTCAGAGACGCTGTCACCTATGTGACATGGTGACATCTCCATGCACTGCAAAACCCCACAGAGCTTATAATTTTCTTTCATTTTTCTCCTCACTACCTGCATATCCCCTGTAACTATCAGCAGTTTGTAGCACTGGCGTTCTTTTATTTCAAAGTTCTTCTGAACACAGTATCACCAGGTATCATAGGTACCGTTCTTTTATTTATCACTTATAAATAGTTGCCAAAGACTGATTTTATGACATTTTAATTGGCAGTCTTACCATATTGAAGCTATTTCTTCTCTGGACTATGCACATTCTTTATCAGGATGAGCACTTGCAAGAAAAAAATCCTGTACACTGGGACCTGCTTAAACTTGTAGTACTACAATGATTCATCCTTGGATATTCCTAAATCAGGTACTATGTCTAGTGAAAAGAGGTTTGGTATGTGTCATTCTATCTTTACGTGATCTATTTTCAAGAAAATCCTATTTAGGAGACACCAAATAAAACATTAGCAAATGTTCCTAGATGATTTCTAGGCAACTAAGATAAATCTATGCCTACCATCTAAAAAAAAATCTATAGCCTGTTTATACTTTTTTTCAGTATCTAAATGCACTCCTGTTTCCTTCTAAATCCTACTTACTTCAAAAGATATTTTTCTGTAACTCCAGAGGTATTAGCATACCCCTGCCTTTTAAAAAATCCTCTCTAATCCTCAGAGATTCCATTTACGTTGATAATTAGAATTAGGAATATGCAGTCCAAACTACTCTTTGATGAGAACTGATCACTTTCTGTACAAGCTCCTTCTGAGCAACAGCTCTGACTATCATATAGTCCTACGATTGATTGCACAGGTATTAAAGATCAGATTGATATGCACATAATCAGTCTCTAGTTTTGTACTCAAATGCTTTTGTCAGGGTGTCCTCTTCAGCTTGTAACTTATGTAGATGAGGCTGAAAAATTGACATCAAATTTTCGGGTGTGCAACAAGTTGACTGGGCTCCTTTGGTTATGGCAATAAGTTAATTTACGGTCAAGTTTAGATTTTATTGGCCTTTTGCATGTAAAGGGAAACCTCAAAGCAAAACTTCCTTCTCTGTGTGACTGCATTGTCAAATTCTTTTATCAGCACGTCTGTTGCATAAGCAATTGGTCTTCAAGAGGACTAACATATGTAAGCAAAATGCTCCATTCTTTCTCTCTGCAGCGCCCAGGAGGCATAGCCACTCTCTCAGCAGACACCTGAGAAAAAGAACAGTGAGTCTACCCAGCTTCTATTTCTAGCCTTTGCCTTTGAGGAAATTTCCCATGGGCATTAAGCCCATGGGTCAGCGGATCACTTTCAGCTCTGTTCAGCACTGTGTTGAGCGCTTCTGCCCCATATCTCATACTCAGTCATCTTGATTGTTTTGCTTCCCCAGTGACTATGCTCCTTTTTCATTCATGCTGTTTTCTGTGGTGCTAAAGGTGAACATCAGGTGTGGTTTTAGGAGACCAGTTCAGGAGACCAATTTAAACCACAAATCTCTAACCCTTCCCGAGCCGCTGGGTGCCAGAGTTCAGGCAGTGCCTTAGCTCAGCCGCAGGGCTGGTGCCGGGGGCTGGGGAAAGGAAGGCAGGAGAGTGGTGCTGAGCAGGCAGCTGCTGGGAGCACAGCGAGGCAGAGCTGGGGTGCCTCCTCTGTCTCCTCCCTGGGCTGCCCCATCCCCAACCCCACTCCAGTGTGTTTGTCTGGACACATCCCTCAGTGGTTGGGGGACACAATCCCAGGGACTCGCTGGGGTAAGGACAGGACATACGCTGGTGATACCTATTTTACTTTCTTCTCTGGTACCAGTGTCTCATGATATTTACCTCTTCTCTTCTCTGCTTCAGCTATTTGCTCAGCTTCCCTACTTTCATGTATTTACTGTGTGATATCACAGAAAAAAGTAGTAGCACAGAAATACAAGTAGATGTAGTTAACTCAGAGAGTCCTCAAAGGTTTGTAGCAAATCTGCGTTACTTGTATGAAGTTGAATGTAGTTGGCAGAAAGAATCCAGCATTAGATATTATGCTCTGGAAACACAGGTCTTCTGTCTGGTTACAATATGGGTCTGTTTCTGATTTTGTCTCTTGCATTGCTTTCTAAGTTAGCCATTTAGTGGGAGGGCAAAGCCATAAAGGACTGGAACATAATTATGCCTTTAGAACCCTCTTTGCAGAGGTAACCTCCAGTGAGTGAATAATCCCAGGCTTAGCTGGAGGATGGAGAGTGATTTGGGAGTAACTAGAGATGGCTCTGTGAGCTGATGAATTTTGAAAGTCACGTGTTTTCTTTTAAAAGAGCTTTGGAAGAGTCTTCTGAAATACAAAATATGTTTTGTTGTGTTGCATCATGTACGTGTTTTCAAACCGGGTTATAACTAGTAAGATACTGTGCCATAGAAGTAAGAATTTCAATGCTATAATCTCATTCAACAATCTGGAGAGCTGCTGTTCTCTAACTCTTGAATAAAAATGACAGCTAGCTATATTGGGCAAGTCACATTTCTGATTCTTTCTAAAGGTACTTAGGATGATAGCAGGCTTTTTAAGTTCTTCACACAAGGGCATCCTGGTTTTTTGTAGTGGTTTACCAGCAAGGCATGCAGAACATGGGTGCAGACACAGAGGTTTGCAATACAGAAATGCCTCTTCCACCACTGTGTCTTTTTATCTTTTTCTTGTGGCCACTGATTAGATATTTTGTTTGCATTTGACACTTGCATGCTCTAGGGTTTTCTGCATCTGAATCCTGCACCCTCAAAAATTATTGCTTAGAAAATACAAATTGCTCTGCCCTCCATGTATGTAGCTTGTCTTTTGTGTGAGACGTCCCTAAGCTTATCAGACAACAGACACCTGCCAATTCTCAGTGGCTTTCCTAAAATTAATGTATGAATCTTTTTGAGTCTTTCAAATCAAGATGTTACCTGGGCGGTGTAATTCTGCAGAGGATTTTCTGGCTTCTGATTTATCTTGGTCCACAATTTGGGAATGACTTCTGTACTCTACAGGCCCTGAGTTTTCCCTCTCACCGGTGTTCTGCAAATCCTTTTCAGGGGGCTTTTGTATTTGTTCTCCCATTTGTTGACCAGCTTGAATATGGCCAGTTTCATTCTTCTCACATATTTCCATCTTTTTTTTCCTTTAAAGTAAGAAGAGCATTGAATTCTCTGAGACACTTAGGTTTTATTATACATTCGTCCCATGTAATCCTCAGGAATTTTCTTATGCACTTGTTTTCTAATATAATACCTGTGGTGAAGGCGGGCTGGAGTTCCTGGAAGACTTGAGCCAACTAATGTTGACACATGTTGGGGATTCAAGAAACAGGCAAGTTTTAAAGAAACCTGAAGAAAGAACCTAAAGAAACCAAGCTGCAGTTAGATAATACAATATTAATGATGTGAAGGGAAACTTTGAGAGAGGGAGCTATTCATAAAACCTTTCAACCACCGTTTCCTGTAGGGGACTTTTAAATAAAAAAGACTACAGTACTTTACAATGCTCTTGTCAGTAAATAGCAGCAGCTATGACAAGCCACCTGTCAGCTATCCTGCTTTCTGTAATTGCTGTTACCCTACCCCTGAGACACTCGTCTAAGGATAAAAATATCCAAATTCCCAGTTCCTCAGGACAACATGTAGCATAATTGCACTTCTGTTGCATTTCAGATGGCTGCACAGACATGATGGGAGGACACGTTGTGTGTCCTCATTCCTGGCCTTATATGGCTGCTATCCAGAGGAAGAATTTAACTGAGTGTGGAGGAGCTCTTGTGGAAAAGCAATGGCATTTGACAGCAGCACATTGTGAGGAAGTATCTTACACTGGTGCAAATTGAACTCTTCATTCAGGTGGGGCGTGGTGTGCAAGCCTGTAAATAAAGAAAGGTGGATATTGATTTTTTAAGAATTCTTAAAAGCTGCAGTTCTCTCACTAAACTGATCTAAAAACTTTCTCTGTTTCAAGTTGTTTTGTAAACTACTGATCTACATAGTGTACTGTTACTTTCATTACTCAGACCCTGGCAATGTTACAGGATACAGACTGTGCTGATGAAAGACCCAATTCATTATTTAAGCATCTGAAAGAGCAATGTCTTAGAGAAGGGGATATATTCCAAAGTGCTTTAAGCAAATCTTACCTGTGTGCCTCAAAAAACCATGACAGATGAAGCTGCATTAGAGGGAAACACTATTCCTCCCATTTTAAGTGACCTGGGCTCACAAAACCTGAATGTCAGTCATGACTATGACAAGGAGCCTTGTCCTTTTGACAAGTCACATGTGAGCACAAGCACCCCTTCCCCAGGTGGGATGCCCCAAGGCTGGCACAGCTGTTGAACAGCTGGCTCAGGGTAAGGAGGACATCTACTGTTCATGTTAGGAAGTAAAATGCCCTGTTTTTGCTAAAATGTTCTCTAAATCGTATTTTAGTTCTTTCCCCCCCCTGTATTTTGAGTAACTAAATGCAAACCAATTACATTAAACCTGTGAAAACCTGCCCTCCTCAACCACAGTGTGGGCAGCTCGGCCAGCCTTCTTCCATCAGTTAGTCTGAAATAGAAGACACAACTCCATCTTTCTAAGTGAATTTGACTTTCACATTTCTTCAGCTGAATCAGGTTTGGTTGCATTTTTTGTAAGGGCAGAAACATTCACACCTAACGTGCTGTTTTGGATATTTACAAAACAAAAGCCAAGCCTTCCTCTTTGGAATTGCAGGATTTTTTGATGGGACCTG
Organism: Sagittarius serpentarius; assembly: GCA_034782735.1. Classification (NCBI taxonomy): domain Eukaryota; kingdom Metazoa; phylum Chordata; class Aves; order Accipitriformes; family Sagittariidae; genus Sagittarius; species Sagittarius serpentarius. The sequence goes on from JAVKLA010000074.1 coordinate 64,122,944, forward strand.
GAGTCTCTCTTCAGTCAATGGCAGTTGGTTTTTTTGTTTGTTTGTTTTGTTTTGTTTGTTTGTTTGTTTGTTTTTTCCCCCAAGCTTCTCTGTATGCACAGTCGCCGACTGTCTGGACTTTCTGCAAGTCCAGCAGTTGCACCTCTGTTGGGAATGATGCATGAAAGAGTCCCAGGGATGGAGTTTTGTGAGTCTTACATCATTCTCAGTGGCTCAGCATGCTTTGTAGGTAAAAAGAAAAATTTTTAGGATCCAGCACTGCCTTTGCAGCTATTTTCACAATCAAACATTACATACATACATACAAATAAAAAGATTGTATCTTTCAGTGAGACATGCAGCTGGAACGAAGAAAATAACTTTTTTTTTTTGTTTGAATTGATAAAGTCTATGTTCTGGCTTGAATAAGTTCTCCTGTGTGTAGCGAGATTGTGTTCTGAAGATGAAGCACAGGAAACCAGCAGTATGTCCTTCTGGCAATGTCATCTTACTGGGCTGCATTAAGTTTAGCAGGGCAAAATGAAGAAAGATAAACTCTAATAAATAAATTTCTGATGATATTCAGAGAGCTTGGGGGAGAGAGAGATTTATGAGTTGCTTAACTCTTACTGTTTATTAGCAGAAACTGGGCATATAAGTCTCCAGGTTTTGGCAATCTCCCTTTTTAATTTTCACTGTAAGGGTGTCTTTAGTTAGGCAACACCCATCCTTCTTCCTTAGTGGGCTGAATCCTGTATTTGGAAAAGTTAAGGACAAAACTCCTATTAATATTAAAGATGTCCACTTTGGCAGAGCACTTAGCTGTATGCATAATGCTTAGAATGAGTATTGAGTACCAGTGTGTATTCCGATATCCCACTGAGTACCAATGTGTGTTCTGACATCCCACTGATGTCAGCAAGACAACCTACACGCTGTTAATCAGGCATGTTTCAGTCCTTTTCAGGATTAGGTAGAAGTCCAAAGGAGACCATTAGAAGATTGACAGGCATCAGTACCAGCAGTCCTTGTGCAAGGGACTCTCCTTAGAAAGCCAGTAGGCTTTTTAATTAAGTTAATTCCAAACTCTGGAAATCCCTTAAGGTCACCTATCAGACCATTATTTCACCAAACTAGATTTACAAAAAAGAAATGTTACTTTGTAGAGGAAAATACAAGCTCATGTCAAAACATCAAAATGAACAATATCCTTCCCTATGTTTTAATCATGTTGATGTAAAATGAAATTGAGTATTATGTTACACATCTTTTGATTATCTTGAGAGTTGTTGCTCAGTTCTAGTAGTGACCTTCTCTCCTTGTACTTTCTTTAAATTACAGATTAAACATATCAGAAGTTAGAGTTGTTCTTGGAGCTCACCAAGCATCCCATAGCTGAAAAAGAACAGCAGATATTTAAGGCTATGCACTACTTTCCTAATTCTCAGTTTGGCAGGTCTTCCAAGGAAAATGGTATAACGTTCCTCAAGATACTGTGTTAATTGCTGTTGTATTATTATAAAAGGAATTTTGCTGATGATCGTTTTGGCTATTCTTTGGTATCAAAGAGTACATTGTTTAGATAGCTTAACAATACCACAGGACAGCCTGCTTTTGGTTGTACTAATCTAGATAAGGTTACAGGATCACTGGCACTGTAAGCAAGGATGACATTTCAAGCCCATTCTGTGCTCTAAAACTCTCTTTAACCCACTCACTACAGCAACCCCTCCAAAACCCCCAAACTCATTCTTTAGTAATTTTTCAAAGGAAGTGCCGAAGTGATGTATGCAATGGAGTCTAGATCTCACCTGTATCCCAGAGGGATACCTTGTGCTGGACTAAGCAAAAATAAGGATGAAACTTATTGTTAATTATTTGGGGTAACCACACAAAGTAGGAGTATGGATAATACAGGACATAGATGAATTCAGCTCTAGAAGCACAGAGCGGCCACAAAGTGAAGAAGGCTCAGCACACTGCAGAATGAAGCGCGGAAAGATGTCCTCACCGACATCATCATCCTGGATGCCAAAGTGGGGCAGGGCTGTAAGAATTCCCTGCGTACCAGCTCCTGCTCAACCTGGCTCATGCCTCACGTGTCCCTGCACTGAGAACTCTGTTAATCCCACACTGAGACAGACATGAAGGCAGCCATGGGTGTTTTGAAAAGAGGGGAGGGCAGTCTCTATGCAAGAAACCTGTAGATGGTCAAATGGTTCTGGAGGACTGCCTTCCTGGTACCAGCAGTTTCAGTGCTGATCCAAAGTCCCTGAGAGAGATGACTTGTACATCATCTCGCCTATACCTTTAGAAACATCATGACTTCAGTATGATGCCTAACAAATCTTGGAAGGATCTTTATTCAGGCTATGCTTCAATGTTATGCCTGTGATAATGAAGAAATAGTTTTATGTAGAAGATCTATATATATATAAAATAATTGACTAGGTACAGTATATTATGAATATTACCACGTCTGAAATAGTTGGTGGAATTATACGGAAAAGGAAGTGATGACCTGAACCTGACTTCCAGTACTTAGTTGGTATCACCAGTTTGATATGACAATGAGACAGGGAGGAAAGCAGCAATGTCCCTTTCTGGAACTAGCTGGAGCATTTACAGACATCTGTGCCCCCAGCAGCTTATCACTGCCCAAGTATGAGAGAGCATTCTCCATCTGTTTCATTGCAAAGGCAGACAGGTTCATTTCACTGGCTTCTCCTGTGGCCACTAGCAACTTATCAGGAGTACCAGGTAATTTGCGAGCACACCACCAAAATGGATCACTAGGAAGTAGTATTTCTAGAGCTGAAGATCACAACTCTGTTGCAGAATGACATAGATACCATAAAATCCTTTGTCTGAATTTGACATAGGAGTAGGGATAGTGTTAGTACCAGGGCTCACCTTCCATCTCTACAGTTCTGCTGTAATGGAGTACTGACTTCGGATGAACTGTCCATCTTTGGAAATTCCCACCAGCACTGGTGATAACAAACCGTAAGGATTTTTTTGACAAACTAGTGATTTGTTGGAGTGCCTTTTTAAAAAGGTAGAAGCCAGAATCGTTTAACTGAGAAACATTCAGCAACATGTATAACCACCTGTGAAATCAATCATGGTGCGATGACCATGTGTAAACCAGAAAATGTCTGTACAGTAGCTCTGAGCCTTTACCAAGCACATTGAGGATATGTGTTAGGGTTTGGCTGTTTTAATTTACAGGCTTAAATTGGCCCCTGCTGAAGGATGAATCTGTCAGGTAAAGGCCAACAAACCATGGACAGTTTGGATCACTTAAGCCTTTTTGAAAATCTCAGAGCAAAAACTTGGCAGTCTGGAGTTCAAGACCTCATTTTAACTCAATTATGTTGCTGCTGTCATGTCAAATTAGTTATAGCTTTTGTTTTCATCTCACTGTGCTTTGAGACTTTTCTGTGTGTCAGTCAAGCACCAGAGTCTGATTTCAACAGAGAAGTTCAGTGGCAAGTTAGCTTCTCAAACAGGACATGGATCCAACAGCCTAACTCCTGTGTAGGTTTTTAATTTCCTACTGTAATCAATGGGAAGCTGGGCTTGAACTCACTACTGCTGCCATGGGTAGGAAATTGCTATACAGACACCAGGGAGACTCTGTTGGATTTGCAAAGGGGCAAATAAGCCTAGGATCAGTTCCTAAATATTGAAAAGTGAATGTTGTGGTCTAACCCCAGCCAGCAACTCAGCACCACGCAGCCGCTCACTCACTCTCCCACCAGCCAGTGGGATGGGGGAGAGAATCAGAAAATAAAGTAAAGCTCGTGAGTTGAGATAAGAACAGTTTAATAGAACAGAA
>JAVKLA010000074.1:64195187-64208113 GCA_034782735.1 Sagittarius serpentarius
TATATAGTTGTTTTCAAGCAAATTAGCAGGCTACATGGGAACAGTTTGTCTGAGCAGCAGTAATTCTGTGGCCTAATGATGACATTTATTGTAGTGTTGAAAACAGAAGATCAATATATTGGGTATTAAAAGTGAACAAATGTTTTTGTCTGCATCAGAAGGATTCAGGGTGTCTGAATATACTTTTAAGTCTTACTGACATTGTTTTTCTTTACACTATAGGCTTCTGGCCAGAGCATTATCTTTAAAGGGCCCTGGCACTGATACCTCCTGAACATTTTGAAGACAAAAACATTGTCCAAATACTCTCTTAAATGGGAACTGCGTCATTTTTATTTTCTGATTGAAGATCAAATTACGTATTTCATTTTTTTCTTATAAAAGTGTGGATATTAAGGACAGGGAAGGGAAATGGTAAAATGTCCGTCTTCTGTTTTTCATCTGGCGTGAATGTAAAAACCTTTATGGATTACATGAGCATAAAAGTCCTTCTGGGTTACCGGTTCAGGCACAGCAGGGAAAGCTTTTCCATATGACTGTCTTTGGGAAGAATATGTAAAAGGGATCCAAAGAATCCCTTTGGATTCTTTGTGAATGTGAAGCTTTGGCTGTCCACAGTGGACACCAGAAGGAGTTGAGCAGACATGAAGTCTGCATGAAATTACTTCCAATTGAGAAGTGAATGTGGAATTGTGATGCCAAGATCACTGTTCTTATGTTCCCTATGCATTGCTGAGAAGATACATAATCTAGTCTGAAATGAGAAATACTGACAGAAAAAGTGGGAAAAAAGAAAAAAATCCTTTCTTTCAGTTAGCTGTTTAGTCTTGATTTTGTTCTTGGATGGATGCGCATAGCTTGTGATAATTGTGTACTGAGTCCCAGTTTGGTTTCTTGTACATACATTTCTGGGGAGTTAGTTTTGGCAGTGGAGAAGAGACAAGGCTTTTATTGCTTTGTGCTTTGACCACAGAAACCAAGAGAAACATTATTCAAGGTGTAGCTGTTTGTTGAATTTGATGATGTTTTTAACACAGCTGAACAAAAGGATAAAAAGCCAGCCTAATGCCACCACTAGATGACGAGTGAAGAACCTTTTGCTCTGTGACTATGAAGGCTTTTGCTGTGCCTGGCCTGGTTTCTCATGGTTACTCCTAAGAAACCTGTGGACAGAGGTGGCCAGGAATCTTCAGGAAAATGAAACAAAATTCTCAGAATTTACACTTCTCATATAAATGTTATTTATTATGATGGAAATAGTTGGAAAGATTTATAGCCCCAGTGTGGTATTTCTAGTCAGAATTGAGGGTTGGCTCTAAGGGAGAAGGAAGAGAGATGGGGACCACAAATTAGCCAGTAACTTGGGTTGAACAGATCTTTAAATTGTCATCCCAAGTGATTATTCCTCCATTTTTTTTGAGCCTTTGTCTATCTGTATCCATGTCCATGAAGAGACATTATAGCTGACGTAGATCTGACTCGTATTCTCAGCTCCTTCCACCTGCCTTTTCACTTTGAGGCATAGAGCTGTTACAGAATAGGTTGTCTGCCCAGGCACTCCAAAGGAATTGTTCCCTATATGATATGCTGAATTCACCAGTTCCAGTAGCAAGGGAGCTTCAAGGCTGGTATTCCTGGTTGAACTTCACTTACCTTCTGTAATGGTATGATTAACATCAGGTGGTCCAGGACAAAATGTTGCCCTTTCAGAAGCTGTGGCACCAGATTCAGTTTGAAGTCACTCATAGCACAGTTTCAGCCGGGAATCATTCTAAAAGTGTCTGCTCTAGAGGAGCTTGATTCTTATAATGTAGCATGCTTCTTGGTTTGGTGGGTACTAAAGCAGAAATCACGCCAAGGCACTGTAGGTGGTCTTGGCCCAAGATCTCATTTAGTGCTGGATCAGTGCCTAGGCTGATGTTCAGTTTCACCTTCAGTCATGGATTCTGACTCTGAAGTGTTTTATGGAAGGCAAAAGCTTTAACTTATGTTTCTTTTTTCTTTTCCAGAAAATTAATATGTAGTATAAACACCAAACTGTTTCCCAGTGGCACACTGCAAAATATTGACTCTGCAACTTCATTTCTAGTTACTCTAAATTGCACTTAATAATCCATGGATAAGTTTATCTTTCTGCTCAATTGCTTCCCCAAAATGCAATGTTTTTTCCCCACATACTTGAGTCTAATGAAAATATGATGTCTTTGAAGTTATTTTCAAGTTTCTTCAGCAGAGATTAGTTTTGATTCAGAAATTCAGTGAAATTTGGGGGCTGTTACAGTGATCATAATGAAACTTTCATCCGTGAAAGCTTTGGATTTAATTTGTTAATTTCTGAGGAAGTTCACTGGTAAAATTATGACAAAATCTCTTACTTGCCAGTTCTGCAGGAATGCTAGGATGTAACATAGCAAAAAAAAATCATAACTGCTTCTCGGTGTCTTGGTTGGGTGAGGAGAAGGGCCTGTCTTCTCGAGGTGAAACCTTCTTGTACCCATAACATTATACTGATTTCTGATGTTACTACAGTGGCTGAAAGAAACGGAGTAATCCTTTGATTATGACAGGTTATTTCAGGCAGCTAGGTTATACTTCATGTGATCTTCAGGAAGACAGTATCTCTGTGCCTCATTTGCTGAGATGGAGGTCAGGGGACTCCCTTACCTGTGTTATCAGGTCCAAAGCTCTATAGGGTGGGGACAATCTCCTATAATCCATCTGTACGGTAGATAGAATAGTGACAGTCCTAGCCACTGCCATAATATGAATTTACTATGATATAAAAATTATAACCCTTTAAACTGCTTCTTGGCTTATTAGTAAAATGCAGTCCTTACTTATATTGGGGCTTACTCTCTAGTTCTGTTATTCTCATATTTGCTTTAAAAAGGAGGTCTTTATTAACCCCACAGTAATAACATTTCTATATACAACAAATGGCATTGATTCTCTTATTGTATAAATTTTGTGGAAGACCTGTAATGTATCTTAGAGATATTTGATGAAAGCTGCTTTTATGCTAGAAGTAAACTGGTGGGGAATAATTCCTTTTTGTTTAACTTGGAACCAATTTTTCTATGCACAGTGGTGAGTCTTCCTTTGCAAAAAATATGTGTACTTCAGTAATCTAAAAATCTTTCCTGTGTTTCTCTGGGTACTTAATATCGCTATTACATAGCTTTTGGCTGTGGGGTTTTCTGAAATTTTATTCTTGGGAAAGCCACCTAGAATTTTTATCTGTACTACAGAAAATTTTTAGATACTATTAATGATTGTTTCATGAAACAGCTGGTTAATGAGATCTTTGATTTGGCACTCTGTAATGTGCAGAATTCAGTTCAGAGTCTGAGTTAAAGCCAAACTGGTGACAAAGAGTCACCAGTGTGTCAGATTCAGCAGAGGGACAGCTAATGTAGAGCCAGGAACAATTAAACCTCAAAAGCCGTCTGCAGTTATGCTTAATTTTAAGAACAACTGTGTTAAAATGAGAAAGTTGTCTCAGAATGAAGCTAAAAGCTGCAGAATAAGTATTTAACTGGTGGCATCCTTGAAGAGTTGTGTCCAAACACAGCTGAAAGCATCATAAACCCTGGCAGATGTAATGTGAAAATAGACAGGCCTGGAAAAAAAAACGGGTAAAGGATCAGTGAGCTGAAGGAATCAGAGCTTTTACTAAATCCTCCTTAAATACATCCAAGAACAAAAACTATGCAGAGGGTCTGTGCAGCCAGTTGATTAAGTTACCAGTATAAAAGAAGCACTCAGAAAGGGCATGGCTACTGCAGAGAAGCTAAACAAAATGGTGTTTACTGCTAATTGGGAAGATTCCCAAACTGAAATTCCTTTTTTTGGGAGGAAACGAGAGGGGTTGACCTAAAAAAACTCAGTGGTGAGATTGCTTACTTGCTAAGGGTAGTGTCTGATCTAATGCTTTCAAGTCCCTGGGTACCTGAAGCCTGGTGGGTGGCAAATTTTATGCCAATGTCTGAAACAAGGATGACCAGGGGACTGTAAGCCTGACATCCATACCATTCAAATTTATAGGTACTGTAACAAAGGATAAAAGATGCAGAAGTAAGTAGGATCAACTTGGGAAGAGTCGGTAGGAGCTAGAATACTGAGCTATATTCACTGCTTGTCTGTACTGCTATGGCCATTGGGCTCTTATCCAGTTGCTTGGACTGGTGAATTTTGATACCTGAGATCTATTTTCATTCATACCTAAATAAGTATATAGAGAGTTAATATAAGTTTTTTATATATATTTAGCTGTAGATAAGAAAAAGAGAGGTTTTTTGTGTGGCTAAATCTCTTGTTTGTTTTCCTTTCTTTCTTTCAGTGTCATTTTATGGTGATAGCTTTGTGGAGTTGAACATGGCAGAAACATCCTCTCAGACATCCTTACAGTTGCGGTTTCGAACAAGCAAGCCGCATGGACTGCTTTTTCTTGCAGCTGGGAAGAAGGATTATTGTTTAATGGAGCTACGCTCAGGAAACATACAGGTATGGTTTCTAACTATAGCTAAAAAGGTATGTGTAGCCTGTATTGTTTAGTGTTTTTCTTCAAGCTTTCATTTATAACAATTCTCAAAGTTTATGTTTAAAAAAATTGGACAAATCACATAATATAAGTGATAATTCAAAAATATGGTCTGTATTTATTACAAAGATAGTTATTAAAATTGGCCTTTAAAAGCTTTCAAGATCTCTAGGTGTTAAAATCAAGATCATTGTGTTCGAAGCGTGAGGTTCCGTAAAGGCAAAATTTCAGATTTGATGATGTTAGTGTCTTAGAGAATGTTTGAATCCAAATAATAGTTTTTCTGCAAGGTAAGTTCTTGAAAGATCATTGTGACTTGGGTTCTCAGGAGTTGTTCATCCTAGCAGAACTGCAGAGGAGTCCATTCCCTCTTCTGCAATTATTCAAGTCATATTTGTGATGGCAAGTAAACCTACAGAAAATTTTAGTGGGACTTTATTTTTTCAATTATATTTTTAAATTATGTGCTTAATGTGAAATTTTATGAAAATTAATGTATTACCTATATATTAATGTGTGATTGTGAAAAATACCACTTTGGATTTTGATAGGTAAAATTCTGTCTCTTGCAGTTGAGAATTAACTTTGGCATGGGCGAACGAGTACTGCATTCTCAGCAAAGATCTCAGCTGAATGATTTAGCTTGGCACCTGGTTGAACTACATCATGAACGTGATGATGTCACATTGGTAATTGATAAACATGATAGAATTAGTGCAAGAATGCCTGGAATTCTCTATGAATTAAATATTGATTATGGATTCTACATAGGTGGTACTAGTAAACTTGATGTTCCCTACCTTATTGGAGCACTACCCAGTTTCCGAGGATGTATTGATGATGTGTCATTCAATCAGCTAGACATTCTGATGCCTCTGAGACCTTCTCCTGGCTTTAAGAATGTCCATGAAGTTTCAGTGGGATGCAGTGATGAATTCTTTGCAGGTGAAGATGAACCCATTAGTTTCTTCAGTTCCAGATCCTATGTTTCTTTCCCGTCATGGAATGTTAATGATGAGGGAATCTTGGAGTATACATTGCAAACCTCAGCTGCACGTGGCTTGCTGCTTTACCATCCTGGGCAAGCAGGAGATTTCATTGCAATGGAAATGGAAAATGGATTAATTAAAGCCTATATTGGAAAACATAAAAGTAGAACCCAGCTTTCCTCTCGTAGGTCAGTCAATGATAGTCATTGGCACTACGTTGAACTGAAATTTACTGCAGAATATTTGCAGCTGACATTGGATGAAGAAACTGTGAAAAAATCATTGCCTCCCCACAGTAAGCTGCCGCTTTTGAAAGGGTCTCTCTTTGTAGGTGGTGTAGATGACAGCACACGATCAGAAGTGATTAAGTTAGAGCTAATCTCAGTGTCTGGGAAGTATGCGAGAGGAGGATCCTTCAAAGGTTGCTTAAGAGACCTGAAAACCAATTCAGAAAAGAAATCGCTGAAGAATGTTCTGGTAACAAGAGACATTTCAGCTGGATGTGAAATGGAGAGTGCTTTTAATACAAATCTTTCTTTAGAGATGGCTGAGAAGAAGCCTACTGTGAAAGCAGCCCAAACATTTGCCATTTCTCCTGAAAACTCTGTCTCTCTGGACAAGGAAGACAAAACCCACCTTTTAGTTCTAAGTAACTTGATTGTGCTAGAAGGCGGACAAGCTTCACTTGAATCTAAACATATCAAAGTCAACTTAGACTTTCAGAAATTAGGGATTCATCAATCACAAATTCTTTTTGAAATAAAGGAACCACCCTCTCATGGGTACTTGAAACTAGATGTTGAACCAGCGCAGAAGGTAAATACATTTACTATGCAGGATGTGTGGCAAGGGAAGATTCTTTATGTCCATGATGGCTCTGAGGACACTTACGATTATTTTAATTTCTCCATTTCTATCAGCAGTGAGAAGATTGTGCCTCTATATTTGCAAGGAAATGAGCAGCACGTGTTTAGCATTACTGTCACTCCAGTAAATGATGCGCCTGAGATCACACTTCCCGAGGGAAACGTGCTTCTTCTCTTAGAGAACTCGAAGAAACGTTTGACTGGTGATTTGATAAAAGTTTTAGATAAGGATACAGATCCTGTGGGTCTCAGTCTTTCGGTACTTGGAAATCTGAATGCAGATGCAGGATTTTTAGAAAATTCAAAGCATCCTGGAAAAGCTATTACTACTTTTTCTAATGAGCACTTAAGAGAAGGCACTGTTTTCTTTGTCCACACAGGTGTCAAGAACTCAAGGATTGTTCTGAGGGCAAGTGACGGTGAGAAGGTGAGCAACACTGTTGTGTTACGTGTCATGGCAGTTCCTTTGGATTACAGAGTTGTCAACAACTCAGGAGTAAAACTACTCCAAGGTGTTACAGCTCTGATCACACCTAGGCATCTGGCAGTTGAAACAAATGCTAACCTGGATGAGCTGGAGATACGGTACGAGATCACAGAGCCACCCCAGTTTGGGGAAGTCCAAAGGCAGCATTCAAGGGGGGAATGGAAGCAAGTCAACTCTTTTTCTCAACGCTCTGTTCAGCGCAGCCGTGTGAGATACTGTAGCACTTTCAGAGAAATTCAGCTGGAAAATGTTACTGACCAATTTAAATTCAAAGTTAGCATAGGAAACAGAATCAGTGAAGAACACACATTTCCAATCGAAGTGAAATGGTTAAGGTACAGTTTATTGAAACATGCTCCTCTAGAAATTGAAAAATCAAAAAAGAAGTACTTGAATTCAGATCATCTTTTTGCTGTGATTGTGGATTTAGAAATACCTGAAGATGAGCTTCATTTTAAATTGCTGTCTATACCAAAGAAAGGACAGATACTGCTTAATGACCAGCCTTTGAAAAAAGACTCAGTCTTTAGCCAGAAAGATATTACTGATCAAAAAGTGGCATATGAATTAATCAGCAGATACCATGAAGACAACTGTGATTCATTTAGGTTCTTCATTTGTACAAAGTATCTGGAATCAAATTTATATGACTTCGAAGTCTACATCAAATCAGATTTCAGAAATATTGTTGTGACTAACAATGGCCTTACTGTTACTGAAGGTGAAGGAGAGTTAATAACAAGCACAAAATTGTTTGTGCAAACATCGGATAATAAAACTTTCCAATATAAAGTTACACAGTTTCCTAAGCATGGGAAATTAAAACTCACTGATTTTTCAGGCTCATTCGAGAGTAATGACAATCTCACCACTTTCACTAACAAAGATATAACTGATAAGCGCCTTATGTACGTGCATGATGATTCTGAGACAGCGTTTGATGAATTTCTTGTCAGAGCTTCCAGTGAAGAGTCAGGAAAATGGGCAGACTTTGACCCAGAAGTGGAACCTTTGTCAGTAGAAATAAGATTCAACATTTCTGTCCAGCTGAAGAATGATGAGAAACCAGTGCGTGTAATTGATAAGATATTTAACATAGTGAGAAATGGGCAGCGATTATTAACTTTGGCAGATCTTTGCTATCATGATCCTGATTCTGATTTTGATGATGGACAGCTGCTATATACTAGACGTGGCATTTCCAATGGGGACTTGGTGCTAACAAATGATACTTTGCACAGACTCTACCAATTCAAACAAGCAGACCTGGAGCAAAAGCAAGTCCTGTTTATACACCGTGGTGCAGATTTTGGGCGCTTTGTTCTCTTTGTGACAGATGGCAAGCACTATACCTCTTTGCTTCTAGAAGTTAGTGCCACTGAGCCTTATGTTACATTGGCAAATAATACAGGCTTGTTGGTTCAAAAAGGGAAAGAGGAAACTGTTACAACAGCTAACCTAAGTGCTATTACAAACCAAGACATAAGAAACGAGGATGAGCTTACATATGAGATATTCTCTTTCCCAAAATATGGAAGAATATATGTAAATAATCTATTGATGGATTCCTTTACTCAGCTTGATCTGGTAAAGGGGTATGTGACCTACAGGCATGATGACAGCAATAACCTTATTGACGTGTTTAACTTCACGGTCCATGCTAGAGATGTCCATCTGGATGCTGGAGTGCATGTTCGCATATATTTGGAAAGTCATCAGTGGCCACCAAGGATTGTGAACAAAAACAATCTCTTGGTTGAAGAAGGAAAACCAGTTAAAATCAGTAAAGGAAAACTGCAAGTAAGTTAACTGTGCTGTCCATGTCTCTGATCTTGTAGCAAGTTTTCTTCACTGCTTTCTCAGCCATTGCAGTGTCTTTAGTCTTCTTTAACTCTTTTTGGTTTGCACTAACGTGAGTGCATTCTGGATGCTTAATTCTGGAGAGACTGACACTAGCAAGCTTCCATTTCTAGAAAGGAAAACTGATTATATTAAAGAAAAAGGCTGCCCATAGTCTTTGACTCCATTGCATATTGGTGCTTGAGAAAATTAAGATTTGGAGATGCTGCACTTGTATGTTTGTTTTAATTGTGACAATTGTGGGTACTTCATGTATCATTCTTAGATGAGCTGGTGGGAAATGCCAAGGAAGAAAGGGTTTTGTTTCATTCAGTTTGGAGCTAGCCCAGTTACACTGTCTGAGGATTGCATCCAAAAATCTGAAAAACATAAAGTCACAAACCTGAGGTCATTTCTCTTTGGTTAATACTTTCCTCCCTGTTGTTTGTATGTATCCTTTCAGTTACCAGTATGAGGGGACTCCAGCAGCACATGGCTGTGCTGCTGAAATCCTTGTTTCAGGTAGGGGTCTACAGTTCTTAGGCTATTAGTTAATTCCACAGGTGTTCTTTTCAGAATTTACAAAACAGTCCCATGACAAGTTTATTTAACACATCTACTTAAAATATTGTATTGTATTAGGAACTGTGTAACCCAAATAAGGAATGCCAGTTAATTAGGTAGACAATCCCAGGGTTAAAAGTGAAAAATTCACAAGAGAATTACAAAATTTCTACCATTTCTGTTCAAATAATTTTGAGGTATGTTTTTAAATTTAAGGTTATTCATGAGAACAGTTCTCCATCTGAGATAGTGTTCACAGTCAGACAGCTTCCAGTACATGGATACATTCGGAAGTTTTCCTCAGAAGAAAGTTATCTCAGTGCTGACCAAAGGCCGGTTTTGAGTTTCACACAGCAAGATGTTAACGAGGGCAGAGTTCAGTATGTGCAGACAGTTTCTGACCGACTAGATGACCGTTTTTCTCTGGAGGTGACCAATGGTGTCCGAACAGTGAGTGGAATAGAGATCTCTGTAGACATCATCCCCAGAATGATTCCACTGGAAGTACAGAACTTCACAGTAATTGAAGGGGGCTCGAAAGCCCTGGTGGAAGACTATCTGAAAATTTCTAGTAGACACTTCGCAGGACTCAGCTGTGAATTTATTTTAATGGAGCAGCCAAAACATGGGTATGTTGAAAACTCTCGTGCTCCTGGAATAAAGTTAACCACATTTACCAGAAAACAGGTAATGCATTTAGATCTGCTTTGCTGTAGTCATGATTAATTCTTTGTATTGCTAAAAGCTATGGGATGATTTGGTGGGAGGTGGTGAGATGCATGAGTTTAAGCTTTATTCTGGCCTTGTACTGAAGATCTTTCTGCAGTTGCTACCTGGTCATTTAGGGTGGGGAGGGAGGGTGCCTTGTTGTTGTGAAACACATCACTTCTTTGTGCGCTGCTGTGTCACAACCCGTGCTGGACACACCAGGGAGTTGTTGGGGTGAATTTGGAATTCCCTCGGGCTAAATTAAGGTGAAACGACACCAAACGATCAGTTAAACTTTTTATTTATGGCAGGAGCAACCTGAACGTGGAAGGTGTTAACAGTAGGTGGCGCGGTTTCTCACGACAAGAATTTGCATGAAACAGTAAACCGTGGTAACCATAAGTAAGGACAGTAAGGAGAGCCCTGCCGTTGAGTGACGAGGTTCAGAGTGGACCCCCTTGGTTTCTAGACTCCTTCTCAGAGAGGAGCCTAGGGGCAGCTAGATCCACTCCTGGTCCCAGACTTGGTCAACGGTTTATATCTAAAGGGATGAGGTGTAGGGGTTATGGAAAAAGGGAGAGAGAGAAAGAAAGAAAAGAGGAAAGAGAAAGACTTCACCACTCCTGGGTCCAGCCAGTCTAGAGGTCCAGTCCCAGAGGGCGCGTGCGGGGCTGCTCGTGTCTGCGCCTTTTATAGCCCAGTTCCCACCTTTTTTCACGTCAGTCACGTCCCTCTCGGTTTTCTGCACACCACCCCTAAGGACTTCTGTCACTCTTGATCTTCTGTGCAGGCGCCATTATGGGGGGTAGTCATGAGCCCCTTCCCCAAATACACTCTGGGTGACCCCCAGCCATGTACGGTGAGTCGTCCTGCTCCGTTCATCAGAGCACGGGGCTGCGCATTCTCCCACATGCCTCCAGTGTCCTGTGTCACATTGTGTTGCTGTGCAGGGCTTGCCTTGTTGCAGTCCTGAGCGACAGAGGTCCACAAAAGCCAGGCCCTGGTCTCTGTCAGTCACGACAGGTGTTTAAGGCGTTAACCCAGTCCAGTTTCTCACACCCTGATCACACAGACTAGTGTGCTGTCGTCACAGTAGACTGATGGGCCACTCACACTCACACAGAGTTGTTGATACTCTGGGAACCTAAGACAGACAGGCTGCGGGTCCATTTTGAAAGGACCAGAGGAAATGGTCAAGGAAGAAAGTGGAAAAACATTATTTTTTTAGGTCATGTCTTTGCTCACAGAGAGCCAGTATATGAAGGATAAGCTAATTTTCAGTCTTCTAGCTCTAAGGAGCAGAACTATGTCGTAAGTCACTATCTACTAATACTATGTTCAGTTTATAGATACCATGAAAAACTGTGGTAAATATAGTGGGATTGGATTTTCCATTTTCCTTTTGGGAGGAAGGGGGAATGCTGAGACTGGTAAGTTAAAATATTCTGTCTAGAGGAATGGACAAATGAGCTGTAAAATTTGCTGTTGTGGACAGAACAAAGATAGAGGTACAGATCAGATAGGAACATAAATAAAGTCATAGATGTCATAAAGAGTTGAGGCAATAAATACAGAGGGGCTTGACTAGACTTGAATATTTTTGTTTTTTAATAAGGTTTTCATTTTCTTTTAGCCTCTTTAATTTTACAGGTTGTTGTGTTTTTCAGGTGGAACAAGAATTAATCTACTATGTTCATGATGACAGCGAGGAACTGATGGACAACTTTACTGTGATAGTAAATGACACGGAACTGTGGAAACAAAGCTTACCCCAAACTGTATTTGTAACAGTTACTGCAGTAAATGATGAAGCTCCTGTTATAAAAGTTAACAGAATTCTTCAGGTATGTTTGTGAACATTTTGAAATGTTAAAATTAGAGTAGTATGTATCTGGTGGGACAGTCAATATAATAACTAGTGGTCGTGGGATTTAAATAAATTAGTGTTAATGAAGTGAGGCAGTACATGGGTGATACGTATTTAGGGAGATACTAGTCATCGTGAAGAACGTTTTCTGCTGGTGTAAAGTATATCTAGAAGGCTGACTGAGCTTTCTTTTAATCTTAAAGATACATGAAGTCTTTTGGACTGACATAGGGCTTGTAGGATGGGATGACTTGCAGCTGGATCATTGTTGTTTTACTCTTGTTTGCTAGGGTGTCTTCAGGGCTGTTAATGAACAGTGTAGTACCAAGTCTAGTGATGCTGAGGGTGCAAATATCTCACTGTTGTCTTTGCACAGCCTTCAGACCCTGTGCCTCTTGCCATGAAGTGTACTGAAGGGTCAGACCTGCTGAAGTGTATTCCACTGCCTGCTCCTCTCTGGATCCCCAGTGGGATGGGATGAGAGAAGCGAGCAGCATTCTCACTGGCCCTTCATTAGAGAATCAACTACATATTGGGTATTTGATACAAAACAGAAATGTTCCCTTCTTTAAAAGTTCCTGATAAGAGCAATACAATGGAATCTATGAAAATCTAGGGTGTTAGAGGTCATCAAAATACTAGTGCAGAAACTGAAGTTATTATTGTGTGATACTGTGAGCTAAAAAAAGGACATCCTAACTTGTTTCTAACTCCGCCTCCTCCAAATTTCTGAAGAAAATTTTGAAATTTGTGACTGATACTACCTTTTGCTGTTAATAACCATAGCTGGCTTTTTAATCTTAACAGTCTTTGAAAAAAGTCACTACTGTCACTTCAGTTTCAGTGCTTTTTCAGATTTATTCATTTACAGGATTGTTATTTGCTTGTGTTATAATAGCACTCAGTAGCCAGAACCAATTTATTGTGGACATTGTGCCCCTGTAAACCAAAAAGGCCCAACGTGTAAAGGCTTCCAATCCAAGATGTGATGAGTGAAAACAAATTAGGTGGCTCTGGAAAGCAGAATGAAATGGATATGGGCCAGCTAATGAACCTGTGGTCACAC
>JAVKLA010000074.1:64260116-64274914 GCA_034782735.1 Sagittarius serpentarius
AAGCATTTCTGGGGAACTAACTGGGCATTGGTCGCTGAGTGGTGAGCAATTGCACTGTGCATCACTTGTTTTGTGTACTCCAATCCTTTTATTATTATTGTTACTTTATTGTTGTTAGTAGTGTCATTGTTAGTTTCTTCCTTTCTGTTCTATTAAACTGTTCTTACCTCAACCCATGAGCTTTACCTTTTTCCAGTTCTCTACCTCATCCCACTGCGGGAGGAGGAGGAAGTGAGTGAGCGGCTGAGCTGCGTGGTGCTGAGTTGCTGGCTGGGGTTAAACTACGATACCATGTTACCACAACAGAGGGAAATGAATACTGTTCCACCAGTAGCATCTACACACCATCATTTTTTCCTTCTAATTGTATTTCCTTTGTGTACTTCAGAGAACTAGAATTAGCTTTTGAAAGGGTCAGCATCTCTCAGACTGTAACGTTATTTGAGAAAAAAAACCACTTCATAATCCCTACCTCAATGAGTATTCAAAATAGTCATGAAGTCTGCAAGCTTCAGGCATTCCTGATGAGAACCTGGGACATTCCTGGGAACATGAGCTCCATTTATGAAGTGCCAGGAGAAGGTTAAGCTACTATCTTGGGCCTTGGGGTAATTAAGGGGCAGGATGGGCACTTAGTACTATAAACTTGACATCCAAACATCTACATAGTGAGGAAACCACATGGGAGAGGGCAACAGGAAAATCAGATCTCAGGAGTAAGAGAGAGAATGTTCTTCGTTTCTCCCAGACCATCCGACTCTGCCTTGACAGGGGCATTTCCAGCTCAGCCCTGGCAAGCAGCTTTGCAGCATCTCACACTCATTCATCTCACCCTCTGCTGACCCCTCCAACATCACCATTTACTTTATTTGTGACTGTGCTACCCTGCCTTTGAATTTGCGACACGGCGCGAACAATCACAATAAAATGTTCTAATAACCACTGAGGCAGAAAGTTTTGTAAGAGGTCAACAAGATGTATGAAGGTACATAAGGGGCTAATATGGCAGAAGGTATGACTTGTATTGAGGTCGTGTTACCCTTTGCAGGAACAGTAACTCAGTTGCAAGTTACACCCCTATGTGAGTAGTTACATCATCCAGCCACCTCCGGGACGGGACTGAGTAAGTACTGGAAGCGCTCAGATTGGGAGAAGAGGAAGTGAAGGGCAAGATTTCCAATCTATAGAAAGCTTTACATAACATAAGGCTGACAGCATGCTCTCTAGCTTGAAATTTGGCCAGGAAAGGAGAGTGAACACACCTATGATTTCAAAAAGTAATATGAAAGTATTAATCACCATAGGTGGCAAGAGACTAATTTTTTTCTCATCATATATACTCTTGATGCCTTCAACTTTTATCTAGCATTTATCATCATTATATCTAAATCCTGATATCTAAGAGGCAGTTGTATTTCTCCTGAGAGGAATAAGAAAGCATGAAGGAAATCCAAGAGTTTGTGAAAGGGAGTTTGTGGCAGTGAGCTGGCTCTATTGAATGGGCATGCCTTGCAGCACACAGATCTGCTTCTGTAACAAGCACAAACACTTAAAACTGTATCTTAATGAGGGTCTGAAGTGCTTCTTTCCCCTTGCAAGCAAAACTGAAGTGGCTAATGGACTTAGCTATCTTTTTTTTTATTATTCAAGTTTTACCATCCAGACAGTTTCCTCCAGGTCTGCAATAAGCATAAACCAGCCAACGTAGGATGCTTCACGTGCACATTTCCTGGACGCACAGACTGCTTCAGTCTGTGGAGCTGCTCTGATAGCACACCTGTGGGGATGAAGTGCACGATCTGTAGCCGTGCTAGGTGTAGGCAAAGGATTTACCCCACTGCCTGTGGTGAGGTAGAGAACAGATCACTCTCATCAAAAGAAAAAATAAGGTGTGGGGAAGAGACATGCACAGGTTGACTAGCAGCTTGACATGCAGCTGGAAACTGTAATGACAGCAGCCTTTGTTCCCAAGAATTAGATAGGTGACAGATGTTGGAGGTGAATGTTGATTTTCCAAGGGGGAAAAAAGAAATGATGAAGGAAAGATAGCTCACAGCAAAGTAATTAAAACTATGGGGCCATACAGCAACACCTCAGATTAACATGCACATGGAAACTAGCTATTGCCATAGGGGAGATGGGAGCTAGAAGGAGCCTGGTACCGCAGCAAGAATCTAAGACAACATCCATAATTTAGAAAAGACACTAATGAAGCTTGGCTTGTACCACATGAGCAGATTCTCTGTGGTCTTGAAAAGGTAAATTTTCAGCACAGCCAACTATAATGTAACCGCTTAGTCATATGTCACCCTGAAAATATACCCTGTATATGTTAATACTTGAATGTGTGGATAGAAGGGCCTATGTCAGGGCTCAAATATAGTATCTATGCCAGAAAATATGAAGAATAAAAGACTAATTCAAATTAACTTAATTAATGACATGAACATGCAAAAGTTAAATCCAGCTCTGGCTAGTTGCAAACTCAATGTCTGCTTTGCTCTGAGGCTTTGATAACGTTTGTTACTCAACAGTAGAAGTGGTTGCTGAATGGAGACATGACATTTCACACAGGCATTACACCTCTGCTCCTCTCTGTGCACTCCTCCATTTCTAAATACTGGAGTTGGTGTGGACCTGGTGGTGTGTAACCAATAGCGCTATCGCGTTTTCCCTGTTAGTGATAGTCTCCAGTCTTTCCCATGATTCATTCAACTTCCGTCGCGTCCATTGGCTGTGTTATTGCATAGCAGGATACTAAAGGGGACTGACTGGGGTAGCAGTGAATCTTCCAGAAAAAGCTTGAACAGCTCAAACTTTTATGAAAATTCACAAGCTTCCAGACTGCACTGACATCTGCAGATTTTTAATACCTTATGATAAGCTAAAGTTCAGTTTACACTGGTTTGGTTTTTTTTTTTTTAAGACTTGAAATTAAAATGAAAGTAGCTGGTGATTTCCAGTAACTATCCAAACTGCCTGCAAGTCTAAATATAGCCTTGTAGGATCTGGGTGGAGTGCATGTGTGTGAGAGAGAGGGCAAGAGTGAGAGAAATGTATAAATAAACTCAAGACTGCTGTTGACGGCTCAAAAATCTAGAAGAACAGAATGCTGACTTTCTCACAGTAGCAGAAGTTAAGCTACAGGCAACTTCCTATTTGTGAGGTTTAAAAAAATAAATGGGATTCCTACTTATACTATCCTATTTGAACACCATGAAAAGTGAACAATAACAACACATCTAGCTCCTTCCACTGCTCGTTCTGCTGCAAATACTACATCGAGGGAGCTCTTTGTGACGACTGTGTGCACAGAGCATCAGCAGCTGGGCTGCAGTCCTTGGGATGCTTTTGTCCTTAGGCAGCACGATATTGCCTCTCCCAGCACCTGGGAGAGGAGCAGGACGCTACTGATTACAACTCTTGCTGGTATAAATGCTTAAGAACATGCAAACAGACATTGCTTCCACATCCCTCTGACTAGTGGACAGGTGATTAATGCACACGGGTGTGGTTGGATGTTTTACTATCCCTGACATAACATTAATTGTTGCTTTTCCTACATCTAGTACCAGGGCTGTAAATGGAGTTAATGATGGTGTACATGGTGTTCTCGATTCTGGTCACTTTAAACAGGTGCCAGGCCTCTGGCCTGTCCAGGAGAAGCCATTATACCCCCTCTTGTACTCAATCTTGTGTGCCACCCTTTGCCTCACCAAAGAAACTGGGGCTGTCTGATTGCAACCCTAGGCAAACATATGGGAAGCTGAGATTACGACAGGGTTCTCTTGAGTATTTATTTATGGTCTCCATTTTTTTCTTTTCTCAGTACCCAAACCAGTACTCAGAAGTTGGTGTTAATAGGAAGTACATTGAACGAAGTAAAAATTGCCGCTATGGGTACCGAGTCAGCTCTTCACCTGCCATGGGAGGAATGCCTCTGACCAGGCTGGAGACCAATGCCATGGTGGTGCTGGAAAGAGGGCCTGGAACAGATCCCCATGGCAGGGCTATCACCTGCACAGCCAGTTTGTGGACATCACAAGAGGTGACATTGCAGCTGGGAGGAGGAGGACTAGGCAAAAGAGACGTGAGGCGTGACCAAGCCCAGAGGTATGATGCAACACAAGGGCCCAAAAATTTTGGGTCCCACCCAATGCTTCTGCAGTGCAAATCCTGCCAAGCAAGCATAAAAAGTCACTTCATCCATTTTTGAACTGAACTTTATTTGAGCAGCTCAGTAAAATTTTGGGAGGTAATTCCATTTCTAGCATTTGCTGAGCAGATCCAAATACAGGTATCGGTGAAAGAGCAAATGAAAGTAACTCAGACTTGCTGGTTCCTCTCCCTAGTTTTATTCTACTTTGTACTTGTAAGAGTACATTTACATTTGCTTACTAAACAAAATAAAGATTTTTTTTTTTTAAATGCAGCATTGTCTGAAGTGCCTTCTGAAGTTCTGAATTTCATCTGAAAAGAATTCTGGGAGAGATGATTACAAAACTCTCAAGTCGAAGAGCTTTATAGTGAAGCACTAACCACAAAGCCTGCTGTCCAAATTCTGATCTCAGAGTAGCATAAATCATGATACCCATGGTTTTTGTGGCGCTACTCCAGTTTTACACAGCAGTAACTGGGAATTGAACTTGGAACTTTGCCTTTAATTTTGTCCAAAAATGTGAAAACAGAAAAAAATGTGCTTTTGACATGGAGTCTCACAGGAATTCAGAGAGTCTTCACAATGAATCATTTTCCCAATCGCTCCCCATGCCTTTCCACAAAAAATAGCAACTCACAAAACCCTCAGTGTTTTGTCAGCTCAGCTAGAAAAAGAAAAATAAAGTGTGGTTTGCTTGACATACACATACAGAGATTAAACTTACGTGTGAAACATTTGCAGTGTGAAACATTTGATAACCTTCTTTACAGTAGTACCATGAAGATGAATTAGTTATTTTCAAAGGCTTTTTAAATGTGCAGGTGAAGCGTGACAGCTATCACATTAATAATTGTCATAAAAGCTAATAGCAGAGTTCTGGGTAAGAAGTCTTTGAACTTTGCTAAGATTGAAGGCTCAGGTTTAGATTGCAGCATAAAGGCACAGTGCTGAGGGAATCTCTGGTGAACATCTAGTACCCAGGATGTGGTTAGAGGCCTCAGCATCATTCAGAGTAGTGTGTTTAGGGTGAGGGCTTGTCTGCAAAGGGACTTACCCCTGATTAAGTCCATGTGTGGACACTCCTACTCCAGAATAGTGGGTGGAGAACAAGGCCTTAGGCTGAAGAAGCATTGTCTCCCTCTTGGTATTATCCTTGGCCATGACCGCAGTGATGGGTCTACACATCTGCTGAGAAAGCTGAGGACAACCTGGCAAGTGAACACAAGGATCGCCTCCCCAGGCAGTAGAAAGGACCCATAGGTTGGGGCGCTCTCTGAAACAAAAGCCTGGCACTATTGCTTTTACATACAGCAGTATGGCAGACTTCCCCAAACTGCTATGCATGAGAAGGAAAATTGGAACCAGCTGTGTCAACATGTGCCATAAATAGAATACATTTCTCAGGAAAACAGCCAACAAAAATCGAGTATAATAATCTTCAGCTCAGTATCTCCTTATTACTAATGCCAGAAGAAAGTATTAGAGGGGACGATGGAAGAGGATTATTCTTATTGGAAGAGCAAAGCATTAAGAGGGATGTTTGACCATGGTGTTACGGCACTAAAAGCCTTGACAAAGAAAGAGCAAGTCTGTGACAACAGATGAAAATTCAAGAGCAGCATTATGGTTATTGGGAATAGCTTGGACCAATATAGCCCTGAAGAGTTTAGCTGGGAATCCGCCCATTGTAGCATGTAGCCAAGATGAGCATATAAACCTCAAAATCCTTTAAGGAAGCAGTTTATAAAACTGAATGAAAAAAAAGACTAAAGTGTTTTATTAGACTCTCTTCTGCTGGACTGTGGAATCTAACTGGTGGATCCCCAAAGGAAAGACACAGCCCAGCTGAATACATAGGTGTCAGCATGACCTTACGACTTTAACTTTCTTGAGTTTAGTTTTTCCAGTATGCATTGCTGGGTGTTTTCATCATTGTTATCAGAGGGCCGCTCGGTGTTGCAGCTGAGCACACCTTACAACACTCGGGTCATGTTATTATGGGAAAGTTTGCTGCAGAAGAGGGAAGTGAAGGGCACAGCCATCGTGTTTCGAGAGGCTCTTTTCTTGTCTATTTGGGGTACTGAGGTCTACACATCCATAAATTTTTCCTTTCCAGTGCTGCAGGGTGAGATGTAGGCAATAACAAATAGGCTATTTTATTGAGATATTTTCATAGGGGGTAAGATTTCTATTTCTGCTACGCACACTAGAGAAATTGGCTCTGCTTAAAAACATAAGGCAAGCAGAAGATTTCTGAGCCAGTCTTCTTTCTGAAGTAATTTTATCAACACTGTGCATGCAAATCTTGAAAGAGGTTGTTACTGTCTGTAAATAGATTGCCTTTATTGTTATGCTGAGCAGCAGAAGAGGAATGTGGATTTACAGTGAAGGCAGAGAATGGGCAACCAGCCAGCCCAGTGGTGCCACCGCTGACTGATAGCGTGGCCCCATTTCTTACATCTCTTGTGGCAGGCTTGCGTAGCTAATTCATTTGGTAGAGTAGCACACAGTATTGCCCAGTTGTAAACATAACAATAAGCTGTGGTAAATTCACTAGGCTGTGATTAGAGGTAGTCAAATAATTATTCATTTTAAGTAATTCACCTTATTATGCATCTAACACTCCATCTGCCTGGGAATTAAACACATTAAATCACAAAAGGTGATTTCGGTCACTTCTTCCTCACTGGCAGTTGTTTCACTAATATAGTTAGTGTAGATATTTTAGTGTCTAGTTTTGAGTAGTCTATGCAAAATTTTGCTATTTATGATTGCTTTTGACACTATCAAAGTCACATGGTGTCATTTCAATTTACTCTGTGCCTGTGTGTGTACGGAGGTCTGAGTGCCAGCAATTGGAATCAGGCCGCTTGTCACTGGGCCTGTGTGTCCATGGGGCCAGCAACTGGGGCAAGTGAGCATATGTAAGTGAGCGTGGGATCACTAGCGTGTATCAAGCATGACTCGCTGGTGAGTAGGTCAAATGGCACGGAGCCACTCCGGGATGAGTTTCTCCTTCCAGTTACTGGAGCATATGATAAGGCTTTAATTTGATATTACCAGATCTAGTTCATAATTATAATGCTGTACTCAAGAGGGTGGCTTATTTCTAATTTTTGCTTCATGGAGAGATTATTGATGTATACTGTTACCAGGCAATTGATAGGAAGAGGGGTAACAGTTTTAAACTGGAAGAGTGTAGATTTAGCTTAGGTATTAGGAAGAAATTCTTTACTGTGAGGGTGGTGAGACACTGGAACAGGCTGCCCAGGGAAGCTGTGGATGCCCCATCCCTGGAAGTGTTCAAGGCCACGTAGGATGGGGCTTTGAGCAACCTGGTCTAGTGGAAGGTGTCCGGGGCCCACAGCAGGGGGGCTGGAACGAGATGATCTTTAAGGTCCCTTCCAACCCAAACCATTCTATGGTTCTATGATTCTATGAATTAATACACTATTCCAAAATGAATTGAAGTATCTGATTTCATGGCCTTTAAAAAAAGAGAGATGCAAAAGAAATTGAGAACTTGTCTCTTTTTTATAGAAGATCTAGAAAATGCAGAGTTGTCTGAAGAATAATATTGAATGTATCGGTACCATTAGCCCTAATAGAAAGTCCAGGTGGATGGTTTCAGTGGGTTCTTCCTGTTCCCAAGGGAAGTTGGATTTGAGAGCTAAGTTTCTCCTGATCATCCAGTGGCCACTATTCCTACAACTCAGAGCTAGCAGAGCAAATAAGCACCTGCTGAAATAAGGTCAAGAGGCCTAAGGTCTATTTTCTAGGTACAAGGAAGAGAGGCAAATCCATTACTGAATACTTAGTGCTTTGTATTTTAAGACCTGATTTTTCAAGGCTTGATATAATTCTTTTGAACATCTGGTGACAACAGTTTATTCATAGGTGATGGAAATTATCTCACCTTATGCATGGTTTGAGTTAATGACTCAATCTGTCACTACAGCAATAAATGACAGAGTAGAAAGAGGCAAGTTTAGGATTTAATTTACCTATTTCCTAAGGTGGCTAAAGTGAATTGCATCTAAAATGTGTTTCTCTTTTCAAGAACTAGAAAGGAGCCCGGGGTTATTTGTTCTCCTGAAGACATATTCACTGTAGGCATCAAAAGTTAGGCAAGATAATCCTTTATTCTTCAACTTGCCCTGGAGGAAGAAGTTTGTTTTTCATACCATACTTTTAGTTAAACTTACTAGGTAGCAGGTACAGAATTTGATAACAGCCAAGGAAGATATCATAATTGAGGTCACACTTTATGTTTTTATTCGGATCTGGAAAAAATATATCAATTCTGATTTATATGTTACACTTTTTTTTAAACTGTGCAGTTGTATGAATGTGTTGGATGTCTTTTTTATTTTGCATATCACACAAACTGAACTGCGTTTGCCAAGCTCTTTTGGAGTCCCAAATAATTTTTAGTAAAAGAGTCGTTTAGAGATTGTTGTGACACTATATTTTAAATTGACTTTTATTATTTTTCCTTGGGAGATTTTGAGCCTTTTTAGCCTGATTATCCTTTATTTCCTGGGAGACATTTTCTGTTGTGACCCTAGCTGCTAGAAATTCTCCAGGCAAAATACTGAGTTTGCATAATATTAATTGGGCCATCTGCATTTGACTGATGACACCACAGAGCCCTTAAAGTAGCTATTCTTTCGGTCTGACTGTATTTAATATTTTACTGTGGCAATTCCCAGCATGAAGTAATGAATATGCTTCTGAAACACTTGGCCTATATTCTGTGCTTTAGATGATGCACAGAGAAACATTTTGTTCATAACAAGGGGCCACATCAAGAGAGGTTCATGCTAATCATAGCCAGAATATATTTACAGTGTAATAACAAAGATAATCCTAGAGAGACGAATGGGTATCATGCATTGCTCTTTGAAAGCTCCCATCTTGTGATGCAGTCTGGTACTTGAGTGTTTCACACAGTTAACAGAGCAGTCGGTAGCACTACATTTGAGGTAGATGTCTCCCAAGTATGAGATGTGTCAAACTTGGCAGTTCACCGGCTGGCAAAAACCAGCAAAGGCACTTTACAGTTAGTTTGCACCTGCATCTGAAGGCATTGATTTCTTGTCCTCTTCCAAAAGTGTCTGCACAGTGCTGGGGTAATTTTAAATTTTATGAAATCTTACACGTCTCGGGTACACGGAGCAGCCATGGCGAGGTGTGTCTGCAAAGCTTCCATGAGAGTTTCTGGCTTGTTTCTGCTTGTAAGATGAGGGTCATATGTTTTCACATGGGTTTGTAAGGAATTATCTTCAGTAACAGCAGTTCAGTGTTGCCCAAAATATACACAATAACAGTAGAGTTGTCCCAGATAACCTATTTCCTCCTACACCACCTGAGCCACTGCTTACAAGGTGGTACAATAGGCTTGTGACATAAGCAGGTTTTAATCAAATCTGACCTAAGCTTCGCACACTAGAGGGTTAGTTATTCCATGTTTTACATTCACAGGAATGCCACAGCACCGGTCTCTGCGACCAAGGAAGGCAGGGCTGGAGCTGTCTTGTTCCAAGACCTCTTACATTCAAGCTTCTGCAAGTCTTTAACTAAAGCATGGCACTCTCCTACGCATTTGATTCACGGCAGAGTATATTTCTGGCTGGAGTTTTGAAAGCTGCAGTTTTCCTTTTAGAAATGTGACTGTAGCAATTTCCAAGGAAAATATTTGCTTATAAGACAGCATAAAAAAGGGACAGTAGTACCCAGAGTTTTTAATATCTTCCAGTCAGTATCTGTATTAGCAATTTGATTTGAAGAGATTTTGTTTCTCTGTTTACTTTGTGCTGGTTTTGTTCTCCAAGTAGTTTACGTATTTATCAGATTTCCTTCAAAGGAAACTCAATCAGATGCTCCACTCCACTGCCTGCTGGCATCATTAGGTCCCACACCTATACATGAGCCTTGCCTGCATGTGGGTCACCAAGAAACTACACGACGGAGGGGCTTCCAGGTCAGCAAGAGCTCCTACAGCACTCCAACATGCATTTACACTCCTGGCAACAATTGTTACCCATTAACTTTGGTAAATTAAATAACATAATAACAAACTTTGAATGATGCTTGCAGTGTGTTCTGATAAATTACAGAACCTGAGTCATGTTAGAACACTACCTGTAAGGAATGGAAACTTCTTTAAAGATATTGCAAAGGCAGATGATATGAGCTCTTTTAGAAGATGATGGTAGGGGTTCCTCTCTAGTGTAACTCCACTGAAGCCCATAGAATTACACAAGGGATGAATTCAGTGCAGTGTTAACTTCTCAAGATTATTGCTTAGACCTTGTGTTTATATCTTCTGAATGTATTATGTCAGTGAAGACACAGGGAAAGCTACCACACAGCTAACACTGTGTTCGTACGCTCAGTTCACTCTGCGGAAAGCTGAGGAATTGCAAGAAAAAAGCCGTCGCTCAGAGAGGGACAGTGAAGACTGCATACAAAAAATGCTTTACTAAAATACATTGTCCTTTATTACTTTGTTGTTGTTGGTTGTTTCTTTCTTTTTTAACCAAATGTGTACTTAAAATTCTCTAATGGTCTTTCAAATCACCCAAGTTTTGCTGTCAGCTTCAGAACTCAGTGAAAACCAAATGGACAATGTTCGACTTGAAATGTTTTTTGACGTGTTTATTGGTTATAACTAGGAAAAGAATATATTAACTTGAGTGTATGGCTGCATATGCCGCAGCTCTGTCTTCAGTGTTTTGCCATCTGATGGACTGGGACCATTCACAGCCAGCATTATTTTGGGAATGAGGGTTATGTTTCAGGACAGCAAGGCACCAAGTTCTTTTTAGACTCTGCTGCAATGTCCAGGAAGCCAGGAGATTTAGTACCAACAAGGGCTGATGGGCTGCACCAAATTCTGGGACAGGTTCTCATTCCTGAGGTGTGTTCAGCACAAGGCTTAGCTTAAGTCTAGGACTGGGGGCACTGGGCTTAAAAAAAGGATCTCCGTTGTCTGGTCCTGCAATATCCATGAGATTGTGGATGACACGGGTGAGCAGAGCACGTATGGCAGTGATGAGCACAGAGCTAAGCTAACTGGTTTCACAATGCCTAAAATCCACACATTCTTTCTCATAAGCAATAATGAGATCCAACTCTTTTAAATGTCACAGCATTCCTGTAAGCCGGCCGACAGAGTCCAGCTGCTTGACTCCAACATATGTTCCCAGTCAGAGTTCCTATACGGGAGCCAAGTCTTTTTAAAAAGTGATAAAAATCTTGTCAGCATTTTGTGACAAAAAGGCTAGCTCTTTTAGAAATGTGCCATGTTGAAAACAGTAACGGAGGACACCAGATCTGTGCCATCACGCTCGAGTCGTCACAGGTTTAGGTCAGGCACTGAAGCAGACACTTAGATGCTCTGCTGAAGAGCAGATGGAGGGTGCGGTTTCACGAAACGGGGTGAGCAGGTCTGTCAAAGGGGAAATCCCAGTCCCCTCCTCTGTCTCTGGCATGGCTGGTGGCTGCTTCTGTCCCTTCCCTTGTCCTAGTTCTGGCCCTCTCCTGGTCTCCCAGGCAGACAATTCAGCTTTCACAGACAGGACAAAGGAGACAACAGTGAGCTGTAGCTCAGCAGTCAGAGCTGAGTGCTACCTAGTGGCAGCCTAAAACTATAGGTCTGCAGGTGCATCATCAGAATTATGGATTTACTTACATAAAAGATCACCTTGCCAAGGAGGGAAAATGTTCCACTGTTTGGTTGGTTGTCCGTATTGCCCAGCGCATTTCTAAGATCCCATGGCGGAGAAGAGGCACCACATCCTTTCCTGCACACTGTAAAGAGCACCCTGCCACCAACCGATGGATGTGCCCTCCCCACTGCCTGCACCTCTCTCAGTAACTTGCCTTCACCTTTCCAGCCACAACACCACTCTTCCCTGAGTGTGTATCCTGATGAGTCATTAGCGGAGGAAGTTTCAGGAGCATTAATCAACAGAACTTAAAAAAAAAATACACGTACATTTGTGATGTGAAATAATCTTTTCAGTAACACATACAATATATCAATTTACATTAGTACCTTAGTAATTCTCAACCACAGCACTTCAGGTCTGTTTCAACTATTGTGTTCCCAGTCCTCAGCATTAGAAATAATTTGGCTTTCCCTCCCTGCCCCCTCCCCGTGTTGTGTATTTATAATGGTTGAAACATTAGCTTAGGTTTTTCAGTTCTCAAAGATCAGGTTTAGTCATGAATTTAAAGAATGACACTGGATCTGAATTTGTGTACCGCTCAGAATGCTCAGACAAGTCTCGTGGCTCAAGAATATTCTCAGATAAAATCAGCATTTGGCCAAGCAAAGACAGCAAACAGGCATCACTGGCTATTTCCTGGTTCTAGCACATAATCAGGTAGCCATCAAAATACAATGGTGAAACTGATGAACACCAGAAATTCAGAAGCTCACCTGCCTTAGAGTGAAGAATTACTCCTGCTGCTTCTGGCATAGAAAGACAGGAGTCATATCTTTTCCTTTCTCTTGTTGTTCCTTTCCAAAATTATTGTAATACCTAAGGTTCCCAGAAACACCACGAATGCTTTCATGCTATAGCTGTGTGTGGCAGGGGAGTGTGACAATTTTCATTTTATAGGTGGAGGCTAACGCACAGAGGCTCAGTGAAACAGCCAGCGTGGTAGACAGAAAGTTTGTTTGGGAGTTTGGAACTCAGACTTTGTCTCCAGGAATAACTTATGCTAACTCATACCTTTTGTCATGGAAGTTTTATACTAGCGGCCCATGACAGATTTATCATTCTTCAATAACGCTGGCTTCTTAACTGATCACAAAGGTACAGAGAGGCTGTGGAGATGAGTCTCTCTTTAGTGCTTAAGCCATGCCACTTTTTCCCCACTGCAAGTACTGAATGTAGAACAGGCCCTGAAAAAGACCCCACATTCCTCAGCAAAAAAATACCAGCCAAGATGAGAAAGCAGAAAAACACTCTGTAGCTAGTTAAAATGAAAAAGCTTTAACTAGAGCAGAGAAATCTTCAATATGACAAATAAATTTCAGTTCACCCTATGCTTTTCAGGTAAATGCAGATGGCAAGGGAAAGGGAAGTGGAATTAAAAACAGACCTCAGAAACTGTTTTTCTTGAGAAGAAGACTCAAGAAAACTCAATAAGACTATAAACTACAGAAGAAACTTTTCACAGAATTAAAAAATGGGGTTACTTATGAAACAGATGAAACTATTCTTAAATGTTTTAAGAATATTAGCATATCAAAATGTACATATTGAAGAGAATTTTTTTCAGTACTCATCCTGAAGGAAACTAAGCTTTATTGTAATCCTACAAAAAGCGAAGTTATAGAAAAGGCAGAGCAAGGCCTTCCTCAGAAGTGCACAGCCAGAGGACAAGAGTCAAAAGGCACATATCCAAATTGTGATTACATTTAAAGAAAATAACCTCATGATGAGAGTGATTAAGCACTGGCACACTTTCCCAGAAAGGCCATGGAATTTCTCTCCTTGGAGACTGCTAAAACTTAACTGATAAAGACCCCAAGAAACCGGCCCTAACTTTGAAGTTGGCCCTGTGTTGAGTTGAGGGGTGGACTAGATGAGCTCCAGAGGTCCCTTCCAACCTCAGTGGTTCTGTGGTCAAATTCTGTAATAGTCCAGCACAGGATAAGCTCTGGTAAATCTCTAATACAGAAATGAGGGGTCAAACACTTGAAAAACTGGCGGAAGGGCAATGCATGAGTACATGTCCACTATGTCACTGCAGTATCCCCAATGTTTCTGTTGAATTATATAGCAAAAGAAAAGTGAAATGCCTTAACTTAACCTTCTGTGAAAAAGACGTCAGCTAACAATTGTGACCTGTAGTGTTGGTTTTTAGAGAGGTATTGGACTATTTGGGCAAGTGGTTCAAATGACAAAATGTATTCTTGTTAGAGAGTTCAGCTTCATAGTTCAGTTAAATTCACAGACACCCGAATACTTCTGGTCTTTCTGAATTCATACATCACCCATTTGAAGAAAGATTTGTTTCTTTCTTTCTAACATCTGGTACTAACATCTAGTACCCCAAATGCGTTAAAAGAGGAGTCGCTCGGCTCCGGTGCCCCCCACCGCAGTGACCAAGTGCTGCCAGAGTGACCCTGCCACAGCAGGTCAGTGCTCAGCAGCAGCAGCAGCCCGCCGGATGGGTGCTGCCAGCGTGGCACGGCTGGGCTCCTCCCGCAAACTGTCAATGCCTTGATGGCGTGTCCCTTGACTTGTCAATGTCTTGACTGTCCATGTCCCTCCTGTGGCAAGGGGTTGTTGACAGCATTTCAAACATTTATAATCTGAGGTTCTTCCAGGCTCTGCAGAAAAGTTGCCCATAGCCATTTCGACAGGCAGGAAACACACTCCCAGAAAGAGAAGTTGGTGGTTGTTGATCACTCAAAACATAATGACGCTTGTGAGTCTTTTGCAATTCCTATAACGTAATTTATCAGCAACTTAGAGGACAACTTGGTGAAATTAGAGAAACCATCAATCACACACACAAGTGATTTTACTATGGAATGTTGCTAGACACCTCAGCTTATGCACTAATGTAAGATTACACATTTTATGTGGCCAAAAGCAACCTCTTACACACC
>JAVKLA010000074.1:64370072-64383314 GCA_034782735.1 Sagittarius serpentarius
GGGACATGGTTTAGTGGGGGACTTGTCAGTGCTAGGTTAATGATTGGACTAGATGATTTTATAGGTCTTTTCCAATCCACGCAATTCTGTGATTCTATGATAGTAAAATACAATGTATGTGAGAATGGAACATGGAGTGACACTTAAGGAAACTGGATGGTAAAGAGTTGTTTTCCACATGGTGTTTAGTATATTTTTGTTAAGTGAAAAAATTATTGTCTCCTACTTGTGTCAATTTGAGTCCATTACTACTTAGAGCTATGAGTTGTCCTTTTAGCTGGATTGTTAGATCTGGATATATGTAAGGTCTGAAAGAATCAAAAAGGTAATTAATCACAGCTACTGCAAGTGTCTAATCAGCAGATAGCAGGTGTTCTGTTTTCAAGAAATATCAAGGGATTCTTTTTTACTAATGTCTCATTCCAATCACAGGATATTTATATTGGTCAGTGAATCACAACATGACTCTTTCTGCAGCAAGACTTCATGCTGTGTTATAAAATTTCTGGCAAGTTGTAAAGGCTATGTTGTTACACAGCCAGCTTAACTGAAGGAAAGCTTCAGTCCATGGGTCACGTCCTTCAAAACCTGGAAAAGGCTGGATCTGCCCAACCTCTTGGAAAATCTCTCCAGGGTACTGATGCTCACTTGTAACTGTAAACTCGACCTCTTGATTTTAGAGGCCTCTTAAGAAGTGGAAAACTAATCTCAGCTTTTGCTGAGTGTTTGCTCACTTTTTAGGAAGCTATGTCAGAAATATAAGTAACCGTAGAAAGGACTATCATTTTGGCATGTTACATCCACAATTACAAGACTTTTTTTTGACACGTTGAGGTGATAGAAGGGCAGATGAAAGATGAGGATGAGGGATGACAGGACGACAGCAGCTGCTGCTGGAGCAACATCTTTACAGAACAGTGAAGGAATAAAAATGTATAAGAAGGATTTTCAAATTTCAAATTACTATAAAAGTTACTTTAAAGTGATGTCATGGAACTTTTTACACGCATTTGCTTTGTTATTCACATGCCTCATTTTCTAAAAATTGTTATGTCTGTTATAGGCAAATGGATCTATGCATTCTTGAGGAACTCCTATAGAAAGCAAACTATAGTATTTTATTTAGAGTGATAATAATCTGTTCATTTCTTGCACACAGAACAGCAGAGAGAAAATGAACAATTAAATGAGAATAATGTGCCTAAGGGCTTGGAAGCTCTGTTTTGCCACTGAAAGGCAGGATCTAATGCACTCTTGCTGTAGAAAGAGTCTTATTTTTCACCAGTTAAAAATTAACTAGTGTTCCAAGAAGAATGCCAGTTTTCAGGTTTCCTCCTCCTCTGCCTCACTGAAGTCTTGACTTGAGACTTGATAGGAGTAACTCAAGGCAGTTGAGTGCAGTAAGACTGGTGTATTTGTTTTGGATGTGTTTAAACTTCATAGCAAGAGCTCACTTGCTTATTTAGGATGTGAAACTTCTATTCTATGGATCAGATCTTCAGGTTTGCATGTTTTGAGGTTGACCACTTTAGGAAAAATAATAGAAGTACTGAAAATCTCACCTATGAAGTTCTGGGAGTAGGAATATTTCTACTGTTTTAAACTAGGTACTCCCTAAGGCTTCTAGGGGTAAGGGCTGGAAAATCTAGGATGTAAATTGCACCTAAAAAATGCTAACCTGTAATTAGCACAAAACCTCCATGATCTCATTTTGTTTAGTTTTTCCTAAGAACAAAGTTAAGACTGAAGTTAAATAGCTAGAATGAATTAAAGACCTATGGTGTACTGATGCTCTGAATATGTTTGTCAAAATAATTACTTGCCAGAAAATAATTGAACTTACTATATGAATTCTGAGATTTAAAATTTTCACTATGTTGAAGTGTTGGAAGGGACTAAAATTATAACTGAACACACTTCGTCGCTCAGCTACCATGAAAATATTGTATTGACATGAGTGCTAGAGTCAAAACTACATTGTAGAATACATATTTGCACGTACTTAGGAAATTTTAGAGCTGGGCAATACTTTCCAAGTATTTGCTAGCAATTAGATATCAGCTGAATGGCCCATGATATAAAGGTGGCTTGTGGCTTGAGCTGAAGTCTGCGACTTCGGCACTAAATGCTAAACGAAGCCACTGATTGAAGGCATCCTGCATTGCTGCATCGCTGCGTCCTGCATCCTTTGTGACTGTGTCTTGCAGGCACAACTGGAATCAGTCAGGTTCTTCTTTAACATCAAGAATCGGTGAACATTTCTCCAAATAACATAAAAGTCACCCACCACCATGCATCACCAAGGTGGGTAAGCTCTTTAGGGTCAAGCAAAGAATCCCTCATCACTCAGTCCAAAACTCGCGAGGCTGAGAGTGAACACATTGGTCTGGAAGGTGGCCAGCTACCAATTCCAGAGTAGGAACACCTGATCCAGGACGTCTTGAAAGAGCAACTGCTGTGATTTGTGAAGGATTTACAGGAAGAGTTTGCTATGGTTAGTGAACAATTCCTTTTTGGAGTGACATAAATGTGCTGTTTGATGTCAACATACCTTGGGAATTAACTTCTATGATTAACATCTTCAACTGACAAGGAGCAGCTGGAGACTGGGTGGGTCAGTAGTGAGAGCAGAAGGCTTGCCCCAAAATCTCAAGTTTAGAGTGACTGCTAGGGGATTGATGGTGACCCAGTGCTACTGTCTTCATATGCTGACTTAGTGGATAACGTGAAATTTGTTGGTGGCCACAACTCCATTGTATGGACCACCTATTTGTATCACAAAGCCAGACTCTCACCCAGGTTTACAGCCTTCAAAGGAAAGCCAATAATTCATTGGCAAAAATACTGCCTACCCTTGTCTGTCCATGGTGAAAGCCAACCAAAATCTGGCTCCTATGTCAGAATTGTTTTTTCCTTCAGTGTTGGAATTAAAACAATAATGTCATATTGTCTTAATTTCCTGACTTTGGCGATGCCAGGAAGGTTGCAGAGGTTGTAAAATCTGATGTTAGAAATCCTTTTTTGTAGATAGAGTTTTCAGTTATATCTGAGGACCATATTCTGATATATAAACCACATAATCCTTTTATCTTCATTGGAGCTGCACGTAGCATATACCAGTGAAGATTTTATATTCTTAATTTTAACATTATCATCCATACTAGTTCTGAAATTACATGTTCTTTCATAGCACAGGCTCAGCTCAGAAGGCAGCAGTTGGCCAGACTTTTCTTTAAGATTACAGATTCAGTTCACTGTGAATCTTGATTTACAAGGCATAGACAGTTATGATATTCCACAGACATGAGTAGTGAGTGCTTTAATGAAGTGTTAGGCCTGAAATTTAAAACTTTTTTCTCTTTTCTCTTATTTAAGCTTCTGTTTATACATGTTAGTATTTGAAAAGTCTGAAAATATGTTTTCTGGCCTGCTTGGTACACTTGGCTATATGCAAAGACTCCGTGCCTCATCGGCTGGAAAAAATAATGGGAGACTTGCTTTTCTTCTTAAAAAAGTCATCGTATCATGTATCATACTGGCAGAATCTCACTCAGTCTTTACTATACCCTCTAAGCAATGGTCTCAGTATATGTAAACATTTATAACACATGACCAGATACCTGGTTAGTAGGTAAGGTAGCACTTTCTTTCCATTACTACAATACTTTCCTCCCAACAAATATTTATCAATACAGCTATTTTTATAGTAATATAGAGTAGAACTGCTGTGTGAAATCTATTGCTTGTCTGTTGTTCTACTGAAGGTCAGAACATCCTTAATTAAACTTTATTGTGCTAAGGTTTATGTTTAGATAGCGTGTTGTGCAAGAAGTAAAATATTTATAGTGAGATCATGAGAGAGCAATGATGTTTATAAAGGCAGATTTAACTCCCATGTTATAGACACTTTTGTTTTCACAGTAAAAGCTCTTTTTTCCATATTAATCTTTGCTGTACCGAGAAGGTAAATTAGGTTTGTGCAGGCTAAAAGGATAGTTCTGTAGTTGTATTTGTAATACTGGACTTTAAAGTGATTACCTATTATTGGAGAGAAGTTTCAAAAAATAATTCAGATCTTTAACAGGCATTTTAAGTGTGTTAGCTATTCCATATAGATTGTAGCATTCTTTGGGGCTGGTCAACGCTACTTACAGATGGCCAAAGAGCATGGAATCTGTTATTTATAAAGAGAGGTGGGGCTTCTTTGTGCTAGGGATGAACAAAGCCCCAGGAAGGTCATTCAGAAAAGTTAACCATAAGCAGAACCACAAACCACAGACGGGGCTTTGACATGCAGTCAAAGGAGTTAGTGCCCTTGGCATTTTGTATCAATTCAAAATATATTCGGTTATACGGAGAATGACTGATGAATGGAGAAAGAAAGAAGCAGAGAATGAAAGTGAAAGACAAAATGGATAGAGAGAAATGTTCTAAAACAGAGGGAATTTGATTACTAGTGTACAAACAAGCTCTCATTCGGCAAAATATACTGAGTGATAGTAGCCAAAGCCAGCTGGATGCTGAATAATGAGTGACTGTCCAGTCTGCCAACTCCCTGCTCACATTGCTATTCCCATAGCATTCAGTGAGGATATCAGAGAAGTAAAGGTTGCAGGATTAAACCTTATTCTAGCAACAATCTAGGAGAGAAAGAACCACCAGACAGTTTCAGATGGACTCCATGCTGTCTCACTGCTATTCGTTTTCTATCACTGCTGGAATTTTGCTGTGGAAACAAAAAGAAACAATAACAGGATTAAGAACAATGACAGACTATTAAGTCATATACCAGTGGTTTACAGCCTATGATTTTTTTTCCACTGGTGCAATGTTAGATTTTTTTCAGCAATTGTTTTGCTTTTTTTTATGTACAACATTTCAGGCTTAAGCACATGACCCAACAGAGAAGGGGATGCTTTCTATTTCCTGCCTACTTTGATACAGTTTATATGTTATTTTTGGTTTAGTTCTCCCACCTGAATCTGTGTATTTTGGAGAGACGCCCCTTTTCTGCTCAGGAACAAGAATTAGGGCCTGAGTTGCGAAATCATGTTTTATTCTTTCTGGGTACAGGGAGCCACAGAGAGCAGTTAGCCATCAGTGAGCAAACAATAGTAATGAACGCTTCTGTGAACCGTCATTCTGGGAGGGTTTATGTGCATAGATTGTACAGCAACAGAGGTTTGGGACCAACATGCAAAGAACTGGTAATTCTGTATCCTATAATCCTAGTCTAGCACTGTAGAAAAGCAGCAGCCTCTGAAGTTTCGTACTTAAAAAGTGCAAGTGGACTCTGCTAATTTGAGAGATCAAATTCAGTTTCCTGTTCTTATTTTACTTGTTCCCACAGTCCAGCATTATTTTCACATATTTTACACATTATTTTTATCCACATCCAAGTGTTAAGTAAGCATTTAGATAGCTAGGTAATGTGGTTATGCTTGCTACATACCAATTACATATCAGATGCATGACCATGTGCAAAATTCAGCCCCATTTGAACATGCAAAAGGCATTAGGTGTTTCCAAAATGAAGCTGCTACAGTCACTTGTCTTCATGAGCTTGTTACCCTTAATGTCCACATCTCATAGGTGTGGGTGAGTTCATTAAGGGGTGTCTTTCTGCCTACAAATTTGCTGCCATAGCAGACTGGTACATGTCAGATATGCCTTTTGTACAAACTAATATGGAGTTAATTGTCTGCATTTACAGAACGACTGGACTGATCCCTTGTGTTATCAGATACAAACCCCTGCAGTTATCACCTCCAGATGTGGGGAGAAAGGCTAGCAGAAATACTTGGCTCCATTAGCCCACACTTTGTTCGACTACAGCAGGTCTGAGCTGCAGTGTCAAGACCTGGTTTGCAGCAGTGTTAGGCACTCAGAGCTGTACTTCCAGATAACATTAAAAGCGGACTGGTTGGGATGCTACTTGATGCTAAATATTGTAGAATCCTGTCTGTCTCATATTAGGTACCCAAAGTCAATAGATACTTCGAGCTTTAACTTTCTGTGCCTCGTTCCTGCTTCTGAAAGCAAGCAATAATATTCTCTCATCTTAAAGGATTGTTGTGATAATGAACTAATTAATATCTGTGAAGCACTTAGATAGTATAATGCGTGACAAAGCAATGAATAATTCTGTCCTCAAACAGGATTTGACCAGTGGTGAGTAAATAATAAATGGGGCCACACATGGCAATAATAGTAAAGAAAAAGGAAAACTGAATGCTGACAAAGGTAGTAGTCAAGTGGAAAATAGACAGTAGAGTTATATAATTGGACAGCACATCATAATAGACAGGCACATGCAGACTGAATTAAAGCTGCACAGGAAATCTGAAATCTAGCATTTTCTCCCTAAGTGCCTGATTTCAACAGTGGTTTTAATGCTGTGTTTTGAACGTTTACTGTACTACAGCCACAATTGTTAGGTTTCTATTTCGCTCCTTGTTTTTCAGCATGATACATAATTTGCTCTGAGGATGTGGGATATGTAGGAAGACAGAATCATATTTGGAAAATAATTCAGATAGTAATGTAAAGTTTTCTAAAATTAAGTTAGATCTGACCGCACTGTGACTCCCATCTACTCCTCCTCCATGAGAATTACAAGTCAGTTGCTGTGGTAAATTTAAACCTCTTGGCAGTTCCCTGTCTGGAGACAAAATCCATGGGATATGTCCTGCCCACTGTCTCAGCAGAGATAAACCAGAACTTCCCATCTGCAGCAGGAATGATACCAGAAAAGGCAGGCAGGACCTGGTAGGATCTAGGTTAAAATGCCTCTGTTGGAAGTTTCCGTCTGTATCCACTGAAATTACTGGGAATTTTACCAATATCTGTCTGTATACGGTAAGATGTCTTAGACGTCTGAAAGCTAGGTATCAAACAGGGAACATGTGAAAAACATTACTTTTGCCCAAGGCTCATTCAGTTCTGAGACAGTGCATTAATATGCATGCTGAACTGAACAGGGTGAAAATGAAGAATTAGTGATCAATACTAATTAGGATCATTTGCTCTAAACACAAATGTACTGTGCTTTTTGCTTACAATATATACAGCTTTACTTGAAAGATTCTCCCAGTCTTTGGTTATTTAATACCACTACTCACGATTTTTCATGTGTTCAGAGTAACATTAATGTTTAGCCTTAATTCCCTCAGTAAGTATTAACAGAGTTACCTGTTAATGAATTAACAGACTCACCTTCCTTGTCTTCTTAAACCCTTCACATAGAAGCAACTGATCAAATTTCATGCTAGTTATACAGAAAGTTTTCATTTATTATCTAGGACTACAAAAATCTATCTAGGACTACAAAAATCAGATATGACCCAAATCTATCTATCCTTCATGCTGAAATACAACAGAAATAAGATAGAACAGGTATTCCTCCTCACCCATCTTCAGATAGGTTAAAGACAAGAAGCCTATACTTTGGCTGCTGGCCTCTCCCTCGAGGGAAAAAAATAAAACACATTAGTGACAATCAAAGGACCCTGTAAAGCATGCTTTGGACTTGGTCCGATAGCTGAAATCTATACAGTTACCGCATAGAATACTTAACCCTTAATAAGGTTTTAAAAAACCTAACTGTTGTGACCTGTTTTCCTGATCTGAGGTTCAGTTTGACAGAGAGATCTGTCAATATGTTTTAAATTGTGATTCACTTCATTCCTTTATGGGCCAGCTACTTGCCAATTTTTCCCATCCTCACGATTATGTGGAGGATGGTCAAAGGACAAGTGTTGTTTATTCCTAACCAAGAATTCTTCAAGACGGACTCAGAATATTCACACCCTTGTCTTCCTTTCCCCCACCTTTGGAGCTGTAATTGCCTGTAGCACAGATGAAAGAAATGCACTGAAGTGCCTGAATTCACATGCTGTCTTTAGACCCTCATTGCAAAACCACAGAGGAACAGTGGGAAAAAGGTGACAGTGCTAGTGTAAAGTTCCCACCCACACAGTAAATTGCCTGAGTGGAAATGCATTTCCAAGCGTGCATGTCCTCTGTCATACTTATTCCTGTACCCCTGACTGTAATGCAGCTGAGCTTCTCGGCTGTGGAAGTCTGCTCCCTAGTACATCTGCAGTGTTACTGGGTTTGTGGTGTTCAGACAATCATCACAAGATATCCGTCATCCAGCTGCCAAGACACAAGCAAGAAAGGATGCCTGGACTTGCGGTTAGGGCACTGACCTAGGAGGTAAAAATCCAGCCTTGGTTCTTGGCTCTCCTGCAGGCCTTTCCCTGTGACTCCTGGCAAACCACAGCCTTTCTGTTCCACTTTGAAAGAGTAGGAGAAGAGGTATCAGGATCCTAGCCCTGTTTAGATTACCGAGCTTTAGATTACCTTCTAATGCATGTATGCAAAAATTCTTACAGAGACAAGATAGCCTTCAAGCATGAGGCCTTCAGAGGAAAAAGAGCAAACAAGGATCATAAAAATTGTTAAGTGTGAAGCTGTATCACTAGTGACAAAGATGAAATTGAGTTTAATGTGAATACACCTTTAATATTCCTGATGAAATCAAAGAACAGCTTGCTGACTTAGGTATCAGAGGTGGACTTACTGGGAGGGACAATAAACCCTCCCCTCTCCTCTGTTACGGCACCAAGTATGTCACTTGCTTCATGGGATGTGACAGCTTAGCAGTGGATCATTGCATCCAGTGCTACAGGCTGGGGCATGATTATAATGCAACTGAAAATACAGGGTACAGCAAGTGGAGGGCGAGTACACAGAAAATAGGAAAGCATGTAGTAATCGAAGTTTGTCAAATGGGTGCATATTCAATAGAAACAAAGGTGTTTTCAGCAGATTTACCTTTTGCTGCTATTGGTAAAGTAATTTTAATTGTATTGCTGTCCTGTTTGGATGGCTGATGATCTTGCTTTTGTTTTATTCACCAGTAGAATATTAGTTTGAAAAGAAAACATGAAAGAGTGCCTGTTCTAGGCTTGTCACACTATAGTACTATAATGGATTTTGTCTACAAAGACCTTTCACAGGATGAAGTTGCTTGAGGTCAATTTAAAATTAACAATTGTAGGCTCATGTTGCAGACCTGTCTTGGGTGAAGTTCATATTGAAACTGAATTTTCTATGTGTAAGGAGTGAAAAGGGGCAAAGGGACAAATGATTAAATATTTATTTTTATAATACCTGTACTGTAGAAAGCACACACACAAAAAAGCCTCAGAGACTTCCTGGACAC
Organism: Sagittarius serpentarius; assembly: GCA_034782735.1. Classification (NCBI taxonomy): domain Eukaryota; kingdom Metazoa; phylum Chordata; class Aves; order Accipitriformes; family Sagittariidae; genus Sagittarius; species Sagittarius serpentarius. Next base: position 64,379,302 of record JAVKLA010000074.1, read on the forward strand.
TAATACGAAAAAATGTTGCAGTGATAATAACAGATAAGTGGCTGTATGTGCTAATGTGCTAAATTGCATATGTGAAAAATGTTGAGAATATTTGTGGGTAATTGCAAGCACAAAAGCACGGCAGTGAATTTATTGCTGGAGTTAAATTTTCTTTAAACTGCCTTAGAATGCCAGATGTTAGGTATAGTCCTCTGCTGCCCCGTGTGGTTGAGGTACAATAAATACTGTCAGAAGTAACAGAATCTCTTATAGTGCATATTTTTATATATATATATATATGCTGCTCACTCTACAGATACTATAACTCATACTTCCATGGTAGATGCTAGTAAGATAGACAAGATTTTAAAAGTAAATCCCAGACATGAGACTTTCTGAGTACAGACTGAAAGAAAATTTGAAGCTATTTGTATGAAGGGTGCCCAGATATTACTATGAATGTGAGGATTACCAGTCGAGTAATAAAAAAGGAGTTTTGGTTGTAGTTTCTGACAAAAATCCATATAAGTTGGATTTCAGATAAGCAAACCTAACCAAACAAACCCCAGTGTTAGCAAGTACTTCACTGACCAGATCTTACATCACTTTTTCCTTGCATCCCAGTTTTTGTCTTTTTTCTTAAGTCTATGCTTTGTTGGATGGTTTTCTGTCACGAGATACAAAGCTTTTCCTGTTCTACTCTAGTTGTTTCCATTGCACTGAAAGTGGGAGATGTTTAGAAGCCTTGTTTATCTCCCAAAACATCCTTGATGACTGTAAGAACTCCCTTGCTGGTGTGGTGGTTTGGGGTTTTTGGTTGGTTTTTTGGGGGGTGTTTTGGTTTTTTTGTTTGTTTTCTGTTTGTTTTTTTTTTTTTTTAATTCAATCTGGAAAGAAAAAGATCTTTAAAAGATCATTAATTTGTGAGTTCTTGAAAACTGGGGTTTGAAGCATAGATTCTGTCTTGGTTTACTCAGGCTCCTATTCATAAAGCAGACTGTAGGTACTAGAAAATCCCTAACTCCAGCTCATTAGCCAATAGGAAGTTACAGGAGTGCAGGACTTAATTCAAAGTTAAAGTCGATAGAAGTCTGTTTATGTCTTTGGATCAAACACTCAAAAATTTATTACCTTTTCAGATCGCAATCTCTCCAAAGGGTATCCATAAAACCCAGGTTCCTTCCTTCCTTCCTTCCTTGTAACTTTTCAGGTTGTCGTGATGTTTTTCTGGGTAACATGCAAGGCAATCAGAAAAGCTGACTGGGAATACACGTTTTTCATGCTCACTGAAGTCAAAACTCCTACAGTGCACTTCGGCAGGCAATGGGTGCACTTCTTAAAACGTTAACTCCTAGACAGAGATTTTCGCACTCCTCACCATCACCTAAAGAAATTTGCATTATATGATACCAGACCTGGCAAAGACAACAAAAATTTGTTAAAAATCTAGATTTATGGTTTTAATTATCTTTATGAAGACTTTACATATTTATATTTAAGGGCAAGTCTTGATACAGTAGAACAGCATTGAGAACAAGTATTAGCAAAAAAGCATTCTTCATTTCAGTCTTTAACTGAAAAACAGGACAGCTGAGTGTGTATAATTAAGTACAACAACTTAAGTAGTATCTGGTTTGCAGGCAAATTCAGCTAAGACAGAGTGTGGCCACAATATGAAGAGTGTACAACAAAGAAATGTGTTTTATCTAGGATTATCGTGAGCACAGCTGGCAAAACCCCCATGATTTTCGCTGTTAAATATATGCTTGCAGTTTCCTGTAAATAATGTGGAATAGCAGCTAGTCATTTACGGTTTGTATAAAATATGGAGACTATAAAAGAAATTGGCATTCTGCTTATTCTTAGTTTGTAATTACATTTTACTATAAAGTATATGGAATTGGTCTCCTTCCTGAGTCTTTGCAAATCTTAATGAATATTTAACGGTGCAGACCTACTGCAGAAGGTCTGTCAGGAGGGAGCCTTGTCCTGGAAGAAATCTAGTCACACATTTCCCCACCCAGAGTTCCAAAGCAGGTTAATAGAGCCTGAAAAGTGAGAGATAGTGGTAAGGAATGCTGAGAGATGACCTGATTCAAGACAACTTGCTTGTGCCTGTGAACAGAACAGCTTTTGCAGAGTTCCTTGCTGCTATTTAAAATCAGCTATTTGGCACCTCCATTGTGCCTTTGAGTCCCTTTGGTTAGAAAACACTAAATGAACTTTTAATGTAGTAATACACTCTGTTTTTAAATACAGTGACTAATTGTGATTATCTCAGTCAAAAGCAGTTAACACAGGTCTGCCCTTGGCCATCCTCAGGGCAAGTTCGCATTTAACGTAATTGTCAACATCTCCATTAGTACATCTTCCTGGTAAAAACAAGCCAATGACAGCAGAGCACACTCCGTTCTTTCCAGACTGAATCCTTCCCTGCCAGTGACCATCCTCTGCTCTCCAGCGCAAAAGAGGCAGTTGTTCTTCTGTTAAATGGCAAAAAGCCTTTGTCCATGCTTTTGTATGAACAAATTGTTATATATGTTTCACACCCTTAAAAAGTCTAAATGTCATAGCTGATATACTAGGGAGCTACAACAGGCTTTGCCTCTAGCTGTTTTCTACGCCTAATTTTACACAGTGCACACAAGCAGAATTAAATTGTTTAAATAGCGTAATGCCGTACAGCTGGTTCAGTCACTAATGCTCTTAACTCTTGCTACACAGTATTTTTCCCCAAAGAATTATATGTGGTTTACCCCAACTGTATTTTGCCTTGTTTGGGAGGGGAAGAATAATTTCTCAGAAATTTTATTCTGCGCGGAGCAATGAAGAATAACATAAGCAACGTATATACTGTTAATATGTTGTAGCAGCTGACGGAGGCATCTTAAAACTGCTGTACAAATACCACCAGCACCCAAATAGCTCTGCAAAAAGTAGCAATGGCAGTAAAGGCTCCCTCAACCTTGCTCTTAACACCCAAGGGAAAAAAGGGCTTGCTAACAAACCATTCAATTTTTACTCATGGAAATCAGCTGAAATCTGTGGAAGCTTTTCTCACCAATACCAGTGGCAATAGGCAAGTTTGACTTCCAGGCACAGCCAAAGTAAACAACAGTACGTGACCTTGCTACCTGTTTTGCAAGACCTGGCTGGGGGTGAAGCTGGAGTGTGTGAAGTGTGGGCTGTTAGCATGAGGCCTGGCAACAACCTGCCTCCTTATTTTTGGCCGTCCCTTCCCTGCCCTGTCCCTGCGGAGTCAGGTGAATGCTTCTCCTGGGGAGGGTGGGAGCTGAGAGCCATGCAGTGGGAGGAAGAGGAAGGAAGGGGAAGCCTCTAGGTTTTAAGACGGGAGTGGACTGTGGAGAGAGGAGAGGCTACTGGGAAGTGGGGGAGGCAGAAGGACATGCCCTGTATCCTGCCACCTGAAGGCGTGAGGGCTAGCGAGTGTGAGACTCCCCAAAGCCCCACAAGTTCCTTCAACCTTTTCCTTCCTTTTTCTACAATCCCACTCCTTTCCACAGGCCTTTCCAGTCATCCTTCCCATTGAACCCCCCTAAACTCACACACGTTCCTCTTTCCCTACTTTCAATCAGTTCAAAGGAACAAACCCCTCAAATACACTTGCTGAGCCCTGCCACTTCTCTTCTTCACCACAGCAGAACCTGATACTGATTTTTTCCATTTATTACAGATCAATCTTGAGCTTCTGAGACTTCATGAAATCCTCTGTCTGACTCCCTGCGGGTGTCTGCTCTGGGCTGAGAGCTAAAATATTAGTTGTATTCCTCTTACGGAATTCTGAAAGTCACTGGATTTAAAAAAGCGGAATCCCAGTATGTTATATGACACGATCCCAACATCTATCTGTTACCATTTTCCTATGTTGAAAGGATACAGAAGCCCCACTGTGTGCTGTTATAATCTGTTCTCACTCTTGGGCAGTGGCTTCCAGTCATTCTGGAACAGTATTACTGGAAGGATCTTCCCGGCAGGGAACAAGATACAGTAGAGAGAGCTGTCAGAGTGATGGC
>JAVKLA010000074.1:64409333-64419840 GCA_034782735.1 Sagittarius serpentarius
GATGAGAGTATGCTTATCTTGAAGGATCAGAGGGGGTTACAGTATGAGGTTTTAATGGCTGCAAGGTATGCGAGCCATCTGTCAGCTCTTTAGAAGGCTATAGTAGGCTGTCCAAATTAATTTGAGAGGATGTCCAAGTATAAATGTGTGTGTATTGCAGGATCAGGTATAATGTATAGCAAAATATACTCTGTGACAATAATTGGTTCTGGTTTAGTTTAAAGTAGGTAAGTGTGGTGTGTATACTGCAGTACACTGCTAAGTTGTGGTAGCTGCAGTTATAGTTGGGTAACTGGTATCTCATAGTGACCTTTTGGGCAGCATAATATTTAATTTCATCAGACATTTTGAATTACAAAATGTAAAGAGCTAGCTTCTTTTATGAAAACGCTGAGATGAACTGATTTTATTGATTGCTGGTACTTAAGGGAGGAAGGTGAGGAGGATGATGAGTAGGCTTCAGAGTGCCCAGAGATGCACTGTTGTGGCCACAGTGTAGAGGGAAGAGATGCATCTCATGTAAAGTGCATTTGAAGGCCGAAGTAGTTCCTTTCGGAGAATGCTAGGTGTCGAGAGTACTTGCTTATATAGACATGCCTGTCATTGGAAAGGCGAGTTTCAGGTGATCTGACTGGAGAGTAGGTTTGGACAGCTTTGGTATCAGAGTAAAGAGAGAGGCCTGTTGAAGTGAGAGCTATGCGGCAATTCAGTGTGATAGTTCCTCCCTCCGCGCTGTGCACTGCTCATGCTCAATGATGTAACTCAGTCACTGGATTTGTTGCTCAGGTATGCGAGCAGTCTGGCAGCTAGCAAGTACGATGCTCCCTACTGATGTCAAGAAGCAAACCACAAAGCTCCAATTCATATTTCCCATTTAATTAATTCCTTATATCTTGTGTGCTTTCTACTGTATGCTGTTTTTGCAGATTTAATAGATTCTTTTTTCTGTTGATAGATTGATTTTTATCCAAAAGCTAAGCAGTTTCTCAAATGCCAGTCCTTACCAGTACCATGTGTTCAGTTTGTACTGTATTACTTGGACACGTCCCGTTCTGCATGTCCTCGTCGTACAGTGCTGCAAGTATCTTGCAAAGGCTGTTAGTCCTTTGGACTACAGACATCTCAGTTGTTAGTCTGTTATCAAGCAGCTTATCAGTCGTGAGCACCCATTACTTCAGCTGTACTACTCCATTAAATAGGCTTCCTGTTTTTCAGGCCTGTACAGATTATGAGATGGAGGAAGGGTTTATATAGTTATCCATGGCAAAAGAGCCACGCTGCCTTCAGCTACCATGACTAAGAGGATAAAGCTTGGTTGTCTTGAGCTGGATCTTTGCAAGAGTGCAGAAAGAGATGTGATGCCCATTTGGGGGGATTAAACCAGATGAGATTACTTAGAAGTGTATACCCTCAAAGGAGGAAAGCAGAGGTGATTAATATAAAAACTGTATATATACTTGTAAGGATCTGAAGCTGAAAGATGTGTATCCTAAAAGGAAAACATTATTAAAAACTTTAATGAAATATTATGGGATTATAAAACCAACCAACCAACGTAAAACTCCATTTCTCTGTGTGTTTTACACAGCTAGTACCTTCTGGCAGAAGTTCCATTCTTTTCAGATGCATGTTTCTGCTTCTTCCGCCATACTAGCGTCTGAGTCAGATGTGTCAATTGGAAGTGTGAGAACAGGCAGATAAATTACTCCTTGAATCTGCGTGACTGTGGAGATTGTAAGCATATGACAGCTCGTAGCAAAGCTTATCGTTATATTATCATTAACTTCCTTTCTGTTTCTGATTTAATTTTCTTAGCCAGGTAAAAATCCTAATAAAATAATGATAGAGAGTTCAACCTACATGAACTTCAGAGGAAAAATAATCCAAAATTTGTTATCTTGTAAGACAGTTTTTATAATGGAACGTTTTCCACCTTTGTAGATATTTAGGACTCCAGCTGAGAAACAGCGTGCATGATTGTATGCCTACACATCTTCTCTGGGAGGTTCTCTCATACTCTGTATTAGGCTTTGAGACTTTTTTTTCCCTCTCAACTGTTTGCATATAATAAGCTTTTTTTGAACAGGGGTAATAAGGTATTCTTTCCTGTCCCTAGCCCTTAAATTTAACTCCAGGAATAAGCAAAAAGTAATTTTCCTATTGCTGCTTGTTTTGGGTAGCAAGGACAGAAGCCTCTTCAGTGGTGAGATCCATGCAGAAAAGCTAAGGAGACTTGGTGGAAGTGTGGTCCTTTGCTGGTATGCATTAGAATGAAAAATACTGGAAAAGAACCTTTTCTCTTCTCAGGAAATTAGAAAGTAACAATTTTCCTTGATTGCAGATTATGACATCAATCGATAAACAACTGGAAAATACTCATTTAAAAACAAAATAATAAGGATAACAAAAAGCCCTTTGTAGAGCTTTCTGCTTTGCACATGCTGTGTATGGCAAAAGTGATGCACTCCAGCAGTGTTGCATCAGTGTTGGTTGCATCTTGTTCCTGAAAATGATGAGTAATGGATATTTGGTATTAGTAGCCTCTTGGCTTGAACTTGTGCAGTGAGATGTGGAAATAAATGGTGCATTTATACAACTGTGCTTACTATAGTTTATATATGGTAAGTATAGTAAATGATGCAAAATGTGCTTTTAGTTCTCTGGTTTACTTTGGATTAACTTAGATTTGTCTTTGTTTATAACGATAAATTCATGTCTTGAGATGGTTTGACTGGAAACAGCTGGTGTGCAAAGGAATTTGTCTGACATTAGAACAAAACAGAAGTAACATCCATGAAGTGGTAGAGGGGAAGCTCTTAAGAGAAACCAACTGAGGCAGTAACTAAAGGCAGTCATAGAATAGGAGGTAATCATGGGAGCAGGTTTGGAAAGTTCAGGAGCTCGCTTGTGATTTACAGTATGGAAAGCTTCCTGTGAGACTCTTCCCCTCCCCAACGTGGTTTCCCATTGGAAAATGCAAAGTTAAAGTAATAACAGAGCTCATATAGTGTATCCTGTCTACTCCTCCCTTTCCCATGTCGTGTCCTTGACATGAGCAGCAAAACAAAGGCACAAAAGGGCAGCAGGAAAAAAATTCTTTTATGTGTTACCCTTTGGGAAATGTGGACAATTCCATTCACAGTCATTGTTGATATTCTGTGGGTAGACTGCTGGAAAGGAAAGGTATAAATGTTTTCAACTTCCAGCCTTAAATAAAAGGTGCTTGCTGTCATCAGAGTCTTGGCAGTGACTTGTGTTTGATGGGAGTATGTCCACTTTGTTGTTGCAAATCTGTAGTCGAGCTGCTTGAACCATGCTGGTTGTGGTGTGTGTAGCTACCAACCTAAAGAGGAGAAAGAGAAGCAGAATATTCTGATGCATGTGTTTTGTGCATATGAATGTTGGATACACTGTGGATTTTTTTGCTATGAGCTATGGGACTTTCCCTTCTACTTTCCTGAAAAAAAGAAAAAACTGTGACTTTTTTTTTTTTTTTTTTTTTTGTCAAATGTGGAGAGTAAGGACAGGTGAACTGGGAAATCATCAAGGTTGGGCCAGGAGTGAGGATCAGAATACAGTTCTCTACCCTTTTCTCCACAGAGTTCATTGGTTAAAGTAAACTGTTCTCGGAATTGCTGAGCAGCCTCTCCTTGTGGCCAGACCTTACGTTACCTGCTCAAAGAGCTCAGCAGCTTGGTATGACCAAATGCTGCTGTGACAGCATTACTTCCCTGAGCTATTAACTGATACACACCATACTTACGAGCTCTTTCACAACCTCTAGCAACTAGTAATTGATTTCACTGGAAAAGGTATGATTTGCCACATTGACCTGTTACTTTCTGTCAGAATGAAATGCCTGTTTGACAAACTTGCAGGCTGCAAATACAGCTTTGTCCTCAACCAGGAACATAACGAGCTCAGGTTGTGTTCCTTCTCATTAGTCTCTGCTGGCTGTGGCCCCTTCCTGCTCTAGAAAACAGCAGTGTTGTTCCACAGACCATTGACTTCAGGCAGGACTAGGAAGAAAGCCCAGATCCTCATTACAAAAGTCTCAAATCTTTCCTGTTCAGACAAGTTGCCATTCAGTTTGTATTTATCAGAGCTATGTGGTTAGTTATCCTGTACGTAAACACTGTTTTGCGTCTTCCCTTTGGGAGGCAAGAATCCTGACTTCCAGTGTTGCTGTCTTTCCAGAAAACAGTTGTGTAATGTACTGGCAAAATGTCATGTTTTGCCTTAAGTGGCTGGTCTGCATGAAAGATAAACTACTCCTGTAGGCTCAAGTAATGCAGGAGGTGATTGAGCGAGCATGGAATTTTCCTTATGGCCTTTACTGAGCGTCCTTTTTTGTACAGTTTGCAAAGTAGACTCTTTAATTATAAAAACAAAAAAATAATTCTTTTCAATGAATAATAGATTTAAAATGTAAATTGTGAGTACATTGCAAAGCAAAGGTATTCAAAATCCTGACAATCTCTTATAAAAAAGATCACGTGCTTGAAATTTGAGCTGCCCTGTGACTGTGAACTCCGAAAGACAGCAGTGGGGCATGCTGAATTACAAAGTGGCAAGTGTACAAATCCAGCATTTAGCTATATCGTTTGGATTATTGAGGAGACAAAAAGACTACAAATGGCTCTTCAGTGAAAATTAATTTTTTCTTTTACATTCTGTAGTCCAGAGGTTGGGACTGTGCATAGCCATGAGGTTTGCAATAAAGCAAGTTAATTTGCAAGGATTCTTGGAGTCTGTCTGGGCAATTCTAAATTGTGGTGAAAGATTGCCCTGTGATTATGGTTAAAGTTGCATGCTCTGCTCTCTGTGTGTGTATGCAGTCACATCCTCTAATTTGTACAGTTGCATAAATAAGAATCTAATAGGTGATTTGCAAGTGGAAATAGCGAGTATCAGTAATATATATCATTCATAGTATTTGCATTCAGCTATTTTAGTTGTATTTGTTGTTCTATTGTTACACTCTTCCCAAAAGTGCCAATGCTTTTGAGTAATAAATTGTAGATTCTTTCTGGTTGGTCTGTATTTGTCTTTAACAGCAGTTGGACAATGACAATGTATTAGAAATTATATTTCTTGCAGGTTAATTACCTTTTTCACGACGTGTCATGTTACAGCAGAAGTGGCATCAGTCTCTTCATCAGATCTTAAGACTTGTTTTGATACTGTGAGCTGAAAAGCTTGCCTCTTTTCCTTAGACTGATAAAAGACTGCTTTTCCCTATGAATATGCTTGCATATCCTGAGGGCATCTATGATATGTCACTATTATGATTACTACTGTTAATAGTTCAACTCTGTTTTCTGAAGACATCCTGTGTTTATTCAAGAATAGGTCTCTTTCAAGGAAAGAGGTCATACAAGTGGATAGTAGATTAAAAAAATTAAAAAAGGATTTACATCAAGTGCCACAAAATTTCATCTGAGTTAGCTTTTTTCTGGGAAAAGACACTTCTAATTTTCTGCATCAGTATGTGTCTGTCCTTGGTGTTTTTAATGTTTCTCCTCACCATAAAGTTGAAAATGTTTGCTCAGGTGTTGAAGTTAGTTTTGAAAGTGGTCTGCTGAATTTCTTGCTGCTACATCTTTTTTATAATTATAGTCTGTGGTCTTCAAAATGCTTTCAGATTGTGTCCATGTGTAATTAAAGACATAAATGCTTTTGGGAAGGCTGTTCTACACCACCGTTTAGATCCTTTTAAAGTAATTAGCCCTTTTAGATAAGCCTTCTATTGCAATGTTTGTATTTTGATCAATTTGATTATATTTCCCACAAATCTTAAACCTGTTTGTATTCTGTAATGTGAATACCTTTGAAGAGTGCCACTTCATTTTATTGGCAAGGATTTACATAGTACAAATTTGCATTGAATTTTTAATGGATTTATATTGCTGGGTATTATGTTGTTGAAGAGCAGAAAATGACAGTGTTTAATAGATACTGTGACTTCATACAATGGTTCCACTGGTATGAATGTGTACATAAATGTACATACTTAGATTTGAAAAGGTAGCTTTTGAATAATTAAGTTAATTAGCATCTGAAATGCCATTCTAGGCAATAGACTTCTAGGAATTGGTAAGATGTGTGAGAAGTGATGTCAACGATGTCTTGCATCCTGGAAAGCAGGCTGCTTACAGCTATCACATGGCATGTTGTAACCAAGACTTTAAAATTCTGTTAAAATTCTGTTTATGGTATTGTCACAATTGCCTGTGTGAACGTAGGCAAATCTCTTGTACCTCTGTTTGCAGCAGTGTTTGTTCCAAGGCTACTCAAACTTGCAACTTCAATTTCTTAGCTGTATTTAATACTAACAGTTAAAATGCTAGACCCACCTTGTTTCACTCCTCCCTTTTGATGTCCTCTTTTAAGAGCACAGGAACACAAATTATCTGTTGTGCAGTTATTTTATTACACGTTGCACCTCAGGCCAAAACATGACCTAGTCTTTTTGCTGATTTTCTTGCTCTTTGAGGAACAGTATTGCTGTGTGCTTTCAGTATGTTCGCTTGTTGTTGAAGAGAAATGCATAGTGCAGCGCAGGGTCCTTCCTCAGTCCAAGTCATAAGAAATAATCTGTATGTCCTGTTTGGGATAAACAGACATGGCAGAAGAGGTGCGAGACTGCACAGAGGTGATTTCATTTGCAGCAGTTCTAGCTAGCACAAGGTTGAAGCCAAATACTCTCAGTCTCTGGCCGTTCTGTGGCAGTGTGTCGGCTACCTGGTTTGGGAAACATGCATAACTCTGTCCTCTCTTCAAAACTCCTGAACATCAGCCAGGTGGTGCGGTTCTGCATGTTTAAGTTTTTTTTTGGTTCAGCTGCTTATGGAATTACCTCAATGCAATCTGCTCATGTTTGTCACTGTCTTTTTCATCCCACAGTTCAGTTATTCATTTTTTAATCTGTTTTCTACATTCCTGTCCTGTTCAATGGCCCCTTAAGTGTCACATTTGTGTTCTTCACCTCTCTGATGTCATTCTGCTTCATCCTGGCTTTCTCTGTTAGAGCAGACTTCCTGTCATGGACAAAAATAATGCTTTTTATTCTGTACAACTCACTTTCCTTGTACCTCACACTTTTTTCTTAGTGTTGCTTTATTAATTGCCTCCAGTTTTAGCACAGAGTATTTTCACTTCTCCAGTTGTTTGTTGGGGTGAGTGGTGGTGGTGGAAAGGTATGCGCGCAGATGAAACCTTTTGAGGTAAATTGTATGCTAGAATCTCTTTCCTTCAAATTCTGCTAATAACAGCTTTTTAGTTAAAAAAAAAAAAAACTTCGTGTTACGGAAGATGGTAATTTGTTCGCTGATTCTAAAACTCTATGTGTTTCCAAAACATGGGAGATGTTGTTTCTTAGCCAGGCCTGGGTTGTGTTAGTGTTCTCTTGAAGATCTGCTTACTTCATTTTGTTGTCATATTGAATTACTGTAATTCAAGACATTCCAGTGCATTTCTGTGGCTTACATACGCCAAAGTAATAGCCCCTCTGTATACGATCATACCTCGAGGCCCAACAGAGGTTGATACTCTGTTCGATTCCTAGCATAGTCTCTGCTGTGACAAGCAGAGTACAGGCAGATAGGGAATGTATCAAAACACAGCAGTGTGTGTGGAAACCGTGCAAATTAAGTGCCACGTGCACTTGACGTGTGGAAAACAAGGTGGGATTAGTTGTGAAGTTCAACCTGTATAGACAAAAGATCCTGGAATGATGAAGGGAAAGTGAAATGAGCCTGTGGAGTAAACCTTGACAAAGACTTCTAATTATTGACATCAAGGTTTGTGTTTCAGATGCTTTTGCCTTGCTCTTTATAAGAATTGTGTGTTGTTTTTTCTCTGCTTGAATTTATTGGCTGTGGAAGAGAATCTACTACAACCGGCTGAAGAGAGCAGGTTAGGTCATGTTGTGGGATGTTAGAGGGAAGTAACTCTTGGTTTCAGGGGTTCTAAAATGCTTTTCACTGTAACACTTCACTTGACTTTGAACAAGAAGGTAACTCTGAAATGTGTGGAAATGCACACCTTGACATACCAGATTAAAAAGCAGAGGCTACAGTAGCAGGAGAACCCCAGATAACAGACCTCAGCCTTGCAGGCAAGAATAACATGGGGGTCATAAAAAGAAGTTCTAAATCTAAATACCCCATGAATAAGAAGGTCAAAATGTGTGTGTGTATATATATTTATATATATATATGTAAAAAAAAAAAAGTTGCTGTGGAGTGTGCTGTGCTGACCTGTGGAAATGCAAGGCTCCAAGACTATCGGATAATGAGCAAGAAAACCACAATAAAAGAAACTGAGGTTTTAGGTGTGTGTTCTGCTGAGCCTGTAATGTAATGTGAATTAAACTTGTATAAGCTATCACCCTCTAATAATTAGTGGATGGTAAATCAACTTCAGATGGAGAATATGAATAAAGCTCTTAGTAAGTACGAAATCTGAATGTATTTGGAAATGCCTGTGCAACTCTTCCTCATGATGGTTTTACTACTGTCTCTGCTTGTATTCCTGACTCTTGCAGCCAGTGGCTCAACTTCCAAACTTCCTGATGAGACACAAGCTTTTTTTTTTTTTTCAGCGGGGTAAATAGGTTTAAAATACAAACAATTTACTGATATTCCGCAGCAAGTTTTAGACAAGATCTTGTGGTTCTGAATCACAGTGCCTTGTATGATTGATGTCTGGGCATTTGAATTCTGACATTAGCCTTCTGCTCTTTTTACTGTTGAAATTAGAACATAATTAGAAAAAATACATTGTGATTTGAAAATTTATTTCTGAATTCTGGCATGGGATTGCGAGAAGATAGGCTTGGTTTGTGGCTTGGTTTGTAGCTTGTTTTGCGTGAGTTAGAGATTTTCCCTTTTAAAATTCTGTAGTGTAGGAAACCCTTTCCTGAGGAAGGAAGATGTTAGTAATTTGCTCTATTTCTTGAATAATATTGCAAAGAATGCCATTTGGTTTCATGTTGTCACTACTCTGTCCCCTTTCTGACCTCATTCAAGCTTTCTTTTCAAGGTTTCTTTAGGTGAGATAGGTATACCAGGTAGGCTGACCTTTTTTCTCTCAGCGTCTGTTTCTAATTAAGTAACCATTTTTTCCATAGATGCTAACTGTGATATTGTATGTGACCAGGGTTCAGGATTTTCTGTTTTTGATCCCCTGTTGCCTTTATTGCTCGAATATTTTTGTTAAAAAACTTATGTTACATTTCAGCATGTGTATTGCCTGCTTCCCATAACAACTGCTGCAAGGAAGGTCTTCTGCTCTTAGTAAGGAAAAGTATTTAGTGGAGAACCGAAAAGATAGAGTGCATAGCAAATGTGCCAAAACTTGTATTTATTTATACAAGTCATGTATAAATTTTTACTATTATATGCCCAGTATGTTGAACTACTGCAGGTCTTTGTGTTGCTGTTTAGGCAATGGGCACTGCTGTATTCCTTAGCTCTTAAACTCACTTCAGTTACTTCTTTCTGAAGACTTTCTGATGGTTATGTCTGCGTTTTGTGCTGATAACAGAGTCCTTGTTTGAAGAGCAAGCTTTGGTTCTTGGTGGAGCTTTGCAAGAATTATTTGGGATACCAAAGAAGGTCTTTCTGTGAAGGTCTTTTCAATGGGTGTTTTGGATTTGTCAAGGTTGAAATGCCTCCTTTTTAAAGAAGGGCTTAACTGAGAAAAGTGCTTTAGAGAGAGATGAATTAATGGATTAATGTGTTGCTAATGTAAGATTTCATGGCACAGATAGGTAAACTGTAAGAAGCCTGAGAAACAGAGAGTCTGCCTTGATGCATGGATGATTCTGTTTTTCATGTTCACACGATAGAATTACAAAAATAGGTCTGATAGGAGTGAGAGTCATCAAGTTCATCCCTGGCCTCAGAAGCAGGATGAGCTATGGCCAAACCAGCTCTGACCAGACTGGTTCTCTAAAAAACCCCAGCAGATTCCATATCTCCTCTGGCAATCTCTTCCCAAGCTCGATTAGCTGTACTCTTCTACACACTGTTTCTCTAAGGTCTAACTTAAATCTCCTATTAATCTCTCTTGCTACAGTTAAAGCTCTTTGTCTTCCATGCAGCAAACGGGGAGAAAAGTCTGTTCCTTTGTTGTTTCAAAATTGGTTGTCACATGCTTTTTCAGCTTTTTGTAAGTTAACAGATGGGTCATTCTGAACCCCAAAGTCACAGCCAGAGTGAGGAGTTACTTATGTGGCAAGTTACAATTCAGAGGTGCTGCTTTGTAGCTCCCCTTTGTTCTTTTGCCTTATTTACTTCAATATAACAGGGCTCAGAAGCAGTTTATTTTCATGCTGAACATATTAAATTGCTTGATAAGGATCATTTACTGGGTAGGCACTACCTGGAAAGAATCTTAGAAGATAAGCATCACCAATGTTAGCGCTTGGTTTTATTGGACAGTAGAAACAACATAAATGTACCTGGATGTTCCTAGAACAGAAGGTGAAACCACGAAACAG
>JAVKLA010000074.1:64448054-64462837 GCA_034782735.1 Sagittarius serpentarius
CACCCCGCCCCCGGCCGCTCCGCCTCCGGGCTGGCGGCCGGCTGCTGGAACAGTAACGCTGCGGTCACCTACGGCCCCGTCCAGAATTGGGTTGGTTCTCGGAAGGCAGTTGCCCATGTGGAAAGCGGAGGGGACGGGAGGTGGTAGGTGTTTGTTTATAGATGGGTACTACGTGCCTGTGTATTCTTCGGTTGCCTGTTCTGTACGCGGCGCAGGCATAAAAGAGCCTAATGCTAGTACGATGCCATTTAATGCCATTGCAAACGTAATGAGAAGTCACCGCCATGTGTACGCTCCTAACTTTTTTCCCTCAAGGGGAATTATTTGCTTTCTGCAGAAACAACTGTTGGTTCGTGATGCACAGTTCACTCCTGTGAATCCCCCACTTCCCCATATTGAAAAATCTCTGCAGTCTGAAAACTTGATGACTCAGTTTATCAGTCTTTTGAGTCTTAACTCGGGGCCAATCTCTCCTGGCTTTACTAGTACCAGAAAACTTTGTGGAGATTTCTTTCTGTTTATCTGAGAGCAAGCTTTGAATGGAAAGACTACGTGATCACTTTTTTTTTTCCTAAAGAGTCATCTGATTTAAAAAATAAGTTTTCTCTGTCTCCCTCCACCCCCCTTTTTTTTTTTGGTTGGAATGTTAATTTTATAGGAAAAAAAGATGTACTTAATCTATATCACAAAGAAACAAGTTGTCAGAATTGGCCCTTCTGATGACATATTAACAGAAAGTTCCTCAGAATATTTCATCTCTGTAACAGTCTGAACTTGTTTCTCTTCTGAAGTTTTTATTAAAAACCATACACAGAACTTAGATATTTAAATTTTAAGACAATTGTAAATTTCGATACAAGTACTGAATTACAAGATCGTGAGGACTGTAAAGTGTACTTTTTTTTACGGTTGTATTTCAGTGATGCGTCACAGTATAGCTGTTTTAACTTTGTAACTGTACTCTTACAAGTATATATTTTTTCAAGTTAGACTGAAAGTTTCATTAAATTAATTGTGTTTGGAAGCTTAGTTCCAGGGATTTTAGTGTGTTTGTGTGCACATTTGCAGGATTTTTGCAGGTTCTGTAAAGGAACTGAGGAGTTTATTTTTGTAACATAATTTCATGGAACATTATATTAGGGATGCAGTATTTTATGACAGGCCATTCTTGTTAACATGCTAGTTCTGTTTTTGGGGAATAAGGAGATTACTGACATCAGACTATAAAAGTTTAAAATGTAGTTTTAGTAGTTATTTGTCTTGCATTGAACTGCTTATGATGGTAGAAATAAATTTTGCCACTTGTCATTTTTTAATTTACAAAGAAAAATATTTAAGGAGCTAGGACTGTAGTCTTGCCCAAATGTTTTCATGTGAAATACCTCCATATGAGTATTTTGATTGCTTTCAAAAGATTAGAGAAAAAGACTTAAATGATAGGATATCAATTTTTGAAGATGGAGCTTGTATCAAAATGGTTGTTAAAACCTGGGTTTGTTTTCTGTCTTGATACATCTTCAGCATCAGCAAGCTGGCTTCATACTACAGTTTTTCCAGAAAGACTAAAGACTGGTTGTTGTAAACTTTTATATCATAAAAAGAAAACAGAGTTAAATGGGAAATACAATCTTGATAAAGTCCTCAAAAGGCTGGGAACAATATAATTGCTGGAAGCTTAGTATTAGTGGATACTTCACAGAAAAAAAAATTGGTGGATTTTCTGACAAAGCTGAATGTTTTATGTAGGCTGTTCAATTTGTTACATAATGCGTTGTATTAAATAAAAATTATAAGAGCCCTTGAAGGTCAGTAGTTTAAAAAGCACCCCAGAAACTGCTGGAAGTGAGCTGTGCAAAAAAACCCCCACCCCAATGATCTCTGACTTTATTTTTTTTTGGAGTGGATGAAGCTTTGTCAATTTAAAGTTTGCAGTATGGCTGCATTCTACTTTTTGTACCTTTTTAAGCTGTATCATGGGAAGCCGTGTTTAGGTTTTTGGAGGCAGAAAAAAATTTACTTTACTCTTAGTTTCTGTATAGCCAGACTTGCTCTTATGTTTGTAATATTTAGAGAAGTTCAATAGGGGGCCCTTGGTGCTTTGATCTAGTGCCATGGTGCAGTTTAATGAGAGAGGGGTTTTCAATATTGTCTGCGATATTGCAAATTCTGCCAGCTCTGTCTTAAATAAGAAAATGCAAGATTTACACCTTGGAAACCTTCTTGTATTTCTGGGTTCTCTCTCTGTTTGAAACAGGTAATTACAAAAACCTCCGGATCAATTTTTGTAAAGGGGCACCCTGATGGGTGCCATGACTGAAGTGTGACATGAGCCTTTTCCAATACAATGGGTGGCCTAACATTCCTCGGGAAGGCCAAGCTCATTAAATATTCTCTTCTTTTTTTCCACCCTCTCCCCCTCTTCATGCACTTAGCTTGAGTTGTGCTAAGTCTGAGGTTTCTTCACTGAGGACTTAGGAAAATTGCATAGAGTTCTCAGATTGAATTTTTTATGTGTATGACTTCATGATGGCATTAGCATGTGCTTTGATCCATGTGTGAATGGCATTGGGTCGGCTCTTATTGCCATATCCAGATGGTGTTACAGGGAACAAACAGTTGTGTTTTAGGATTTCTCAATAGACTGTCTAGACTGGTCTTGCAGCAGACAGATACAGCCACCCATCAAATTAGCGTTTGTCAGATTTATGGTAATGGTTCACCAAAGCCTTCCTGTCATTGACATTAAGATTTACGCCTCCAAAGTTATTTTGTCTTCTGCAGAGTGTAAAGTCTGATCATGTGTATGTGTGCCATTATCTACATGTAGATATATATTTGCATATATAAATTTTTAACTAAAGGGGAGGAAAGCAAATGAAGAGAAGTAATTGCAATGGTAAGAGGCAGAATTTTTGAAGTATTTTTTTTTTTAAGAGGCTGATTCCTACAGCCGGATTGATTAGGGAAGCTTTCCCTCGCCCATCCATCCCCTCCCTTCAAATGATAATACGGATGTTCTGTTCCAGTCAGTGTCTCCCATATGCCCTTTTTGGAAAGAAAAACATGTATGTGGATTACTATGGCTAGATTCTGCACTTTCATGTTACACTGAAGTAATATGAGCTGCTCCCTGTACACAGTGGGAATAACCTTTTGACAGGCAGTATGTCCATTCTCAGTGGAAATGTTTTTCCAAGTCTGGCCAGGGCTCCTTTGATCGTGCCACCTCAAATGTAGGGGTCATAGCTACTATGCAATGTAAGAACCACTGATGGTTGACCAGGGGAGAGATGATTTTGAGGAGAGCATATTTAAAATAAGCCAAATGTCATGGGGTTTGAGGTGTCTTTTTGTTTTTATTTTTTACGGCATCATTCATTTGTGTTGCAGTAGAAATACTAAGCAGGAGTGCTGGGGAAATTTTAAATTACGCTGGATGTGCTGGTACATTTGATGGTTGAAACAAAAGGTGGTGTAAATTTCAGATAGCTGAATTGCAGTGGCGAGCTTTGGGCTTGAACATGCCAGAGCATGTTTTGAAAATGTTTTCCTGTTACAAGGATATTTCAAGAATAGCAATGGGAGTAATGGGACGATGAAAGGATCCAGATGTTATAGTAAACTGTATATTTGGAGAATGCTACCACTTAATAAAGAAACAATTTTACAAAATACTTGAATTAATTTACAAGTCTGTCTGTGGTATGTGCTTTGGAAAGTCTCTGCCCTGTTTGCTAGGAATAATTATTACTGATCATGAGTAAGAACAAGATTTGAATTAAAAATAAAGCCATTTTATAGACAGTTTTATCCTCTGCTCTTGCTGTTTTTCTTGCTTGAAGGAGCTTTGTGACATTGGAAGAAAGTAAATATATCCAGTGAATATGTACACACAAAGTAAATATGTAAATAAAAAGTAAATATGTAAATATTAATTGACAAGAATCAGCTCCAGGAAGTCAGAGCTAGTTCTCGAGCAGGCAGTTCACTATTCCTGCAAAATACGCGCGTGCTCCCTGTGCGCTGTTTTGGGGGCTCACAACCTCTCTGCTCTGCAGCAGCAGTGTACCACTGAATCTTGGAAAAAGCATCTAGTTTATTCTTCACAAATCCATGGTTAGAGATTGTGATGGTGTAATCTTTGTTTATTGGATAGATTTCTGTGATTTATGTGTTCTGAACATGTTTGACTGTTACACAACTTTCCTCTGTGTGAGTTCTTTGGTGAAAAGAATATACGATATCAGAGAAACAGATCTTTAACAGCAGAATAAGACTTCTTTTCCTTTATGCGGAGAAGGCATAGAGCTGTTCTTTTTTCTTTTTTTTTCCTTCTTTTTTAATCTTTCTTAGGGATATTATCTATGGCTACTGGGACTAATAGTTTGTTGAACTTTGTCACCATATTGTATCTTTCCATGTCTCAGTGGCAACATCATTTTCTGACTGTCTTTAAGTAGAAGAAGAGAAACATTCCTGGTTTTGATTTTTTTTCCTGTGCTGCAATTTTATCAAAATAAAATATTTAATTAACCAGTTAATTTTCCATATAAACTTAAAACTAATATTAGTACAGCGTTTAAATAATTGCGTAAGCATTTTAACTTAACTATAGTTTTATTCTGGTTTAACTAGATGTTGTGAAACGTGTACCTACATACAATAAATACAGGTGGTATTTTTTTTTTCCAAGACTCCTAGGTTACACTTGGTTACTTTTTAATGCTTGCTTATGGTGCTTTAGAAAACCTTACCCAGCCTTGGAGGCTTTAGATGGGATATTTTTCCTTGAAGTTTAAGAATTGAGATTTTTCTTTAAGCGTATTTCTGGTTTTATTTTGATAACGGTGAAAACTTGGGATGAAATCTTACTTCATTCTGTCTTAACTTGTCTCAATCAACGAGGAGATTTTACGTGGACAGTTTAAATTTTCAAGAATCATTACAGCAAGACAATAGAGTATGTAAGCATTGCTCACTTTAATGAATGTGGCTTACTGATTTGAACATAACTTTGTTGCTTATTGGAAGTGAATTTATCAGAGATGAGCTAAAAGGTGCACATTGTAATTTTTTGTTTTTGCAAGTCTGTTTGTTTTGTCGTGTCGTCCCCCTCATCCCCCCCTCCCCCACATATCACTTTTGGGGCAGCTTAAACTTAAAACCAAAGAGTAACAGAGGGACTAATAACAAAATATGTGGCCTGGCCAGGTTCCCAGCATGGTGGTGTGTTGTGCTGCCCGAACTGACACGGGTGCCTGAGGTTGGTGTATTACAAACCATGGTCAGTTCTGAGAGGGAAAGACGCCGGTGCCGTAGCAAAGGGCAGTCTGCTCCGTGAGCACGCAGCCAGAGTGCAGAAGGAAAGCTTAGGAACTGCTGGTTGGTGGTGCTGGGTGCTGCCATCGTAATGGCCAGAGATGCTCCCTCCCAGTATGTCCTTCTAGGAGGAGGTGGCCCACCAGTGTCAACTAACTCTGGCAGTGCGCAAGCAGCAAGACTTAGGACTTAGTTGTTGGGCTTTACACTTGGAGGAGTCACTGTCGTTTGATTTTTTTTTAAGGAGATTCTGTTGATGGGTGATTTACTAGGAAAGAAGGTGCTGCCATCTCCTCTTTCCTCTGAAAGTGGGGAGAGAGAAGTGGGAGTGGGGAGGAAAGACTGTGGCAACCGGTGCGCGAGGCATGGGGGCAGAGGAGTGGAGTAAGTGGTGAAAGCAGGTGAGCAGCTGAGGGAGGGGCCTGATTTTTAAGAACAAACTGAGACCAGCCCGTTCCTGCCAGGCCAACGGCGCTAGCGGAACCTGCAGCTTGCCTGCCCTGACGGCAGAGCCGGAGTGTTCTCTGCCGCTGGCCGCCGACTGGGCCACCGCTCCTGAGGCCCTGGGTCCGTCACCCACGCCCGAGCTGCAGGGCAGCCTCAGGTTCCTGCCCCGAGCTGCCTGCATCTGTTCAGACCTTGAGGTAAATAGGGTGAGGGGGAGAGAGAAACTGCTTGAGCTGACCTTGCGTCAGAAGAGAAGTCTTTTAGAGCCATGGCCTAATTCCCTTGTCAACGCATGCTGCCCTCACACCCAAATTTATGAGCGTTTTAAATCCCAGCTAGCTGGCCCAGCTGGGAATATAAACCGGACCTCGGGTATTGTTTTAACTCAGTCTGGCAACCTGCCTGCCATGCAAATGAGGATACCAGATAGATCTGGCAGCCCCTCAGAGCTGTCCTACAACTCTCCCAGAAGCAGAGGCAGATGCTTGATGATTCCTTTCCAGTTAATATGGGAGAAGGTTCTCTTCCCCCCTTTTCTGCAAAAGAAAGCAAAAAAAAAAACCAAAACCCAAACCATTGTGGTACACCTCTATAGATGTTTTCACTGGTAAAGAAGCAGTGACTTGGGCAGTGGCTACTCACCCTGTGACTAAGCTGAAGTGGGTGCTTGGGTTTGAGCACCTAGGCAGAACTGGTAGTGAATCAACATGCCTACACTGGAGCGAGCAGTCCGTGGAAGTCTGTTCAAATTAATAAGCTGTTCAAGCTTTTTTGGGGGCCCTTCCCAGTGATGGTAGCTTCATAAGGGCCTGTCAACTTACAAACTGTATTTGTTGGAAAATATGGTCACCTAGGACTTAGGTAGATGAGAGATCAGAGAAGAGCTCTGTAGGCTTTGTGTTGCTTTCACAGGACAACTGAGGTTGGAAGGGATCTTGGAAGGTTTGTAGTCCAAGCTTGTGGTCAAAGCAGGGTCAGCTTGAGGTCTGATGAGGTTGCTCAAGGTTTTATTCAGCCTAATTCTGGTCTTGAAAACCAAGTGGAAGAAACCATCGAAGATAAGGACTGCAGAGCCTCTCTGGGGACTGCTGGACTTTTCCCATTGGGAAAAAGTATTTTCTTGTATCCAGTCTGAACCTCTTGGGTTTCAATTTGTCCATTGTTTCTTGTCCTCACTCCGTTTACAGCTGCAAGTATTCCTTCGGAAAGTTCCCAGCACATTTATCCGGATATCTCAATTGCTTTAGATTGTCTCGAAGATTATTCTGTGTTTGTACTGCTGTGGTCTTGCTGGATTTTGTAAGTGAGATTTCTTTTAGCAGAGGGTGCAACTCAGACTGCAGTGTGATTCTTGAGAGTTGGCATCTTCAGTATGCCACATGTAGTGTAAGTACAAAATAAATTTGAACAATTAGAAATTTGTACTTTTGACAATATTGCCATCTGAAACATAAGGAAAAAATGTGACGCCTGATGCATTTGCATTAACAAATGCCTTTTCTGAAAGTGGTAAGTCAGAGTGGCTTTGTAAGTAACAAAGGGAAATGGACTTACTTTCTTTTAATGTGCTGCTGTATTTAGGGCTTGGAGTTGAGAGACAGAGTGATTTTAATTTCTCATAGGAAACTTAGGGCATCAACAAAGACACTAAAAAGTCAACAGAACCAGAAGACAGCAACATGTTAATATGTTACTATTTTTACATAGCAGAGCACCCTGAAATTCATGTTCAAATAATCAGCTGCATGAAAATAGACATTTTAATTCTTTCTGCTTTCCAGGTAGATTTTTCTTTAATGACTATTAAGTAGGTAAATGGTGTTTTCAAGCTCTGTTCGTAGATTTCTCTTTTGTTTACTTACAGCTTTTTGATAGTAAGTACATGCTGAGCTACAGTCTGGTTTGTGCACAAGTTGCAGCTTAATTAAAATTGTTTTAAAAACAGTTTAGGTAAGTAAGCACTCACCTGTGTGTGAAGATTCACTGAGTTAAGTTAGGCTAACTTGCATCATGCATATATGTAATGTAAAGGAGTAATAAGAATCCACTTCTTAATTCATGTTTGTTTTGTTTTTGTGCATGATCTGAAAGAGCTTAAGTATCACTTGTTTGTGTGTAGCTCCAAATTGTCAGTTGGACTGTCTAGGGACTGCGGTAAGGTACATTACTTGTTTTATTTTTAAATCAGTAAAACCCCACTTTTGAAAAGGGACAATGTTATGTTCTCTTCCTCTGCCTGGCCTGGATGCACTGGAGCTTTTTGCTGTACTGCACTGGATCTACAGTGATTGCTTTCTAAAGCCTGTGCCTTAGGTAGTTATTTTTCTGCAGTGGTACAATAGCATTCTTGATGTGCAGAGCTGCATATGAATAGCCAGTATTAAAAACATAGCATCAAGCCTGCAAAATATTTTTTACTACAAGACTTGACTAACAACGTACTGTTTACTGAACTGAGTAGCTGCTTTAGTAGAGCAGAAAACTGGGAGTAGCTGGAACCAGGAAGACATGAGAAATCTAAAATGTGGAATGGTCTCTGCCTTGATTTATCTACTTATTTATTTTACCTCTGTTGTATTAACTACTTTCCAACTGGCAAACAACAGAGATGGGTAAAAGAAATCTGTCACCTTTTTTATGGCCCCTCCCTGCTCTTGCTTCTGTGTAAAGCAGCATTTGTTGTTTGCCATGCAACTTCTTAAATACCATTTTTTGTTCAGACAAAAATGTTGCAGGCATATGTGCTCAAAATACACGGTAATGCAATACAAGTGCCTACTGAAACTCAGTATCGTGCTCTGAGGGGGTGCTTTCCATTTTTCTCTTTGTAGGTATTGAAACTGTTCTATAATCGCAATGCTATTGCAAAGGAAATTTCCCTGAACTAATAATTGTTTTGTGCTTGAGACACCACCACAAGTATTTCGCTGCTGAAGTCAGCTGCTGTGGAAAAGAGCCTCCCTCCCCTGATTTGGCCCATACCGATCATCTCTCAACTGCCATCATCACAGAAATTCGTGGGGAAACGGATCCACTCCTGCTCATTAGCATGAAATCAAGCACCAGATCTTGGAAAGAATCTGGTAACAGACCAGCAGGCAGCCTGGCGCGGGTGAGCAATCTCCACGCACTGCTTTGCAGGGCAGGCTGCCTGTTGATTCAGTTGAAACGCCTCATCCCTGGGGTGTAGCGCGTGGTGATACTCAGCCTAGGGGTGATGAATACATGGATAACTATGCTTAAATCCACATTCCTGCAGAAGGGGTGCAGTCTCCTGGACAGCCAAAGATGGCAAGAGTTTTTAGCTACTGTTACTATGTAAGCATCCAGGAGTACTACAAATAGTTCCCAAATAAAAAACCAAACCAAATCCCTCCTCCGCTTTTCAGGGTGTGGCAGTCTTTTCAGTAGTCTGACTTGGAAGCCTTAGCCTACCAGTGTCTAAAATTGGCAATTGCAAAAGAGAAAAAGAAAAAAGATATTCCCCTCCCCAACCAACAAACCCCGCTGAAGGAATGAGGCTACACCGTAGGTAAGGTTCTCTTCTTCTTCTTCACATGTTGGTTTTGATGGGCCCCAAGTATGTGTAGCATGTGTTGATAATGAAGATGAAAACTTGGCCTTTACCACGCAGTACAGCTTAACATGGCACGATGAGACTGTAGGATAAGCATGACAAGGGAACAGTGGGGGTTCAGTATTGAAACACTTTTCTTCGGATGTTTGGATAGAAGTATTGACTGAAGTGAATTAAGCACAATTGCCTTTGTTATTAGGCTATATAAAAGTACAGAAAAAAATTAGAACTTGCTGCATTGCTCTAAAATGTCTTCCTACAGACTTACGAATAAAAATTCTGTAATAAAAAAATAATTTGAATATTGGCTCGGTAAAAAGAAAAGAATAATCACTAGATGATGTGTGAAAAGCCACTGAAATACTACAGGAGACTTCACCGTCTTTGTGTTGAACGTCTCTCAGACTTTTAGATGCTCAGGTTTCTGAGTGAAACTTTCCACCCTGCTGCAAGTCCGAAGTTCCATGTGTTAAGACTGGGCAAAGTTGCGTGCCTGTTTGCTCACAACATGGAGAATGACCAAGCCAATGAGCGTGAAATGCTAAAGGGTACGGCTGACATTTCTGCCATGTGATAAACCGTGTAAAGTGGTTGAAAACTGCACATCATTATGTCAGCGTTTTCTGAGGGGAAAACATGGTTTGAAAAGTGTAAACTGCAATTACTCCCTGTGACAGAATAGAAAATAAAAGGTTTAGCTCATTCATTTTTGAAATCTTCTCATCTCTTGTCTGTATTGGAAAGGGAAGATTCTGCAGTGTTAAGAGCAATATTTTTTCCTATGCATGGGCAACGGAGGAATCGGAAGTATAGGATGTATTCTTTCTTTGCCAATATTTGTTTTCAGTATCAATCTATAATGGCAAAAATGATGACATCAGATTCTTTAAAAACTAATCCATGCAATCTGGTTTTTGTTTTCACTGTCTTAAGATACCAGTGATGAAGTCTGTTTTTAACAGTAGCTAATGAGCCTCTGAAATATCTCTAGTTGCTGAGATTCTTTCTGGGAAGATTCATTAAATTCTTCTATGTACTACAGTAACAAAGTAGATTTAGAGTGCAACCAACACAGGAAACATTACGAGCCAATCAGTCTTGCACTGAAACTAATGAATACTGTAGAAATTCGGAATGCAGAATAGGAATGATATGACTTTTCAAATATAGTTGGAATTTGTGGAATGGTAAGCTTAGTGATCTTGCTTGGTTTTTAACCCTACTGTGACTGGCAAAGTATTTCTTTTAAAATTTTCTAGACTTCTTACTCTGCTGACCAGAGATACAAAGGACACAGACGAAGCATATGGAGATGGCCTTACTCTGCTTTAGAAGGATTAATAGTTTCAAGTTAAGATAAAAAAAAAAGAATGTCCAATATATGTAACACATCATGCATCTTAATTTACCTTAAGCAAATACCACATATATAACATTGCCCTTCACTTGGCACCTTAGTGATGCAGAGGAGTTAAGAGTTTAGACTTTGTCTGAGCCACAAGGTAGTACTAATTCTTGTTAAAATAAGTCATCCACAATAAGCACTTAAGGGAAATTCAAAGCTATTACAGCAGATGGCCTGCCAAAAATCTTAAGTCATTTATGACAGTCTAATAATGTTAAATTCTTTGAACGTGTAAAAGTGGGGAAACTTGCAGGTCTAATTCCAGAAAATGTGGGCAGCACAGAATTGTATGAGAGCACTGATAAATGAGTTGCACTGCAAATTCGCACAGTTCTTTGTTATGTGCGGTTTGATTTCATGGGGTGTTTAATTGTTGATAGAAGTTCAGCAGTTCCTTATGGAAAGAGTATGTTTTTGTTTACCCTTCAGGAGATTCTGCGTGGCACTTGCAAGGTAACTACTTTTTGTCACTGCTTTTGTCTAGTCAGGTGCTACCAAATTATTTTTAACCAGAAAATCATGAAAAGGACTTCACTCTCCTAGAATTCCACATATGATCTTCTTTTCTTTTCCAAACAAAACATGCAGGGTCATGTAATAGTGCAATACCATAATGCTGCTTGTGTACACCTTTTCAGTTTATTTTTACTAGAGTCAATCTTTTGCACAGCATGACTTTTCTGATCCTTCTGAATCCACACAGCTTTAAAATTATGGAGTGAAGTCCAAGTCACATGCTTGATACAGTTAAATTTTGATAAAATGTCTATACTTTTACCCGTTTTCTATGCTGGTAGGTTCACTAAGAAAATTCTTAATTTCTTGCTTCAGTATTATTTCAACTGGAATCTGCGGTATATCAAGCTGTCCCTGAAGGATTTTCTTCTGTGTTTATCTGACACACAAGAAAAATTTTTCTAGGAAATACCACTGAATAGTATGGTTGATTGGAGTAGAAAATATGTTGCTATTAGGCTGGAATGTAAGGCTTAGCAGAAGAGAAAAGCAGTAGACAGCAGGAAGAAGAATCATGATACATTTGTCATTAAAATACTTCATTGTGCCTGCAAGTCCAAGTAGGCTTTAATGTTTTTACAATGGACTTCATATGTACACTTCGTGCAAAACTATTTACCTGGTTTCATACTACTCAACACTGTGCTTATTGCTGTCAATGTGATTTTTCTAATGTGAACTTTTCCAAATCAATTTATGGTCTGTTGGAACTTTATCTTCATCATTTATAGAAGATTATTTTTCCTAGGATTTTTATTGGGATAGGACTTAACTGTTTTTACCATTTAAGGCTGCATAATGTCCCCAGCTGAAAAATCTTCAAACATTTAGACTACAGCTTAATAGTTCATTTTGATTCCTGTTTCTGGACAAGAGTCAAATATGAGACCTCTAAGCTCAGTTGTGTCTTCTTACAATAAACTACTTTAAATTACTCTAGTTTCCTTGTGCTAGATGGACATCGCAATCATGTTCTCATATTTTTTATTGCCTTTAAGATGAAAACTAGCACTGAAATTTGCATCTAGTCATTTTTTTAGACCATGTTTCTGTGCTGAAGGACTCTTTTCTTTTGAACTAGATACAGGTTGAATCATTTCCAAAACCGAATTCCAGGTCTGAACAAAATAATAAAAAAAAGCCATATGATTATTACTTCTCTTTAGTGTATGGAACTTACAGCCTTTGCTGCTTTACACACATTGCACTGTCGTTTGGATCACATTAGACTTAAGTGGTATTTCACTAGAAGTAATACATTAATAACAACATAGTTTTTCCCTTTTCTGCTGGTATTCTTAAGGTTTTTTTGTCAGCTCTTTGGCTGCATTTTGCTGTTCAGGCTGACATTATTCTCAACTTTGTGAGGTTAGGTACGTTTAAAAATAGGTTTAATAAAATTTGCTGGCTTGTTTCTAAGAATAAAGTTTAAAAATAACCCAACTCACTGCTAGTTTGTCAGTTTAAAAATTTAGGCAATGGCACATTAGTTTTGGAAATCACAGCTTGCCTCGTAATAATCAAAGGCCTTTCGCTCTTTTTTAGGAAAATGCATTTAGATTTGTGAACTTGAGACAGCATGTGTTCACTAGAATGTCTTATTTTTTGCTTCATCTTGAATTGTCTGCCTGGGTATTCTGTTCTTTTCCATCAAAATATCTCTGAGTTTAGAGAGCTCACTTAATTACTTGGATGATCTGAGGTTTTTTAGTTTCCTGTAGTAAGGAACTTGGAAAATTCAATCAGAAAACAGTAGCTGTTAACATATTTTCGGATTTGAGCAGTGTAGCTAATAATGGCAGGAGAATTTCTGCTTCAGTATTCTGCCTAACTGGATGAGGCTTGAGGAATAGTCAGGCTTATGCTTTTTGATGTGTTGCTCTGTATTTCTTAGTTTGTTTTCCTTGGCATTCATCATTTGAGGATAGTGACTTGACACAATCTGCAGGTGCTTCAGCTCCTCTGTTGCAGGTGACATAGGGGCTCATACTTTACATTGGGCACCACAGATTTTGCCTCTTGCCAGAGAACTGCAAACTGTATGCTGTTCTTCTCATTTATATAGGCTTTATAAACTGTTTGTATGAAAATGAGTAGAAAACGTTCTTTTGCAGTAACTACTTCAAATTCTAATCTTTCTGCTCTTGAACTGCAGAGCTGGAAGTGAGTGGAGGCTTGGAGGATCTCCTCTTTTTTAATTCCTTTGGCTCAGTATCTATCCAGAAGGTCCTCTCTACTTTCTGCTTACCTGTCCAAGTTCAAGGAGGTTGTATGTAGAGCGGATGCACCACCAACAACTCTGATGCTGTTGGGCTGTGGGGATTGGGGCAGAGTTTTTGCTTCCTACTGCTCTGCGGAGGTAGTGTTTTGATTGATAGTAGTACACCAGCACCATGTTCTTGTCTCTGCTGTCTATACCTACCAAGTGAAGGTTCATCTATGTGCGTGATGATTCCACCTAGGTGTGAGATAAGGGATAAAGATCTTGTGCAGCCCTCTAGGAAAACAAGGTTTAATGTCTCTTAATTTCGTGAATGTTTATAAGATGTTTGTTCTGAAATACATTTTTCTTCAAATGTCTCTTTTCCCCTTCTTTTATAGATTGCCATTTCTTTCTGATTAAGCATTGATGTCTTTAAGGCATACTTTGTGATTGTACGCTTTTGTAGCAATAAACTTGGTAACATGAGCTTAAGAATTTCTTGCAAGGATGAGGAAACATGATTATTTACACATTTCTTCAAATAAAAAGGATTATATTATTATTACCTAGGAAAGTAAAATACTCCTGGTACTTTTTCAGTCACTGTCATCTTTATTTGATATGTTTTAGTGCAGTTAGTTTCTTCTTAAATCCTACACTTCATAATTTTATTACCTAATAACATAATCAAACTGTGCTGCACTCCTTAATCCTTGTATAAAATGGTATGATATATCCTGTGCCTTATTGTATCTTCTCATTGTTATAAATTTCTTTGGAGAAATACTTGTGAGCTGTGAATGCTTCCTCTTATGTGAAAAATCTCTGTGGTATGAGAAGAACTGTGTGTATCTCTTCTCATACTCTGTACATTCCTTGTGCTTCAAAAATACTGATCTAATGATATGTAGGTAATTGGCAGTTACAGAAGTTTCACTGTAAATGTTGTTTCCCTGTCACACCTTTATATTACAAAATCTTAGCTTCCAGTTCTTTATTACAATTCTTTAATAATCTGTCAGTCCTTAGGGAAGTGAATGTAAAAAATTAAAAATACTTTAAAACAAAAAGGTTGAGTTAAAGCCAGTGTTCTGCTTTTACAACTAATAATATGTCTTAGTCTCGGAAAGCTATCTTCCATGTCTTAAGCCTGTTTTTATTCACGGTCTCACCCTGAATTATGCCACCAGCTCCAGATTGCTTATGTTTCTCTGATAGACTCTCATTATGATGGCAATTCTCCCTGGTCCTCAGTGAAATTTTCTCTCTAGCCAGCAAAAGGAGGAGTTTCCTAGCTTGGCAAGATTTATGCTGAT
>JAVKLA010000074.1:64481973-64499750 GCA_034782735.1 Sagittarius serpentarius
GTGGAAGCAAGGACAGGTAGCCTGGGAGGAATACAGAGAAATTGTCCGAGCAGCCCAGGGATCAGGTTAGGAAAGACAAAGCCCTGATAGAATTAAATCTGGACAGGGATGTCAAGGGCAACAAGAAAAGCTTCTATAGGAATGTCAGTGATAAAAGGAAGACTAGGGGAAATGTGGGCCCCCTCCGGAAGGAAATGGGAGACCTGGTTAGCTGGGATGTAGAGAAGGCTGAGGTACTGAGTGACTTTTTATCCTCAGTCTTCAGCGGCATGTGCTCCAGCCGCACTAGCCAAGTTGCAGAAGGCAAAGGCAGGGACTGGGAGAATGAAGAACTGCCCACTGCAGGAGACAGTCAGGTTCGAGACCATTTAAGGACCCTGAAGCTGCACAAGATCATGGGACCTGATGAGATGCATCTTAGGGTCCTGAGGGAACTAGCAGATGAAGTGGCTAAGCCACTGTCACAGAAACACTAGACAGACAGCAGTGTATTTTGAAAGTCAGTTTTCTTCAGTGGTATCAAAATGTAACGGTCCAATTGAACAGGAATGTTATGTTGTATTGAGATATAACAGCCAGGTTGGATGGGAATATTAGGTTGTAAACACTATGACAAACATAACTGTTTACAGATTCAGGATGTCAGTTGGGAAATATAACTACATGAAGAATAACCACATCTAAGCTTAGAAGGATGACTCAAAATGCATGTATCACTCACCAACAAGGCAAGGCACTCAACTCCGGTGAGTTTCCTTGGATGGCGTCCCGATCTAAGGGGAGAGTCTCCGACTGCAGACCCGCTACTCTGAGGAAGACTGGCTCAAAGGGGTCTTCCAGTGGACTGCATTTATACCCTAAGTTGAATCTGATCTGTGGTCATATATGGTCAGCGGTCTGGAAGCGTCTCTCGACCGAGGCATTTCATTGGCCGAGAGCCTTGTCTGTTGACCAAAGGGCCTTGCCTTTCCCGTCCCTCAACCAAAGTGTGTACGTGGTGGTTGTCACCAGCCCAGCAGAGGTGTGTCTGTGACCACAGTCACCACAAGGGCTGGGCGGCTCTACTCCCAAACTGTGGCTTCTAGTTTTAATTCTTCCCTTATTTCGGTCGAAAAGTTTCGGTCTTTATTGGGGTGGGTGCACCTGCCACAGCCACTATACATCATCTTTGAGAAATCGTGGCAGTCTGGGGAAGTTCCCACTGACTGGAAAAGTGAAATGTAACCCCCATTTTTAAAAAGAGAAAAAAGGAAGAACCGGGGAACTACAGGACAGTCAGTCTCACCTCTGTGCCTGGCAAGATCATGGAGCAGATCCTCCTGGAAACTAAGCTAAGGCACATGGAAAACAAGGAGGTGACTGGTGACAGTCAGCATGGCTTCACTAAGGGCAAATTGTGCCTGACAAATTTGGTGGCCTTCTATGACAGGCCTTCTATCTACAGCGTTGGTGGGTAAGGGAAGAACAACTGATGTCATCTACCTGGACTCATGCAAAACATTTGACACTGTCCTGCATGACATCCTTGTTGCTAAATTGGAGAGACATGCATTTGATGGATGGACCACTGGGTGGATAAGGAATTGGCTGGATGGTCGCACTCAAAAGCGTTGCGGTCAACAGCTTGATATCTGAGTGGAGACCAGTGGCAAGTGGCGTTCCTCAGGGGTTGGGATTGGGACTGGTGCTGTCAAATATCTTTGTCAGTGACACAGACAGTGGGATTGAGTGCACCCGCAGCAAATTTGGCAACGACACTTAAGCTGTGTGGTACAGTCGACATGCTGGAGGGAAGGGATGCCACCCAGAGGGACCTTGACAGGCTTTAGAGGTGGGCCTGTGCGAACCTCATGAAGTTCAACAAAGCCAAGTGCAAGGTCCTGCACATGGGTCAAGGCAATCTCAAACACAAATACAGGCTGGATGGTGAGTGGATTGAGAGCAGCCCTGAGGAGAAAGACTTGTGGGTGTTGGTTGACAAGAAGCTCAGCATGACCTGGCAGTGTGTGTTTGCAGCCCAGAAAGCCAACCGTATTTGGGCTACATCAAAAGAAGCGTGACCAGCTGGTTGAGGTGGGTGATTCTGCCCCTTTACTCTGCTCTCATGAGACCCCACCTGGAGTAATACTGTGTTTAGTTCTGGGGCCCATGATAAAAGAATGACATGGACCTGCTCGAGTGAGTCCAGAGGAGGGCCATGAAGATGATTAGAGCGCTGGAGCACCTCTCCTATGAAGACAGGCTGAGAGAGTTGGAGTTGTTCAGCCTGGAGAAGAGAAGGCTCCAGAGAGACCTTTTAGCAGCCTTCCAGTGCCTAAAGGGGGCCTACAGGAAAGCCTCAGAGGGACTTTTTACAGTGTCATGTAGTGATAGGAGAAGGGGTAATGGTTTTAAATGGAAAGAGGGTAGATTTAGATCAGGTGTAAGGAAGAAGTTCTTCACTGTGAGGGTGGTGAGGCACTGGAACAGGTTGCCCCGAGAGGCTGTGGATGCCCCCTCCCTGGAAGTGTTCAAGGCCAGGCTGGATAGGGCTTTGAGTAACCTGGTCTAGTGGAAGGTGTCCCTGCCCATGGCAGCGGGATTGGAACAAGATGATCTTTAAGGTCCCTTCCAACCCAAACCATTCTATGATTCTGTGAATGTGTATGATTTAAATTACTGTGAAGATGTGCTGTGGCCTAGTCCACATTCTTTCAGAATGTACTTTTACGAGGATAACTCAGCTGAGTAGTGGTATAAAACGAAATTACAGATTTGATGATTTCCTGTTACGGTGCAGCAATCTGGTGGGAACTAAGGACAAAATTGTGTATGATGAACATAGAGGACAGTGGGGAAAGAGTGGAAAAATGATGATAACAGATGATAACAGTTGTTCAGAAGGTTCTGACAGTGTTTTGCTGAAAGAAGTTTTGGATGCTGAATGCTGAGGTTTGTTCTCAAGACGGTTACTGAATGTGCAAAGGAAATACGAAGCTTTTTCTTTGGTTCTAACAGATTCTAGCCTGGAGACGCAGTGCCTGAAGCCACCGTTTATTCAGTGTGCTGATTCAGTCATTTGCTGTTGTAATGCTGTCAAAACAGAATATGAAGTTATGATGTCTGTGGTGATGTAGATACTTACTCAGACCTAAATCAAGATTTTCTGTCCATTCTGGAGGTCAATTAATAATTTATAGGGTTTTTTTAAGAATAATTCTATTTTATAATTTAGTTTGCTATCTTGTAAATGCAGGCTTAGAAACTACTAATGAGATGCCAAATACTGAGCCTAGTCGAATTTAAAAGTCTCCAGTTGGTTGAGTATGCCTAGGAAAAGAGATAACTGTCCTCCCCAATGCTGTTCCTTCTTAAGCTTAATGATAAAAGTCTTAAATTCACATTCTTAGGCCAGCTACATTAATTTTCTAGGTGAGAGCTTGAGAACAATTAACTTTAAATAGGAGTGGTTAAACAAAGCATGCATATTTTGCCTTAATTTGGAAGTTTCTCCTCGTCCTTTGCCCTGTGGAGATAGAGGGGAGTACTGAACACCCTTCTAGCAGCATAGCCTGGCAGAGCAGCTAAAATTTCATCTATTTAGTCATCAGAAAACCAACCCCACTAGTAAATGCCAGCCTAAGTCATCTTCACAGGGACAAACTAACACAAAACAATAAAATCTCCGTACTGTATTTGACTAAAAGGCAGCTGACACCTCTACAAAATCTGGTTGGGGAGTACATTGCAATGCCATCTGCAACATAGCTGCATCTAACAGTTTACAGAACATTTTAGCAGATTAAATTTTTAGATGACCCTGATGAGCTGTCCAAGCTGTGAGTTGCACAGAGACATTCAGCTTCCGAAAGCATTACAGTTAGATCTGTTTGCTATCAGTCATACTCAGCCTGCTGTTCAAATGGTGCCTAAGCCCAGGCTCTGTCACATAGTTTCCTCATTTCATAGATAAGACAGATCATTTACACCTGCTTATGGATCTTGTTAATGTGAGTCCTGAGGAAGCTCTGGTAAGGCTTCGGCATAGCGATCTTTCCACTGTTACTTGGAAATACTGTTCTTTTTCTACAATTAGCTTTTTACAGTGTGAATAGACAAGCCCCTGCTTATCTTATTAAAAACAAGTAGAAGCTGTGGAAGCAATGCCTATCAAAGCTATGTACAATATGATAAGCAAAACACAAAATTTCCCAGTGTGAATTTTTTGTGGGGCGCGCGGTTGGTTGTTTTTGTTGATGGGATGTTTTGTGGAGAGAAAAGTAGAACCTTTGGCTTGCTAGAAAGCCTCTGTCTCCTGTTGGACTTGCAACTCCATTTTCTTCAGGCTGAATCAAAGGGTAGAGTATAGCAGCCTAGTTCAGCATCAGAAATGATACCTACATTTTATGAACTCCCCCTCCTCCCCCAAACCAAAAAAAAAGGTTTTCATTTTTGGTTCTAGACAGAAAAGGCCTTGATCCCTTTCAGAGGCTAAAGCAGATTCAAACTTTTGTGAACCAGTCAGCAGAAAGGCTAAACAGACAGAAATACACACCTGTGATAGACTTGCTGCTTTCTTTATATGCCTACTAGTCTTAAGTGCCATAGAGAAAGACACGTTTTGAGCTTTATTTGAGATTACCTGCACTGTTACCAAAGATGTGACTGCAGCTCAGAGGAGGGTACATCTAAGTCTTGCTGGATGCTGGCAGCAGTTTGTCAGCTTGGGGAGTTGTGCCACTGGTTCTGAGATCCTGGCTGTTACTGAGTTCTCCAGCAGATATGGAGGAAGGGCAGAGATGGGGTAATGGGTAGAGAGAAAACCGGCAGATGATTTTCTTGTTGCCAACCATCCTTTGCTAAACCTAGAGGACTTAATGTGTGTTTGTGCCTTTAAAAATAAAAAAAAACACAACCAAGAAGCAGGGCTGGTTTTGAGAATGGCTGTCATACGTGAACTCCAGTTTAGTGTGGTTTGCCACCTGCTGCAAACTCTTAAGGAAATGTTAGAGCATATTGCAGGGCGTGTATTTCCTTACCTTCCTTTTGAAATAATCTGTAAGATTTTTTTAATGAAGTTTTAAAATGAACTTTCTGTTCCTGACTAGAACAGGAGATTTTTGTTTCAAATTGTGTGTTTTATTTTAAGATGGTAGTAAAATACATGTGTCTAAGTAGATCAAACTGACTTTCTGCAGGCAAGTGTAAATACGTTGTTTTTAAAACTTCCAAGTGCTTGCAACCCTAAGTGTTGTTTTAACAGTTTCAAATATCAGAGTAGGTGCAGATTTAATGTTGGAGATGGCACCTAAGTTAGCTAATAGGGAAAGTACTGAAGGCTTGCCTTCCAGATTAATCTCACTGAGGAAGCCTGGAAGGTGGACAAGAGATGACAGAGATGGTTTCCATAACCTTCAGTTTGATAAGAAAAATAAAGGTAAGCACAATAAACTTCTGTGTATTTCTCATTTTTGTATATATTGAATATAAAGGCAGAAAATTTATTCCTCAACATTTTGGTTTTTTTTTCTGCTATGCTGTTTGTTCAGATTGTTGTTGATTTGCTGCAGTGAACATAGCTGATCTAGCAATCTCAAAATGTTCTCTTTCAGGAAAAAACCTGCCAATTTCCTGCTGCAATACTTTGTGTATGATTGCAGGAGTACACTGCCTGAAAGGCTAGAGAAAGCAGGCTGTGATGACTTGGTCTTAAACCCTAGGAAGGAAAAGTCCTGGGACTTTCGAGCCTTGAGGAAGGTTTTGGTTTAGCATCTGTATTGCCGCTTAGCAATAAGCTGTAGCAATACAAAATAGCCATCGAAGGGTGAACTGACATTACGCCTGCAGGAAACTTCTGTATCTGTATGTGGATGTGCCTGTCAGTGTGTACAAATTGCACATACATACAAAGTGGGTATCTTAGAAAGGATTTATAACTTTATTTGTAATAAAAAGCAGCTAACAGGTTGAAAAATAGCTAGTGTTAAAAAAAGAAAAAAAAATCTGTATGCTGTATTTATTCAAGGGGAGTAGTAGGAGACCTGAATAGAGAATATGCCCAAGATAGATAAGGAGGAGCCTCATCTCTTAAAAATGTGTTAACATTTCTAAAGATTTTAGGCATTTTCCTGATAACCTGAGAAAACATGCCAGTTTTCCTTGTGAGGAAATGATGGGAAGTGAAGTTATAAACCCTATGTAGATTTAGAAACAGTTATTTCAAATTTTTTTTCATTAAAAAAAATGGAGCAGGAGGGTAGGGTGTATTTAAAGTTTTTTGCAAGAATGGACAAGAGGTTTCTTTTTTCCCTCACCTTTCTTCTTACTGCCCCAGCCATGGGTCAGTCTTTCATGGAAAAAAGATTTTGTGGCATGGTTGACATATTTCTTGGCACTTTTCACCTTTTTACTAATTAGAGGTAGTCTCTTCAATATCAGTAGAGGAATTATCTCTATAATTTTTTAATCAACTGTAAAACCTTCAAAATAGGTTGGTGTCTTTATTTCATTTGAGTGAATGTTATATTTGAAGTGAAGTGGTAGAAAAACTGGTTGCAGCCTGCATTCTTTCATGGCCCTAGGTTAACTATTTTTGGTGGGAAGGAAAAAAAGTTCTTCCCTGGATTTGAGACGATTAACTTCTCCAGTGCTGTGATGTATTTTGAGGTGAACAAGAGCATTCATGCACAGGCTAGACTATCTTGAAGCAAGGGCTGTGTGACATTCATTGTGTGCTCGATGGAGACTTGCTGCAAGTCTGACAGGTAACAAATCTGACACGTTTAAATTCCTTTCAGTGAATTTTTTCTGTAATGATATGCTCCATTTTCCTGAAACTACTGAAAATGAGGGAATTGAAGGTAGCCTCAAACTGCTGTGAATGAAGATGTAAACAGAAGTATTCATAGTTGAAGATTTGCAGCTCTGCATTCTGCATAATATTTACAGGAGTGCATGATTGCGCCTGTTTTGGATCTGTATTAAGCTACACGTAACTCTCAAACTCTTCCCTCCAGCTCCAAGGGGCATTTAAGAGGGTACTGTTGGCACTGATGCAAATCGTAAGTGGTGTTAATATGGACACACTATACCCTTGACTGATAATCAGAAAAAAATTATTTCTTTGATATGTAAAAAATTACAAATTAAATTTTTCTAAAATTTTGAACAGTTAGTTGAATAAACCTGCCCTGTAGTAATGCTGAATGATTGGGGTTTTTAATTACAGGACCCCGTCATTTCTCTGTAAGGAGAGGGTTGGTTTTTTTTCCTTTTATAAAGTAATTCAACCCTATGTATGACTGAATGCTATCTTTTCTTTTCTAATAAGTACTGTGATTGTGTTGTAGTGTGATTCCTCACACCCCCTCACCCCACCCCAGTTTATTTGTAAATGAGATGTTTTAGTCACATCACAGGACTCAATCCACTCCTGTGGGCTCATTGCTAAGGGAAACAAATCATATGCCCAGGCGTGAGTCGTGGCTCTTGCCTGTGTCTGAGGATAATACTACACTGAATGTTACATTTTAGTGAACCTTTCGCATAGCATGTTCCCTAGGTCTAATGTGAATTGTTGTTACATTTTTCTGATGTTTTGGAGATTTTTACCCGAGTTACTTCTCTTTCTTTTTCTTTTTTTTAATCTTAGTCTAGGCATGAAGTGGTTAAAGAAACAGCCACATGCCTGCAAAGCTTTTAGAGAAACAGATGATAATAGGCTGACAAACTTAAATGGTTATCTTGTGTGTTACTATTGTTTGATAGGACATTTTGGGTACCATTTGAGTTTCTGGTTTTATCTCAGTGGTCTCTGAGAGCCTGAGGATGTTTAATGGATGAACATTACATTCTGGATTGCTGAAGAACTCAGACTTTGAATTTCCCTGTCTTAGAATCCTTTGGAATAGATGAAAAGATTAATTCATAGGATAGTCTGTGCTAAACTGCACCTTTAAAAACAACGGCTTGCTCTGTAAGACTGAATTTGTCATGCCGTAAGGTGCGATGGCTGGATCACTACTCACAGGCCAGTATTTCCTGCCCAGGATAACTCCACAACATACTGCTTAATGCTCTGGAGAAAGAAGTTGAGAGCAGGTTATGCTCCCTGAATATGAAGAGTTAAGGCAAAAGAATATGAGCTTATTTGTCTTGTAGAAATTGTGATTGCCAGTTGTTGATAGCTTATTGATGCCCAGAATTATTTTTCAAGTGCATTTGCCAGAAAAATGAGTTAAAATGGCACCCCAAGGTACAGACTTTCTCAGACTTTTTTCTTGTCTGCTTAGTGCAAATTTTTTTATTCTTAAACCTCCGGCTATGATTTCCTCAGAAATGAAGTGTAAGGTTCAGAGCAGGTCATTATTCTAATGGAAGATCCTGAAGGAAATACCAAGTTTTGTTGGCCGTTATTAGTTGGTTCTTATAACTATGCCATGGTGACTGGCCAGGGCTGGAGAGAAAAGGACTATTATGCTTTGGTGGTGTTTCTTTTGGGACAGCTGAAGTGGAGAAACAAAGTTGAGTAGCTAAAGAACCTGAACCAAGAAGACAGTACCGTAAGGTCAACAAATCAGTATACTGCTTTTCTGGCTCCAGTGTCTCATGCAGGGACCTATGAGCTGCTTTCTTCCATGTGCTTGGATACAAGAGGTCAAATGCTCTGCAGTTCACCACACAATTGTTCTGTTTAGAAATAGTACGGTTACAAAGATAAGACTCGGTCTGGCAGTGACATGTGATTGAACACTAGCTGGCTGAAGCTTAGAGTAAGACAGATGTTATGTTGCTAGGATATAAAAAAAAAAAAAGACCTTCAAAGAACTGATTGTGGTGTTGGCCCTTCAGTTCATTGAAAATGATTCTTTACCAGTTTTTAAGTAATGTGATACTTTAGATGCCTGTGACACTGCTGTGTGTGGCTATGTAAATAGTGTCCCTCTGGCAACTTACTCTACCTGGTTGTGACGTAGACAGCTGTTTGGAAAGACTGGGACTTCTAACAGATGCTATGAAATTCTTTACAAGTACAATTGGTAGATATTCTGGTTGTACAGAAACATGGAATTAGCTTTCAATGCAGTCCCTCTTCTGTGTAGGTACTGTTGATCTTCAGAAGCTGATGACAAAATAAATGAAACAGCTGTCCTATTTGTGCATTGTTACTATGAGTCTGGTTAAATTAATAAAGAAATTAAGTAAGGTTTTGACTAAATCCCATGACCATTTACCTTTAATCAACTCTTTAGACCACTTGCAGAAAAAAACCATTCAGGTACGACTTCAGTATTCTCTGTGGGAAAAAGTGTGTGTTCACAACGTTCATTAGTCACCCATATTGTGCTAGATTGCAGAATACAGAAACGGAGTGCTTAAGGTTCCAGTGTGGCCGGTACAGAGAAGTCAGTAACTCCATGGGGCAAGATTTGAATACTCTGAGTTGGATGCCTAAAGTATATGGTGTAAATTCTTTTTTAGATACTTACTTCTTCCCCTTTGTTTAATGATGGTCTTTTCTATTGCACTATGTATAAATGAAGTGAATATTTTAAGTATCATATCAATGTTATAGTAATTATGTTGCATTAAATTCTCACTTTGTGCCTACATGTTGCTCAGAACTTTTGTGTAGTTTTGTTTCACTAAAAAATGGAGGTTTATTATTTTCAGCACTTGGTAAATGTGTCTGCATGAAAGTTCACTTCTCCCTATCTCAAAGTAAGAACTGTGTCTGTAAAGGACACCTTGAGCATATTTCTGTAAATCACTGTCTTGCAGACATGTCAAGTTTTCTACTGGAGTATTGCTGCTGTTCACTTTTTATTGTTAGTTCCCATGAGTGTAGTGCCAGATTCAGACATATAAAGAGTAGCTCATATCCAAATCATAGTTTAGATAGTTTGACAGCTGTCAAATACAGTGTAGTGGGTTTTTTTTTCCTTCCTCAGTGTTACAACCTATGCTGCTCTCCAGGGGAGACAAAAACTTTCTGTAGATAACCTCATTGCTTGGCTTGTGTTGAGATGGCTGAGTGCTGCTGAACTGTGTCCTGAAAATTACTGTGGCACATAAGGCTGTACAGTCACTCATGTGTCTACTGTTGGGCACTTCCAGAATCCTTAACGTGGTTGGCAGAACAAAAGTAGTTGAAATGAATGCCTTTGCATGTTGTTACCATAGCTCCTTCTCTTTGTTAAATATCTAATTACTTTAATAGGCTTTCCTGACACCTTTTTTCCCCCAATTCTGAAGGGTTTGCCTGATGGTTTGGAGATGAACTGGAAGACCTTATCATGCTCAGAAATGAGCAACTGACATGACAGAAGCTACAGGTTACAGCAAGGAGCTGCAAGGCTAAGTTAAAAAGAATGGGCAAAGGTTTAGGTATTTGTACCAAGATGTGTCAGTGAGAAGGTATAGAATTAGACTGTGTGGCACTGGAAGCATGGTAGTTCTGTGAGTACTCATTAATGGAGCAGAAACTTTCAGGGATAAAAACTGCATTGAGTCAAATTCTTTCATTATTTTAAAAAAAGGTAATTCAACTTTTGTGTGTGTGTTGGGTTTATGTTTGCTTTTTTTGTTTTTATTCTTTCAGTGATTATTATTTAGGAGAGAAAATTTAGTTCATTGGTTTGATTGTTCTAAGTAGAAGGGTTATTTTCAGATAAAAATGTTAAATCTGTTTAATAATTCCTGTTTTAATTAGTTCTTATTATTGTCTTGAAAGGGGCTGACAATATCAGGAAATACTGGAGTCGTTACTACCAAGGATCCCAAGGGGTAATATTTGTATTAGACAGTGCCTCCTCTGAAGATGATCTAGAAACTGCTAGGAATGAACTGCATTCTGCTCTCCAGCACCCACAGTTATGTACTTTGCCGTTCTTAATACTGGCCAATCATCAAGACAAGCCAGCAGCTCGCTCCGTACAAGAGGTATGTTAACATGGCAGCATCTTGCCTGTTTGTATTTACTATCTGCACACCACTGACCCAATATTACTTATTACCCTGACATCCTAGTTAAGAACTGGCCTCAGTTACTCTCCACTGTAAGTACGCAGACCAAGAACAGTCCCAACCCCTAAGAACTTAGTCCAATGCACTCTATACAGGCTTAGTTGTTCTGAAAAACAAGTAAGTAATACTTGGATACAAGCAGTTCTGCTGCTTTGGCCATATTTTGCTTAAGGGAGAAAAGACATTTTTAAAACTACTCTTACCAAAAGCTGCTGGGACAGCGCTTTTTGTTTAGCTTGGGTTTTTATTTGCTGTTGGTTTTCATCTTGCACTACCCCATTAATCCATTCTTTGCAACTGCTTAAAGCAACAGATTGCAGCCATAGGTAGTCTTTTAAGTAAAAGCTTTTTTTCTGAACTGCTGTGTGATGTGATGTCAGAGTTGCAATTCCTGTTCTGAAGTCCTTAATTTGTTCTGATTTTCTTCTTTTAAGGAGTAAAGTCTTTGTCTAATTAGTAGCTATATGACAGTAAGTTATATAATTGTTCTGTTTGGTGTACCTTTTGCTTTTAAGTTTCTGAAAAATTTGTCTTGCCTACATTCGTATTATGTCACATACCTTTGAGGAATTGCTGAAAGTTTCTGGTTCTTCATGAGAAGCTCTACTTACTCTTCTGAAGTAGTAGGAAGAAGTTAAAATTTGTTTGTGTCATTCTGTTCATAAATGTCATTTAAAGGACTCTTCCTATTAAAGATTGTATGTGAAATCTCCTGTTAGTTCTGTCAGTGGTGTTTTTTATTACAGCAGAGTGAAAATTGTTTTTGCACCTTACTGTGTTGCTGCTTTGTATTTAAACTTGTTGCTTTCTTAGATGCTCTTCTTTGTCTAAAATGTGACCTTTCTGAAGAATGCCAATTCAATTCAATGCAAAACTTACTGATCTGTAGGATAACTATTTGTACAGTATAGTTGTATGTACTTTCTGTACTGCTTTATTGCTATTTATGCCTCCTTTCTTAGCCAAAAGAAATAGAGGATAAAAAGTTAAGTTTATTATGTATTAAGAAGTATAAATGTGACTAGAGTATAATGATGTTTTTACTATGAGAGGAAGAGAGTAAGTGAGAACTGTGTAAGCTACACTGTAAAATGTTGTATTAAATTATTGGTCCTTTCCTCCAAGAATCTGTGCTTAGGAAAAAGAAAAAAAAATAAAAGGAATTTGCATTTAGTATATCATGTTACATAAAAAGGCAAACTGAAATGATGCAGGGGTAGAATCTACAAGTTCTAGATCTTGTTCATCTGAAAACAGATTTAGGAAGAAGTAATGAATATTTAAAGGAAATGTATATGGATTTTTATATATCGGTTTATTAATCTTTTGTAGTTTATTGTGCAATGTAAAAGCATAGTGTGTATTCCTAAACCTTCCACTTAAAAAATTACAGTATCCTGAGACAAAACTGTTTTTATTTTATTCATCCAAATCTACCGAAGGTGGTTTGATTATTACTTTTTCGTAGAGCAGTAGAGATTACAGTTTCCATCAACGAAAATGTGGGGTTTTTTTCCTTTTTAAAACAGCCAAATTTGGTTTAAAGTTAATCGAGGATTTTGATTACAAATATAATTTAAGAAATGTTCCTTGTCCGGTTTCCTAAGGATAGTGAATACAATGCCAGTGAATTTGCTTTACAGCAAATTATACATGTAACTCTCCATTTTGCAGTTGAGCCCACGTGGATAGACTTTTGGGTCTGAACTGAATCTTGTGTGTATTTAGAGTTAGCATTTATTCTCTTTTATTGGCAGTACCCTCATTTATTTCCTCATCCGTCAGTGCCAATTGCTTGGTATACTTGGTAGAGGAATAGATCTTTGTATGCTTACGATAGCATTTAAATATGTTTCTACTGCATGCTCTTTAAAAAAAAAATTTTTTTGGTGAATTATCATAGCAAACAAGTCTTGATTGCTACTTTGAGTCTGTATGAAATGCTGAATACAAGAATTTTGTTAAATGCACACAGCTTATGCATATTTTCAGAAAAAAAAACCTGTATCAAGAGCTCAGTTGTATGTCTTTGAAATTCTTTTCTTAAGAACAGTGGAGAACAAAATTACAAAAAAAAATGAAGTAAAATGTCAAAAGGTGTTACTTTGTCCCTGAAAATTGATGTCCTGTGTTTGCTGTGCCTGCAAAGTGGGAAACTTGTTCGGTCAATTTTGCCAGTGTTAAAATGGAAGTTTCTTGCTTTCCTAAAGGCTTTGCTATGCTGTTGTCCTCATTATTGAGATGTGAAATGAAAGTAAAATGCTGAATCATAAGACCGTTCCTATTTTTAAAAAAGCATATTTAAGGATTTAACAAAAATAATGTGTTAAGCCTGGAGACTTTTATTAGACATTTTCGCAGAGCTAAGTCCATTAATTATAGGTATTTCCTTGCTTTTTTATGTGTCAGAAGACAGACGAATCACAGCTGAAATTTAGAAGTATGTATGCATTCTTTAGGGAACAAATTGCCTTTCTTTAATGGATATGAAAGGACTCCTTGTAGTATAAT
Source organism: Sagittarius serpentarius (assembly GCA_034782735.1). Classification (NCBI taxonomy): domain Eukaryota; kingdom Metazoa; phylum Chordata; class Aves; order Accipitriformes; family Sagittariidae; genus Sagittarius; species Sagittarius serpentarius. The sequence goes on from JAVKLA010000074.1 coordinate 64,495,489, forward strand.
TAAAGAAAATGTCTGAGTTGAGTGGTGTGTAATAGGAATTGTAGAAAAATATTTATCTACAACAGAAATGCTTCACAAAACTGTACAAGTGCCAGGCAGTTTCTGCAACAGATGTTAGTTATATTTATTGTTGGGAATGTGTGTTTTCTCCATGTATTGCTTAGGTAGAAATGATACTGTAGAAGCTGCGTGCTCTAAGTATTAAGCAGTGTCGTGAATAGTTCAATTTAAAACTGTAATGGCTCTTTGTAAGAATATTCAAATAACTTGTTTCATTTATGAAATGTAATTTAACCTAATTCATTTTGCAGGCATAATTGGAGAATATACTTCATATTATTGAAGTGATCAGGAAAAATTACAGAGGAAGCTAAGCTGGAGTACTAACCAGTAAACGTAATCCCTTTTTCCTGTGTTCAGTTGCTGGTTGGCTGTTTCCTAGTTTTTTTTATTTTAAAATGAAATCAAGAAAGTAAATTGGACATTGCATTTCATTCTAGAAACTATGAATGAAGATGCTATTTTAAATACTGTGCCTCTTATCGCTCTTATGTCAACTTCTATGGTGTTCATTCCACCTTCCCATGTCAAAGATACTTGTAAGTTGTTTTGTTGTTCCTGTGACAGTAGCACATATTAAAGTATTTTCAAATAACTGCTAAGTGATTTCAAGTGAGCTATGCTGAAATAAAGACTGCGTATATTGACCAGACTGTAAAACTCAGACAACCGTATTTGAGTCAATAGGTATGCTGCAAAATAACCTCGTTTTAGATTAAAATTGCGATAGTGAAGAATGAATCATATGTAAGTCACTTCTGATGGGCATTTTGGAAAACTCCTGAATTAGTAAATAAAAATAGTTACAAGTGAAAAATAAATTTAGTTACTCAGCAGATGGAAAGATGGTAACATATCAGTTTGGCCACTGTTTCCAAAATACAGGGTGCAATTCTAAAACAGTGTACCTAGTTACTTACTTTTTTAATAAGTAACTTGCTGACGGAGTATGCTTTTGGTTTTCCATCACAAAAGTGCTTTTGATTATTACAAATATTTTGGTTAGTCAGATTTCTGTTACAGGCTTAAAATATTACAGGAGATTTATGGTGACAAAAGCTTTATAAATTGCTTTGCAAGGGAACAGCAGCATTACTATGATTACCAACTTGTTGATTTTTATTTTGGGCTGTATGCTACTTTGCATAATAATATCACAAGCAGGATATTGCAGTAGATTCCTGTGATTTGAACCCGTATGCAAACTGAGAGTCTCTTTCCTCCCAGGTCGGAGCAATATTTAGGAGTTGCAGATAGGATGTGTGGGAAGTTGTCCATAGCCACTGTATTTTAGGAACAGGCTATGCTGAGGAAACACTCATCTGAATCTGTTGACTACTTCTGGAAGCCATGTAGGCCTGGTCAAAGGAGAAACCTAGGCAAACCACAAAGCTTTGCCAGTTCAGTGGTGAAGCAGCTACATGCTTGGCAGTGTGCTGATTTTGGGGAGTTTCTTTGGGTTTTTTATATTTAAGGCTATTTTCAAGATTGCACTTGGACTAGATGATCAGTGTAGGCCCCTTCCAACTGAATTATTTATTCTACGGTCATATATGTGAAGACATTCCTAGAGTTCAACCTTTTGGTGGGTTTTCTTTTAGTTATCCAAAAGCACAGGCAATTAATCATTTCTTTCACATATATAAATTGCTGACCACTAGTACCAGAGGAAATAATTGAAGCTATGTTCTAAATTCCCATTTTAAAAAATGCTAGAATTTTTTAATGTGGACTTACTGGTAGGCAGTGAATCAAAGTCTTCTCAGACTATTTTAAGATGATATTACCTTTTTAAATGTTGTTGTCAGGATAAAAAAAGGTGAAAAGGTTATGTAGTGCACCGATCACAAGTCCTTTTTTTCTCTTGCATACAAGATTTTACTTTAAAGTTGTGGTACTGATGGGCTTGTGAAACTCCAGAGGAAAGACCTTTCCATTTTCCTTTTTTCTTCAGTGAAGCAAGATTAAAAATACCTTTGAATAACAAACAATATGTTCAAAAGCAAGTGTGAAAGGTTGATCCCATGTTTACATAGATTGTGATGTATTTACCTGTTTGATAATATTTTAAGGCATTTGGGTTTTGAATCGCGCACAGTATTTAATTTGGTTTTCTGCTAGCAAAAAAGTGGAGGGTGACTCTCCTTGTGAAAAGAGCCACCTTAGGGATGCGAGGGCTAATATCTGTTACTCTGCCAGTTTCTTCTCCGTTGTTTATGCGTGGAAATAATTTTGTGGATAAACAATGTATTCTTGATGCCTTAAGTGTCTTAAAGCTAAGTAACCATTGCAGGAGAATGTCCAGGTTTGTCAGCATCTCGGGAGGCTCTTACTGGTGCCAGGGAGCTGGAGTGCTCTAGAAACTGCAGTTTCTGGGCCTGCTGATGCTTTACGGGCTGAGTTGGCTGCATATGACAGGCTTAACTCCAGGATGTAATTACTTGTTTTCATTGTGGTGTCTTCATACTGTTTTGCCATAGTTCAGGCCTTTTGTAGTTTCTGCTAATTAGGGGAAAGTGGTTTCTTTTTGGAAACCCTTTCAATGTACCAGTTAGAGACATCATTACTAACAACCTGAAAAACTGTGTTGAATGGTGACACATGAGGAGGTTTAGCTTCAGAGAGTATGCAGTATCTCAGCTAACAGTTTTGAGTAGATAATGCCTCCAGCAGCAGGTACTACAAAAACTTTGCCCAAAACAGAGAGTGACAATAGAAGTGCTTTCTGCAGTCTGTTCCATCCTTACCCCAGTCAAGCCTCTCAAATTAGTTCACCTATCTGAATTCTTAAAAGACCAGCTGTTGCAGATCTGTGTATTTTATGACAGGGACATCCATAGCAAACTGAAATGGGGGGCAGATTTTTGGTTCCTCAAGAAACTGTTTCTGAAATTATTTATCTTCAGATTACTGCAGCAAAGAGCCAAAATACAGATTCCTACCCAGTTTTGAGATCATAGTGACCTTAATGACCTTAATATTTGCAATCCCCTCACTGCAAATACTTCTTCTTGTCCAAGGTGTATCCCCTGATATTTGAAGATTGTTTTGGAGCTGAACTCTGGTATTTTGAGTACTGGCTGCTTCCTTCACAACTGCGGCTTTTGCAGAAACAGAGGAGTTATTTGTCAGACTTCAGTTATGAACACATTTGCAGGAGAGGAGAATATTATTAAACTGATGTTTAGGAAATATTAGTTTTACCATGTTTAGAACAATGCAGAAATAACTCCTATTTACATGTCTCACAGGAACTTCCGTTTTGATTAAAGAATTTCTTCAGACCTGTTAGGAAGATGATGTAGATATAAAAAGATCCTAAAATAAAATAATGTAAATAAAATACAATATAAAAAAGGTAAATAATTAAAATAAAAATAATCTGTGAGTAGATCCACATCCTAGCCAGATGTGAACAGCAAAAGAATTTTGTACAGTTGCAAGACTGTGTTCAATGTAAATATTTAGCAGGTAGTGTTTGCTTTAATCATTGCATAGTTAGAATGATCATGCTAATAGCAAGTTGGGTAGTAAATATTTATTACTGCAAAATGCAAGTGACCATATAAAGAAATTCAAATGAGAAACTGAAATTCTTGGAAGAAGCTGGATTTGTCTGTTCTCTTTGAGTCACTGGCATGGGAGAAAGTAATGGTGAGCAAAGAAGAAATTAAGATGATCTGAAAAGGAATTGTAAAGTCTTTTTAAGGATTTGTAAATAAATCTGTCTAGAATGGCTCTACTTTTTTGTGAAAATCCCTTTGTAAAAAGGTGACACGAAGACTTTTTCTTTACATGGATTTCTGTTTCAATTATGTTTTTCAATAAAAGCCATGGCAGATAAAATCCCCAATATATTTTCCTTAGATCGAAAGACGAATTGGAATTGTTGATAATTTTTAGGTGAATAATATAGCTTACAAATAACTGTGCTGCACAAATGTACGTGGCCCATTTAACAAAGAAAAGTATATCTCTGAATAGTAAATTCCTAGTCCTGCTTTTGACAAAGAAGTAAGTCTGCAAGGAACTAAGTTGAAATGATGCCCCTAGAAACTCTGAATTGGAATGACCCTCCTGAAGATATAAAAATGCTTGAGCACACCTGTGAATGTGCACGTATTGCACAATGTACAGGGAGCTGAAGAACAGGAGGAGGGGGAGGAGGAGGAGGAGGAGGAGATTTTGAAGAGTTTTTCTGT
>JAVKLA010000074.1:64499760-64512368 GCA_034782735.1 Sagittarius serpentarius
GCCTTCAACATCAGTAACGTGACTTTAAGATCACTTTTTGTGTCTGCAAATGGTTGTTTCGTATGTATATGGGTGGGTGTACTTGGAGTGTTTCTTTAATCAGCAGTGTTGGCTTGCGTGCTGGCCTCTTTGCTTATCCCATCCTTCAGGTATCACAGTCTTCACTGTTTGTGTGACCATGTGATGAACTGGTTTGGGCATAAAAATTACTTAACTACCCCCCTTCTTCCTCCTGGTCTTATTTTCAAACAGGCTGAGCTCACAAGACAATTGGATAAGCTAGGCACAAACAAGGGGTGGCAAGAAGGTGAGAATGGAAGTAGTTCTGATTCAGAAAAACAGTGCTGTGAAACTCTAAAATACAGTGAGACTTGGGCCTTCTCCCTGGCACCTTTCTCACTCACCTTTTTTTGCTTATCCCACTACACTGAACTTCAGTAGAGGAAGGGTATACAGGAAATTCTGGGAAATAATTTTTTCCCTATCACTTAACAATAAAGGTTCTGAAGTAGGTGTGCAAGTACTTTTACTGGGGTTAGAGAGAGGTATGAAAGAAGCATGTCTTTTCACTATGTGCTTTGAAAAGTAAACATCCTTCTTGTCGTCCTAGCCAGGGAAGAAAAAAGAAAATGTCATTGAAAGAGGGGTTGGTTGTGCTTGCAGAGCTAAACATAGTGACTGTGAAGGTAGAGCACAGTCTGTACAAATAAAAACCAAAGTGATTAGAGAAACTTTCAAATGCTTTCAGATACAAAAATCTATTCATCTTTTAGTAAATGTTTTTCGTAAATATTTGTATACTTACGAATGCTTATATAGTATTCATTAAAGACTGCTGGAGCTGAGAAGAGTGCGGCTTTTTAGAGTTCTTTCTGAAACCTTTTTTGCTTGGTCAAAAGTTGCTGGGCTTTAGTAGAGAATTAAATGAAATCCTGAGGCCTCTTGGATACAAATCTGACTACATGATCATTATGATTCTTTTGGGCCTCTATGTCTGTGATACTGCGCTTCCTGAGTGCTCAAAAGTTTAATTACTGTTTGGGACATTTTGCATGAGGAAGAGAAGATGTATTTCTTTCAGAATAAGTAACTATTTCAAATGGAACGAATTAGTAACTATATGTCTGCTTTCTGAATACAACTCTACAGTTTTTATAAAAAAGGTCTCAGGATCAGATGGAAAAGAACGGAAAAGTATTTAGTAATGCATTGGATCAATTTTGTGAAAACTCTGTTATTGTATAAGTGATTTAGGATGTGTTTTCCTTTTAGACATCCTTCTTATATTTATTAGAATGAATTCTTGAGTGCAAGAATACAAGGTGCTGCTTTTTAAAAGCTGAGGACATACCCTTTTTTTTTTTTTTTAAGAGAAAGTATCGGAGTGTCTTTAGTGCTAAAATAAGTTTACTGATTGAAGGGAAGTTAACTATATTGTGAACCTTCTATTTACCAAGCAAGAGGCTCTCTGATCATTTTGCATAGTTGAACTTTTTTCTGTAACATTTATATTTGGTACTGAATATAATGGAAGTAAATTTTAAAATTTTTTTCAAGTTGATTATGATCACATAATCTTCATTACATTAGAGTAGTTTTGCAGCGTATGAAATGAATTTCTCATCTGAGTCCATTCTGCAGGAATTAGATACTCATACTGTATGGGAGATCATGATGAGCGTCTTTTTTGGTCATGCCAGGGAGATTAAAGAATAAGTGCAACAGGAGAAAATCTATCCATTTCATCCGTGTAGGTATTTAAAGTTGGAATTTAATTATGTGCCTCAAAAGTAGAAAATTCTCGGCTGCATCGGCCCTACCTGCGCTGTAAGTAACATAGATTAATATTGTCTGTAATTCCTAACATCTCGAAGACTTTGCTGGGAACGTGTATGCAGAGTTTCTTTAAACCTGCATCAAATAGGTGCTCAGAGTTGAGCTTGCATATGGGATGCTTTTGGTGCCTCTCCAAACTCAGCATTTCTGAAGATGCTTGAGGGGAATTTCTCTTGAGTATGAACTGTAGCATGAGGGAAAGCAGAACTGAAAACTGGTATGTCACTGGTGCATCAGAGGCTGAAACTGCTTTTGATGAGTAAGAATGAAATTCCTATGACAGGGAATGAACCATGCAGCTCTGGACATGGAGATGGTGGTATACATGTGAGACTTCACGAAACAATAACTGTTTCCAAGTGACAGGATAGGGAAAGGATTGTCTTTGCATCAGCGTTCTAGATGCGTGTTACTGGGACAACGCTGCAGTTGTCAAAGACCAAGAAGGAAGGACCTACTATAAGGTGAGATTAAATCCTTTCCTATCTCTTCTCAGTTCTGAACTGTTATTTTTCTCCTGGGATTCCTTCAAGCCATTATGTTTCTGGAAAAATCTCAGATTCTGTGTGGGTGTGAGGGAGGCCAAAAATCAAAGATTGTTCCCAGGTTATGAGCTTGAGTGTTGGACAGGACATTGTACTTTTTGAAAATGGATAATCCAGAGATAAAGAGTAACAGGAGGAAAGGAAGGGGACTGTTGACAAATCTCGTGCACCTCTTTCCCTGCCACTTCCCAAGACTTTACTGGCAGTAAAGCAGAAGAGATGAGTAGAGAGCAATCTGGGGCTGAAACAGAAATGAAGAACGGAAGGGAGATCAGCAAGTTCCAAAGTGGTGAAGAGTCCCACAGTTCAGGCAGGATGAGGATGGAGTACCGCTGAGTTTTTGCTTGAAGCAGTCCATTGGAGGCCTTCTTCTATAGGGGTGTATGCTGAGAACAGTGTCCATTATTGCTTCAGAAATCTCCTCCAGTGCATAATGACATCTTGTTCAAAAAGAGGAGACCATTCTCCCATCCCCTCCTTGCAGTGATTCAGCAGCAGATGCAGACATACCCCTGAAGAAACATGACTTACCCACTCTCTAGCATCTGGGAACAATCGTCTTCATAAGACTAGAAGCAGAGTTTTGAATATAATGACATTATTCTAATGATGATTTGTTGATACTGCAGCATATCATTAGTCATGCTGGAATCTTTTTAAGTGTAAATGTTTTCTCAAAATAGTTTAAATGTTTAGAAAATCTATTACAGCACTCTGACATGAAACAGTAACTTGTTCTGCTGGAATCTGAACAGCCTGAAATTTTGAGTTAGTCTGGAAAAGGATTATTAGCGAAGGAACATACAAATAAACTAGGAAACATATTTAAAAAGGACAAAACTTGAGGAATTTTTTTTCTTATTCAGATTTACACAGGTTATTCTTTTTTTTTTTCCTACTTTTTACAAGAATGGAGTATTAACAGTGCATTGAATAATTCATGGTGATGCGTACACAAAATTTCCCCATATGTTTACTTTTCTGATATTCTCTATTATCTTTGGTTTTTTCAGATTCTGCTCAGAGGCAGAGTTGGAAGGGTCAGAAATACTGTCTTAAAACTAAAGACTCGATATTTTTGTGTAGGCCTTTTCAAAGTTAATGCACGCTGAAGTTCCTTGTTCAAGTATTAATATGCACTGCAAGGCATCTAGCAAATTGTTAAAAAAACAACAAAACCCCCAACCTGCAAAGTGAATGAGCTTTTCGTAGAAGGCTGTTCATCTCATCCACACATATGTATAGAGGAGGATAATTAGGATTACTGCATATATTGTTATATATCTGCTACAGTTGCGTTATTTGTTTAAAATTAGGTTGTCCCATTTGTGTCTCTGTCAATACAGGTTTGTTCTGGAAACTTCTTCCAGTGTTTTTTCATAATGCATTATTACACCATTTGCAGTCTCGTTTTTATATTACTGTGATAATAAATGCTAAGATATTATTTACTAAAATTGTATGAAATATTTGAGTGTTTTAAGGATTTCTTTCCTCTGATTTCCTCTAGCATTGTTTATTGCAGTAATACTTTTGCAACAGACCATATATTAACCACAAATCTACTACCAAATATTCTGTTCCAATTTAGACACCTTTGTTCCTCTTTCCTAATTATACCTTTTCTTGTGGCTGAGGGTAAAGGAAGTAAGAGAGTGAAATTTGAGTTACTCTCTAGGGCAGAAAACTCTTCAGAGTTGTAAATGAAAAGATGCTCTGTCGCCAGTATTGCAGAAAACACTGGTGTCCCTTTCGCTGCAGCAGTGTCTTCATTGGTGGCACAATGTATGTTTGTTGTTTTAAAAATACATAACTCATTTTGAATAAGCGGAGTTATCTGTGATTTTTAAAATGCATTATGTGCGTTAATCTTGTCGTATTTCATTCATTTGGGGTAAGCAGAGACTATCCAGCATTGCTTTAAAAAGCACATGTATGCAAAGAACTTTGTTAAACAGCCAGTACTCTTCATTGAGTAATTTGGTCTGTTCTCTTTATCAAAATTCGTTACTTACAGATGAAGTTATTTTATTTTAAAATATTTTTTTTTTGTTTTGGACTTTTCTGTGGTTTTCTTAGTTGTCTTTTATAAATTACTATATGTTCTTAAAAGATGAGCAGAGGCTACAGAAATGGTACTGCACATTCTTCAAGTATTGCACATGCCTGCACATCTGTCACGCACCAGAAGGGTTCAAACTATGTAATTTTGGTTGACTATTTTTTCTGTGGATGTACTACTTGTATCATTTCTCATAAAGTTCAGAATGCATCATTTATTTAAATTAAAGTCATAATTGAATGAAAATTTATTTTAACTACATTTTTGAATAATAAAATATTTATATGATGGAGAGAAAATCCCCAATATTTTCTGTTATTATTTGTCATGCTGATTTTCTTAAGGTAATTTTGACATTTATTGAAATCTCACTCTTAGCTCTTAAAAAAATAATCTTACGCTTAGAAAATCTTCTGAAAAACAAGGTATTCCATTTTTAAGCCAAAATGGAATGTTGTTAAGGGGGAGAAAAAGCTTAGTATCTTTGTATTCTGATTTATTATACAGAAGGCTGTTTTTTAACAAAAAAAGGGCTTTTTTTTTCTTTTTTCCTTCCACTATTCTCAGTCTCTTTTGATCATTGATCTGGGTGACCCCACGCTCAGGGTTTTTTTCTTCATTTGACATGGACAGATTTTTGAAGTATAGCTCTCCTTTGGGAACCTCGGGCAGTTCCACTTGACTAACCTGTGATCTAATGAGCAGTAATGCAGGGTTACAGTGACCATTTTGTTTGCTTTGAGGGAGGATGGCTAGACAGAGAGTGGGAGAGAGGCGGTGTCTGTGGAGAAGAAAGATGCAGGGTGATCGAACAGTGTGAAAAAGACTTGTTAGCCCACATTAGTGTGCCTGATTTACTTCACAACAGGTCAGGAAAGGCCAAAGGCAGGGTTGTCATTAAATTGCAAAGTTGAAAATCCTGGTATTCAAAAGCATTCAGATTTCTGAAAGTTGTAAATTAGAAAGTTTGTGGTTCATGTTGAATTTGCCAGGAAGATATACAGAATGTACCAGCTTCTCTAAAACATGAAATGTACATTATAAAATCATGCTGTAAATATAAAAAGAAAACCAGCTTTTTAAAGTACTTTCATGGTTGACGGTTTTACAATGAGATTGGGTGCGAAAAAAAGGCCAAACACTAACAAGGTCGTTGCACTTTCTTTATGAGCCCTGGGGACCCCTTAATTATGTGCCCGTGCTGCTTATTTTGAGATCTGTAGAGTGTATGTGTGCGCATGTTCATATAATATATAATTTTTATTTTTGTTCATTAAATACACCCACATATATATACACACATATGCATATATATGTAAAAATAAAATTCTAGCACCAGTTTCCCAGGAATGTAGATTTTGAGTCTTCTACAGCGTACTAGGATTTTTTTTTTCCCTCATATCCTTTATTCTTTCTCTTGGAGTGAACATTAAACACTAATCTTCATTGCATTGCTCATGAAAGGAGTACAGATTTATCTCAAGTTTACATTTACAAATGCAGAGACCAGAAAACCAACTGTCTTTATGTTCTGAAGAATTACTTTTTCTAATAGTAAATCTTGCTTCCTAACACTTGAATTGGACTTGACAGCATGTCTTTAAGACAGGCTAATACACTTTGTCATCTTTGGTTAGTATTTGCAAATTTTTTCTTGGTGCTTCACGATAGCAAGAAGAAAAAGTTGGAGCTACCTATTTCTGAATTGACATTTCCTATTCTGTTTCATTCACTTACTTGGCAGTGGCCTGAATCTCCATGATCTGAGGAGTATGACTACCATGCAGAATATCCTTTTAAACTGTTGCGTTGATAGCCTTTAACTCATAGCAAACTCTTGTCGTTGCTATTTCTGATCTGGCTGGCTTTAGTAAAAATCGAATTGCAGCCTTTTAGCTATATTATCATTGTGCACTGAAGCAGTAGGTAATAAAACAAATGGGTGGTCTTAGGGGTAAGGTACTTTTTTCTGTCTGCAACCAGAAGTTTCACTAATTGATTCTTACTCCTGCTGTCAAAAATCAGTTTTCCACAATTGGCATACAACTGTGTTAACTTTTAGATTGTACTACATGGACAGAGTTTGTTGTCTTGATCTTTGTGTGTCTCATTATGACTAGTAAATATACAAAGTTAAATGTCTGAGAACATCTGACTGTAATTAAGAGAATTTTTCTTATCTGACTTCAGTAACTGTGCTCCCCTTCATCATTCAAATAATTTCATTGACATTAAAGGTGTATCTCTTCTTGGTTAAAAGGAAGAGGAGACAATAGGATGTCAGGCTAATCACGTTAAACATTAACTTTTGGTTTTTACTTGCATTGGATTATGTATTAATATGTGGTGCCAGATTATTTTTGGTTTATCTTGATCCTCTTTTGTTTGCAGTGAACATATGGTGTAGTTTTACCTCCTGATAAACTGAAGTTTACATGACAGTTGAACGTGGGAAGCAAAGTACATTTTCTATATACAATGATGCATTTCTCAATGACTTTCCCAGTGTGTCACTCCTGTTTTTACCACATTGTAAAATTCAGTTATTATTAGAATTTTGATACAGAATTAATTTATTTTGAAACAGCATAGTGTCCAAAGTAGCTTAGTGGCTACTAGACTCAAGGACTAGTCTCAAAAAATTTTACCAGGTTACATTTCCATTTTCTTCATTATTTTAACTGATGTTTAGCTGCAGCAGCTTGGTGGAGATACATTCTGGGAAACTCTGCACTTGACTAGCTTTCTCTGTAGCTTTAGGTCATGTTAGTCAATGGAAACTTATTAGGGCATAAAATGATGGGAAAATGTTTAACAAATCAGAATACTGAATCAAAACACTTAAGCTTTACTACTATTCTCTTTCCATTGACTTTCTCCATTCCCTAAATAAGGTCTGTGGAGTATCTATGCACTCTTTATTAGCTATTCTATTTGATTTAATTATTCACTTAGTATGTCTGAATTAAGTCATCTCTGCCAATCTGCTTATTACAAAGCGTTTGTTCAGTGAGAAGAGATTAATGTCATCTCACTGGACTAATTTTTGAGTGTATTTGTTTAGGAATCAAGATACTGGAGCAGTATTTCAAAATTGGCTTATAAACAAAAGTCAGTCCAAGAGTAGATTAATGTACTGATACTGCCAGTCACAGGCAGTGGAAGAGTAAATATTACTTACCCATCTGAAGAACATGGTAGATTTTCATATATTCTTGTTGGCTTTCTTAAAGACATGAACAGTTTTTGCAGCTTGGTGTCTGGAAATAATTTTTAAAAACACAGAAAGTTTGCTGCCATGTAAATTGTTTTCATATAAACTTGCCAGGTATTACATGAAAAGATTAAAGTCTTTTTTGATGGTAATATTGTTGCTTGACTCAGGAAGACTGCTCACAAAAGAAGAAGGGATGTGGCCAAATGTAGGCTTTTGGAAAATTCTTCTTCCAGTTCATAATTGCCTTTTAAGAAAGCATTTCTTGTAAGACAGAGATGGTAACTTTTGATATAGGTGCTAAATGCAACATAGAAGTTTTTTTGTGTTTAGCTATGTTGCAGTGTGTAACTTGCAGCAAAAAATTGTACCTTCCTGCAGGTTATGATAGGCTTCCTGCAGGTTATCCACGGCAAAACCCTTAATGGTGTGGTTATGATTTAGTCCAAATCATGGATGGGATGCAACCACTAAGGTTTAGCGAAACAGAAGAAACAAAATATAAAAGTAGTTGCAGGTGCTCTTTTACTAAAGAAAATGGGTGTGCCACCTTACATTTCTCTTAAGTCATTATTTGTGTCTCTGGGCTATATTTGAGAAATACATCTCTCAAAATGTTCTGAACTGGGAATGCAGTAGCACATACGTTGCATAAAAATGAAGTGTTGTGCTATGCCAATGGACTCTGACAATTCAGATTTTAATAACTGTAAAATGGGCTTAAAATGCTCCCCAGATGTATTTGGCTACCTCTCCTTTCGGAAGTCATTCCTTCTGTGCAATAGGAAAAAATCTTAACTAAGACAGTGAATTCAATAATGCCACCCTTCCCCTGCATAAATAAGAAGGTGGGGTGGTAATAGTATGTCTGGGAAAGGAAGCAAAAATTCATGCTTGGATATCCCGTTGCCGGCTGTTGTAGGGACTGTGCTTGCCAGCAGTTTCTGGCAAGCTTATTCCTTCCAAACCCTTTCCAAACTCTCCAGGCATTTAAAAACTCTTTTGCCTGTTAGTCACCTTTCACTTACTTGTAGTTTAAAAGGAATGTTTATTGACTGAAGAACTGCATGTTTTGAAATCAGGAACATTGAATTAAGTTTTTGTTTTGTTATATGTTAGTTTGTTGACATTTAGTCAAGAGCACAGCTGAGTCATGAAGATGACTGTTAGTGGCCAAACTGGGTAAAAGCTTAAAGGGTCTGCTCTAGGGGGTAATAAGGCCCAAGATTTGGCTGATGTTTTTGTGCATGTAGAAGGCAGTACATCATCAAGTTCTGACCCCTGTGCAGGGGAATTGATGCTTCAGAAGTGAGCTGTGTTCAAAGCGTAGGTCAGCATCTCCATTTTTGGTAGGACCTCGATGAGAGTTTAAAAATCTACTGTGTCTGGCTGTGGGGCATGTGGAGCCTCCTTGTGTTAATTCAGTTGTGGTCTGGTGTTTGAATCTTCTTCTGTGTACTATTGATCAGCATGTGCATGGGTCTGAATCTCCACAAGGCATTTGAAGATGAAATGAGTAGTGTATGTTAAGTATTACTTGATAAAAATGTCATTTAGAGTCTGCAGCTGTAACCAGCACTTTGCTGCAGAGGAGACCTGACAGCTAAGGACTGTGCCCTAAAACACTGTTGTAGAAGCCAGTTCAGGCAGAGAGGCGTTGCAGGGAGAAAACAGATATAATGAAAAAGGAGGAACTTGACTAATGTCCTACATAGAACCATGGCTGAGGGGAGACTAGAAATCTGCTGCTTGAGTGCAAAATACTTTGCAGAATTGTCCTTCGCAGGAAGGTTCAGATTCATAATTGTATTTCTGTTCTTTCCACTCCATTTTGTCCTCAGACACACAAAAATCTGAATTAAAGAGAGACCTCGGCTATAAGTTGTCATATCAGAGACAACTGGAGTTAATGGGACTGCATTACCCCTTCTTTCATATTTTTTTTTAGGCAGAAGGCTGTCTGGATCTTTCCACGCATCTTGCTCCCCATACTTAGGCCTTTAACTGAAATAGTAGTGTAGTATTGGAACATGTCAGTCGTCTAGTGTATTTGCTTGTAATCTTTGACGTAAGGAAACAGTCTGCTATTCATTTTACAGGAATTTAAGCACTGGTAGACTGTCGGCTACAACCACAAAGCTAATGGCCATCTGAGTATTGGTGTTTCCAATGAGGGTTTGAATCTGAAGCAGGAATTAAGAGCTTAATGCAAAAGTTTCAACAAATAGAACAGAAAACGAGACTATGATGTCCCAACTGGTACTATCGCTCTTATCATTGTATAATTCCACTTTTCTCTTTTTCCAAGATGGCTCTGATCAGCCAACATCGCAATGCTTTTATATGCATAGACCCTGATGTGTGCAAATCAAAGAACTGTGGTACTGATTTTAAGAACTGTGGTCATAAGGAGTCCTGCATCATACATATGTTGCTGTTACGGTCACAGTATTGTCTTCTCTGGTTGAGAAGTTAGGCAAATCATTTAAGCAATAAACTGGTATGACGGTTTGCTGGTCCTGTGGCTTTATAATTATTTCAGATTCTGTGTTCTGAAAAGTACAATTTTATGTATTCCGAGAACCTGCAATGAGTAACTGAAAATGCGTGAAAATACAGTGTGTATTGTCTGGGTATTGTGATCAGGCAGTGAAAGAAGAGTTGACATGCCCTGCTCAGGATTATTAGTCAGGGACTCACTGTGTTAGTCATTTGACTAAAATATGTTGAATGCTGAAAAAATTTGCCAAAGCTCGTTTGGTTATTTTAGTGCAACTGAAAATTAATTTTGTCTTTTGAATTAAGATTAGATTTAAACTTTGAATTTATATTCAAAATACAATTTTTAGCATACTTATATAACCTGGCAGTTTGTAACCTGACAGCGATAGCTGCAATTAATTGAAAGAGATAGTGATGTTGCTCTGCACTTGAGTGTTGTGTCATTCAAAACCTTTTTTGACCCTTTGAAAAAGATTTTGATTTGTTTGATGTCAGTCCAGATTCTCTTTTATTGTAATAAATGGAAATAAATATAGCACTGTCAAGTTCTGAAACAGCATTCCCGAGTTACCCAAGACATAGATAATATACACTATCTCCTAATTATTTATCTGTTCTAAAGAAATTATTCTACATACTTCATTCATTTCAGTATCTACCACTCCGTTTCACTACCATCTTATTAAGGGTGTCTAGAAACAGTTGAGTCGTTCTCTAAGTTCAGTGTTTTTTGAGATCTGTGATGATTTAATATTCTCTGTTTGTGTGACCATTTTCCTCGTTCATTCAGCTATGGTCTTAAAAGACTGCAGAAATAGTATTCCTATAGAATTTTTTTTAAATAGGTGGAACGTCCATGCTGAAGTGGTCATTTTATTGGTATACCCATTGGAAACGAAAATTTTCTCTATTTTTAGATTAAAAATTCTGTGTTACTGTTTAGGTTATTTCAGTTGTTTCCATTTCTTTTGCTTGACTGTATGGAGTTTTAATTCATCTTGTGTGCAAAAAAGGGTTGTTCCTATTTGGAAGTGTTTCAGAATTAGGAAGTCAGAATGTAGGTGCTAGTGTTTAGAGTATAAGTGTTAATATACAGAATGTAAGTGCTAGTAGATAAAAACTCTTTAATTTTTTATTAATAGGCAAAAAGTAGTCTCAGTTTGTGTAGTGGAGTTGTTTGCAAGCTTCGATAAAATCTTGAATTTTTCCAGAGATGAAAAAGATTTGAATCTGATTCCCAGTTCTCTTTTTTGGACCTTAATTGTTGCTTCGTTACTTTGCTCTTAATTTACAGTGATGAGGTTCTTCAGGAGTCAAGTTTATGGGAGTTTTGTTAAGATTGTATGTATGATTTTATTAAGTATTACTGCTGAAAAGTGTGGCAGTCCTGTACCTATTAAAGAAATTTGCAGCCTGAGCTCCACAAAACTCAGCAAGAAACCGATGTAGTTCTATAGAAATGCAGGAAAACTCTGCCAGAAATCCTGCAAAACACCACAGAATTCCACAAATTAGCATTTTTCAGGTGACTGCACTCTGGACAACTGCCCTCCCTCTACAACAGCTGTAGATCTGATCAGGACCATTGGTCTCACAACCTCTATCAAAGTTTTCTCTGTTGCATCTTCAGACTGCTTAGATAGCTGCTGTGTGCAGTGCTTGGACATAGAGAAATGTTTTCTTATCTGCAGCTTTTTTTGCTGGGACAGATGTGAACAATCATCCATCACCATGATGTTTATAATTATCTTACTTGAAAGCACTCTGAAAGTCTTAATTTCTGGTGATAAGAGGAAAATTGAAGTCTTTTCTTGTTGAGCAAATTTCTACTTCGTTGCTATTGAAAATAGTTGTCTTTCAAAAAGAGTTTGTGTTTGTAACCTTATTTAAAACCTTTCTGATTTTAAATTGGATTTCTAGTTATCTACCCTTCTAGTAGAATACTTGCTGTTCCTACAAAGGAGGAGTTACAGATACCACCATTGTAACCTTTCTGTTCATGAGCTTTGAGGCACTGAGGATAATTTCCAAAATAAAACTTTGTCATCATAGTTTTCTATGCCAAGCATGGATCAATACCAAAAACCTTCCACCAACCCCATACTACTTCTCCTTTAAATTGTGTGCTGGGTACTGGATCCTCAAGGTTTTACTGTGCTATGGTACTGTATTTTAGGGCCATACCAGCTTTTTTGTATTTCATAGCACCAGGGAACAGTATTCTTTACACATAGTATCTAAAGTTTTGCCTTGGAAGGGCCAAGCCACATGTCTCTGGTAGTTTGTGTCTGAGGCTGGCAGGCTATTGTTAGAAAATAAAAGGTTTGTTTTTTGTCATGCAGTAATAATCTCCTGCTTGTCTTTGCAGACCCGGGTATTTCATCTTAAATTTAACAGGCAAACAACAAGGGAGAAGAGATGAGGAGGAAAAAAAGCAAACTTGAGTCCT
>JAVKLA010000074.1:64622340-64634912 GCA_034782735.1 Sagittarius serpentarius
TGTTATTAGTGTCATTGTTAGTTTCTTCCTTTCTGTTCTATTAAACTGTTCTTATCTCAAGCCACGAGCTTTACTTTTGTTTCTGATTCTCTCCCCCATCCCACTGGGTGACGAGGGAATGAGTGAGCAGCTGCGTGGTGCTGAGTTGCTGGCTGGGGTTAAACCACAACATCTTGTCTAGAGAAATTGCTTACCCTGCTGTTACACAGAAATGCTGAAGACAACCATCTTGGGTTTTCTTTTGGTTTTACTTCAGCAGGTCATATTTTAAAAACCAGAAAAAAAGCAGCTCAGTTACATAATTCTGATTATCATAATATGTACTTAATTGATTCATTGCAATTTTTTAACATTGCACAAACAGACTTTGGATTTGGTGGCACATAAGTCAGCTGGCAGTGAAATATTTAACTTCAAAGAACTGGAATTTAAGAGTATTTCTGTGGCTGATCATGTTGTTTAACCTCAACTGGCATTCCTGGGCATAGCCCTGTGCAGAGGTTGCTCCAGACTTCAGCGTATCACCGTCCGTTCCCATCATCTGAGGCACTTTCATTCCCCTCCCTGCTGCGTAAGAGATATTCCATACGGAGTCAATAAAGAGGAGGTATAGGTGTTTTGGGAGGAGTGCTTATGAGACATAGGTACATTACAAGGATCCCTCTAGACATGGATGAGATCACTGTTAAGAAGAAGCATATGAGCAGGCACACGTGAAGTATCTTTTCAGGAGGATATGAAGTGTCTCTGTAGGAAGAATAAATGTTACGAAACTTCTGCTGACAGTTTTGCATGTTAGAGCAGCTGTTCTGGTCAGACAAGAGGTCCTTTTTAGGCAAGTGGGGTGTCAGATAAGGAGGTTTCTAGCAGATTCTTAGAGAAAAGCATGAAAGTGTTAACTCCTGTACAACAGTGGATTGAGATAGTTGATTTAAGATGAAGTGGCTACCGATCCATTCCACCCACTTGTATAAATCACTATACTCGGAACCGGACCAGCAGAAAAGCATATGTAGCAGCTCAAGAGGCTGTGCAGTTTGCAGTCCAGCACACTAATATAAACTAGAGTGGATTTCAGTTTACTTTTTAGCATCAGTGGTGATTTAAGCAATGGGTTCTGCTCTATGGTTAGTAGGTCAACATTTGTGGTTTCTATTTAATTTGCCAGAGTTTCCTTTCTTTTGTTTTCTGTTTTCCTTTTTCAGACACAACTTCTTTTACCTCTAATACCATCCTTTTCCTTATTGCAACTGTTGAAAGTTTTTTTTGTTTCTTTTAAAGTCTTCTGTAGCAGTATAAATATACTCTGAGCCTCTAATTATGGTATTTTTTTTTCTGTGCCACCTGCAAGCATTTTACCTTTTTAGCTGCACAGTTAATTTTAAGTTACTCATTTTATGTAGTTTCCCTTTTTAAAACTTAATGCTATGTGATGGACTTTTGGCTTTTTCTCTTCTCCAAAGATACTGAATTTGTGCATGCTTTGGTCACTGTTATAGGCAGCTTGTCTGTCGTTCATGGACTTGGCAATCAAAATTGCCTTTCGCTCCTGCATCTTCTAAACAGTTGCTCCAAAAGGCATATTTTTGTGATGTCTGAAAAAATAATCTCAGCATCACAGCTCAGTGACAATTTCACAATATGAATATGGGGAATACCAGTCTCCCATTATTACTGCATTTCTTGTCCATGCAGATTTTGGATAGGTGAATGAATGATTTCTTGTGGTTAACAGGCAGATTCAGCAAATTAGGTAATTTTAGTTTAATACATACCTCCACCAGTCAACCTTTTGCAGTAGGACTTGCTTAATCCTGTAAAAGTCTTTGAAAAATTTAGACTAGTGGGGACACTGACATGACTGTGCAGCCTTTGATTAGATATAACGTACATGTCTTGTTACAATTTTTTTTTTCACAGTGAAATTGTTCAGTAAACCAGCAATGATTGAAAAAATTTTTTATCCATTAAATTCTCCAAATACAGCCTGGTAATGTAAGTGACTACCTGAATTTTTTATTTGTTTACAACAGATTAATCAGAGTGGGTTGGAAGCCTTTTTATGTTGGTGAAATTTGATATTAAAATTTTGAATTTGAATTTAAAATAATGCTTTCAATCAGCTTTTTTTCATGTTGGGTAATAGATAGAAATGACTGTATTCGTATATTACAGCATCTGAAGTTTTCCTATACATCTTATGTTCATGTGTGTTGTGAACTGGCTAGATGAGGTTCAGTAATACAGCATATAAAAGGTTTCAGCAGGGCCTGATTACTCAGCTTATGTCTGTCTATTTAGTAACATCAGTTCCACACCGCTATGCTGATTTACACCAGGTGAGGTTCTGGGCACCAATCCTTTTATTGTCTCTTGACTTTTCTAGCACGTAGGTTAAGCAACATTTGATAACCATATGCTTAGTGTATTGTGCCAGTAGAATAGGACTTAGAAGGTGGAGTGTGGGAAGAGTGGCAATAATTGCAAACGTGTATTGTTAGATTTTATTGACTTCAGAATGTGGCATAAATACAGCGTCAGCTTCTCTATAAAACAAGGCCCCCATGTGGAGTCAAGACACAGTGAGATCCTGTAAGATAGTAAAGAAGTCTTAAAATTATGTGTATTTAATTGATTATATTTTCTTCTAAGGTTGTATCTTAAAAATGTAGCAATCCCAAAGTAAACGCTTAAAAATGCAAAGCCTGTATGTAAACGCACATCTAATGTGTCAGACATCTGAAGCATGTTTGAGTCTTTATAGTTTGCTTCAGCATCCATGAACAGGCAGAAAGCTTTTCACCATCTATGCAAGCGAGGAAGACAAAAGAGCTTCTCTTAGGAACTCACCCCTTTTGTGCTAGTGCGATTGAAGAGAGCTGTAAAATAGTTACTGCTGATTATCTGATTATGCAAGAACTATCTAGGTGAGTGAGCATTCAGAGAATTTCGGCTTCCTTTCGATATTTTGGTGATTAGTGTGCATCCTCTTAGGAAATCGGGTAGGGAATGAGTGTGAGCGATGGTCATCGAGGCAGAAAGCAACTAGAGAAACGAAAGCGGATGGAGAACTAAGAACATTCCAGTAGAAAAAAACTCTATAAACAGTGTTGGGCATCTGAGTGTGTCGGTCTATTTTCATGTAGTTGTTTCATCTCTGGTATATAAAAAAACAGTACCTTTTTAAGTCTAAAAAAACTTACTTGTTTTTAGAACTGAATGACATCTTCTGAGTTAAATGGGGGAGAAGTTATAGCAAATTGGAAAACATTTTGGTCTGCAAACTTCTTTATGGAAGTTTCAGAGTCATAGAGCTCACTTGCAAAGCTCTGGCTTTGGCAAACTCCATTGTGGTGTGAAGTTTAAATGAGGAAATACAGTAATATACCACAGAGTGTCCCTTGGGTTATGGAAAATCAGTTCTGTGCTGCTTCTGGTTTAGTTATTTATTATTTGTAAGCCAATTAGTGTTGCTTTTCTGTATTTGGATTAGAGACAAGTCATCAAGCAAATTTTTTTTTCTCTGTAGGTATGAACAAAATAGCTGTTACTTAGGTGAATATAAGCAGTTGTGCTTTCATGCCATTATCAAAACTTCCCATTTCAAAAGCCACTGCTTAACAATCACTTTAATTTCAGCATTCATCTAGGGGCTATTGCAGATACTCTGACCTGCTTCTCAGGTGTGGAAAATTATGACAGCACATAGCTGGTTTTGTTACATTTTGATTATACACTTAGAAATAGGGAAAAAATAAATTTTAATCAAAGTTGGGCGTCCAAATAAATAATTTATCTGCCAAATTTGTTTCACTGAATCAATTGATGCTGGTTTACTGCTAAAACAGAAATTCTATCTTGGCATCTGCAGTCACTGAAATAGATCTTAAAGTCATTGTGTTTTTCTTAGCCTAGAGGCTACCTTGATAAGCAATGTCATATTTGTCCACAAATGCACGAGACTCAGTGCTAGTCTGCTTACTGCCATCATTTTGTTATGTATGTGTTTCTAGATATTTAATGCTTTTAAACCCAAGTACTCTCCTCACAGTGTAATGACCTTTTCCTAATAATTACTTCATATGGTATAGCCCTAATTGAAGAGGCTATGTAAATAAGATTGCGGTCAGACTTCAGTGAGCTCAAGGGGCTGATAGCAATAGTCTTCCAGCAGAGGGGGTGTGGTGGACATCCTCTGGGTTGTGGGTCTGAAACATCTCAAATTACTCAGCCATATTTGTCAGCTTAACACCAGCAGGCTACTCTTATCAGCTAGCTGCACTGACACCTTGCTTTGTATGCTTCTGTGCAGCTTTTACTTCCTCCCCTGTTGAGCAGTCAAGGCGGCTGCTGCTGAAACAGGCAAGAGAGCTTTCTTACGCTCCTTTCCAGTAGTGTGATCATTGTCATTAATTCAGTATATTAATGGGGGTAAATTCAGTTTGGTGTCACTTCTGCTGCTGGAGACATCGCAGTATATCCATTGTAGAGATGAGTGTTTAGGTTCTGATCACATATAAAGATGCTAACATGTCAGATACTAATATGGCACTGAGACAGCAATGCTAAAAAGTAGGTATGCTGATATTAAAATACTCATTGTTCAAGTCCCATTTATTTCAACTTGTATGTTTTCTGAAATTTGTTTGAGGGGAAGTGAACGTCCACTACCACGTTTCATTTTCATGTGTTTGCAGGTTGTTATTGATACAATTCTGCTTTACTGGAAATAGATTATAAAAGGTTTCACCTGTATCTTAGCTGGGGAAGCAGAAGTTCCCATCTCAAAACCACCATTTTTTTTCTGATATTTGTTACTAAACACTCTGCTCGAAATTCCTTTCTAAAAAAATAAGAAAACCTTCCTGCCACATTGTCACGGTTGAATTCTGATTTGTGTGAGTTGATAGTACAGTCGGTTTCTTCTGTTAGAACACATTACTGGATAAAACTGTTATATAGACACTATAAGAGCTGCATAGAGATGTTGCAGCTTGTTTGGGCTTTGGAAGCCTTTTTTTCTTTCTTTCTTTTTTTTATTCCCCCTGCACATGGAGCCTTACACAGTGTGGCTCCAGCTGCCTATCTAGGGCCTCTACTGCCTACCACAATAGGAGTAACTGTTCCTGTTGTTGTGCATATTTGCGGCGCAGTCTGTGATAAGAGAGAATTAAGAATATTTGGCAATAATTATAAGGAACAAGAATGTGCACACTAAGTCAACACTAAATATTTCTGTTGGTATGTTGACAACAGCAAGTACTGATGGATGTAATTTTGGATGTAGAAACTAAATGTCTATTTTGACAAGTCAAACAGGAGTAGACTTTTGGGATCAAATAGTATTGGATCAAATACTATCAAAGACTAGAATTTTGATGAAAACAGTAATCTGTGGACCAAAGTAACCTGCAGACTGCTGTCTTCTCCTAAGAGGCATCAAAAATATGTTTTGATATTGTACTTCCTATTTTGAAAAGTGATTAGAGTATACTACTAAATTAAAGTCTTTTCTTTCTCAAGTCTTTCTGTGGGCCTGTGTTTCTGCCTTGACATTGGTGTAATTAGCATCAGTGGTGATCGGTCTTTCCAAGAAACTGCATAGTCCTCAGATATTTTGTCAAGGCTTATAATCACCTTAAAATTTGCAGTTGTATATTACATCATATTCTTATGCCTCCCTGCTGCAGAAGTAAAAATGGAGTTAGTTTAATTAAAAGGTTTCCTCCTTTATAGGCATTATTAGGTATTATTGTAAGCAGCTGAAGTCTGCTGGAACTTGCTGGATTTTGAACTAAGATGACTGTAGAAAACCATCATGTCTTATGTATAATACTTATTACTGTCCTGATCACTTTAGTGGGCTAGTCTGCTATGTTTAATTTTAGAAAAAATAGCTGATTTTGGAAGGATTTTTATTTTTCTAGTGTTCTCAAGGTCTTTAAGAAATTCTCTGCTATAGCTCACCTTTGACTGGAATGTTTAGGATGTGTACATTTTTGACAGTTCATTTGTGTAGTTAGAGTGGTCTGGTGACAAATTTTGCATCTTAAGTGTTTACCAATAAGAGTATGATGAAACTTTCAGCTTTAACATTAAAATACAAATAAAACCTAAAATTTCGTAGTTGTTTTGAACACTTGTTTCATGTACTTTTCTCTTTGCCTTAAGCCCATATAGTTCTTCCCCAGACCTCCCATGCTGTTAAATGTATGGGTAGAATGGTAGCTTCCAAGCAGGTCACTCACCCCTAAAGAAAACACTTTCAGGTCATGTCATATAACCTGTATTATAAGAACAGCTGTGGGTAAGATTATAAAAATGAGTATCCTGATCTTTTTACATGGGGGTTTTTTTTATGTTTTGGTTTTATTTGGTGTTTAGATGAGAGACAAAGAGTTGTGATTATAATATTAATACATTGGTCTCTTTTTTTTTTTCTTACTAGATAAAAAAATATTTTGAACTTGAGCCACTTGCACGTGGAAAGCGCTGGATTCTTAAACCCTGCTCCTTGGATGATATGGAGGCAGTAAAAGACAGCTTCTCCCTTCTAATAAACTTGCTAGAAGAGAGAGACTTCGAACCTTCAAGAATGTGAAACGCAAGAGAGAAGAGTGGTTCTCCAGGCATCACTGTACCTGCACATTCTGCTCACAGCTTAATTATGGTGTGGTATCAAGACTGTGCTTTGATATGTTGCTCATACACAGTGCAGAATGTCCTTTTGTTAAAATAAATATTCTGTGAATCAGGTACACAACTATTTCCAGTAAAGTCGTCTACACTACTGAAATAGGGAGTTCCTCTTTGTTTACCACTATTTCTGCACACTGCATGTTGCTGTCTTGCGTTGCAATCATCCTTGATAGGAAATTTTACACGCACAAAAATAACATAGTCCGTAAAGGGGGAATTCTACCTGCTACCATGTTTTTTCAAAAATAACTAATGTCTTAAGGATTTGTGAGACTGACTCCACAGTATGGAAAGCACAGCCACTGAGAACCTTAATAGGATACCTTAAAGGCAAGCAGTTTCATGTTAATGCAGAGGTTAGTCCTGAAGTTTTACTAAGTGAAAACACAGTTAAGTTAGTTGATTCCTCTTCTAAGGTCACAGCATAACCTTGTCAAAGGCAAAACTGTTATTTTGCTGGAAGTTTCCTGAAAGGTAAATCAGCAAACAGATGTGCACGGGTAACAGTATTTGGGAAAAATAGGTGACATAAACAGGTGGTCTAAGTAACAATATTTTTAGAAAATATACAAAAGTGGGATAAAGTAATAATTTTAATTGAAAATACTTTTCCATTACAGAAGCAAAGCAACTATCTGTTAATTCAGCTGTAGAGGCTTTATTACTAGGTAGAAGGCACTCATAGAGTACTACTATTATCATAACATTTCCAAGGCGTCTATACCATAATTACGGGCCTTCCAGTGTTTGTACTATAAGCTTCTCTTTTCAAGGGATTATAACTTATTCTTTCAGACTTCCTCTGGGCTAGATGTTACTTAGAAGACAAAAAAGTATTCATTGGAAACAACATTTGTAATACATTTGGAAAAATCCCATTTGGTTCCAGTAACACAGTGTATATTTCCTCTTTCCAAGTTTTCCCCATTGTAGGTTTGCAGTTTTTTGGCTGCCTTTTGCTGATTTTTTTAAAACCTTACAAACCGATATCGTCCATTAAAGAAACATGCCAGGTCACTGGTTCACCGAGTCAGTCACAACAGGGTACAGGCAGATCCGTCACTGAACTGATGCACACCTTGAATGTTGTGCCTTGCGCATTCAGCTACCCTTGTGCGTGAGTGTCTGCAAACACAAACTGCAGTGATGTGTCAGTGGTTCCTCATCGATTCTGCTTGTGTTTTGAAACTCATAACGCCTTTTTTTAGGGCTTTAAGCAACATAGCTTTCCACTCTGAGCATTTATTTTTTAAGTTCGAAGTTTATTGTAGTTTCTCACTAGTTTGTTTGGGAATAAGGAAATAGCAAGGATCGGCTTTTAAAGGCATATAAAAGCTATTTCTTTATTACTTGCAATTATAGTCTTTGTTAAACAAAATGGTTTTTATAGGTTTTTTGTTTACTTTTCAATTTCCATGGATTCCTTGCATTACTCCCTCAGAATTATTTCTGCCCAAATGCATGGCCTGATGATCAGTGGTTTAACTTTCTTCCTATTATCAGCAAGAGGCTGGGAAAACGGGTAAGCTCCTTGCTTAATTTTGCAATAGAATAGGCAGAAAGCCTGAACGGCATCTCTTCTTGCTTTGTTTTTCTTCTCTTTCCTGCCAGGTCAATCGCCTCACTCCTAATACTCTTGGAAATACCCAAGAACTGGAATTGTTCATTTTAAAACACAGAGGAGCCCTGTGTTGGTTCGGTTCTCTCTGCACAGTTTAGATGGGACCCAGCTGCCCATCAGTTGCTCTTGTGTGGATTGAGGCAGCTCCTTTCCCTGGATTTAAAGAGGAACTGGATCTAATTTACAGTTCCAAACTCTCTCTTAGCTGACGTGAGCTTAAAGGCTGCAGAGTACCCAGATTTTCACAAGGTCCCCGGATTTCTGTCGTGTTTAGGGACGATGACAAATACATGGTGGGGAGGCATGAGAGAATTACTTCCCACAGAAGGCAGGCAGTTTGGGGAGGCAAAAAGAGGGATTCAGAGCTTTGACTGCTTTTTCATTGAGCATTAGTTAGAAGATGAGAGAGAATTTTTTTTTACTGTTTTTCCCCTTCTTTCCCATATTAAAGTTATGGACCAAAAGGTACAGCAAATGAAAATAAGCCCAACTGTATTGCATTCTTAAAACCATAGTTATTTGTACCATCAGTGAGTCTGGTCCAAAAACTTCAGAGTTTCCAAGTTACATTTTGGTCATGATTTCCCAGCTATGCACTGTTGGAAGGTGCTACATGACTAACATGCAAAAGGCCCAAGTAGTTGATGAGAATATGGCTTTGGCATATGCCAGTGGCCACTAGGACCTTTTGATGCTTAATGCTTTATCTTTAGGAAAATGCCAGCTGCACAGGAGCAGTGATATTTTTTTTTTTTCAGAATGATTTTGAACATGCTTTTTCTTACTAATACAATGATCATTCCTCCCCACAGGTTGAAACAATACCTCATAACTGCTTAAGGCTAAGACCAATGCTTAACTTTACTTTGAATGTAGTTCTTCTGTGGTTTTGTGTTGTGGATGGACTTACTGGATGTGTACCTTTTTAATGTCTATAAACAACTTCACCTTTTTATGGAACAACTGAAAATGTTCATAGCAGCTCATGTCACACTTCTTTCTCTAAAGTGTTGTAAAATACGTAAGCACCATGCAGTTTTTATTCAGATGACCAATCTCAGTTGTTGGGTTTTTGTGTATGGGTTGGTTTTTTTTAAATCTTCTCACATGTGTTCATCATTTAGGTGAAATAAACTTGGGCACTAGGCTCTACTTTCCATGCAAGTTCATTAAGGAGTGAACATTGTCTTTTAAAAAAAGATACTGTGCTTTAATGTTCTTTAGCCATCTGTTAAATTACTTTGTGTGTGTATGTGTGTGTATGTGTATGTGCCCACATTGGGCTTCTCAGACCTGTGGCTGTCTGCAGTGTCTCAGCCGTCAGAATGAAAACATTATCAATCAGTATCCAACAACAGCTGGTTTTGACAAGCTTCTGTCTGCTGCCTAATGCTTTACAACTTGTCAGTAAGACCTCTTTGTCTACTTGCTCTGAGCTGGTAATCTTACTGCTTCCATGTTGTGTCCTGTACTTGTACTTCTAGCATTTGTATGGAAAAAAAGTTAAATCTTAGTGGGTTTTGATACTCTTTCTTGCTGTATGATGCTCCATGTGTATCTTAGCTTGCCTCTTCAAATGCTCTATACAAAAATCTGTGATGTATTATTTCATTTAAGTTCTTGCATTTCATGATATTTATAGAAGTTGCAGATTTTTGTACTGTATTAGTTAATACAGTTGCCTTTTTGTAATGGCAATTAATTTATATTACAAAATTTTGTATCTTTACTGTAGTCAAAAGTATTAGTTAACTGCCATATTATCTTGACTTTATACTAAAAATACAGTGTCTATACACAGAAGTTGACCCATTCAAGTGGACAACTGCTGTCATGAGGAACTTGTACTGTTTGTGATTTATACATGATTTCCACTATCAAAAAAAAACAAGAAAAAAAAGAAAATAAACACTGTGTAGAGTTGAGTTGCTAAGTTTGGATTTCTTGAGTAGCAGCCAGTTTGGGAGTATTACCTTCATTTGGAATCTTCAAGATAAATTGTTTACTCCTAGGTGAAAACAAATATTACTGTATAATCATTGCTAAATTATATGTAGTTACACATTTACACACACACACACACATATATAAAAAACAGAAACTTCCAAAAATTGGCTGATTTATTTCCATAGCAAGATGTTGTTACTCTGGAAATATATTTGAAACGTACTGCGTGTTTATTGGTGGAAGAGATTGGAATAATTTTTATACAATTATTCCATAATGTTAAACTGAAGGACATTTTATATGAGTAGAAATTATTTTTAAATAAAGTGACATGGCAAAGTACATCTAACAAAAAAAAGCTACAGACATTGAGGAAAGGAAAATACTATGGGAAAAATAAAAGCTTGCTGAGACAACTCAATATTATGCTATCAAACACTGTTTCAGTAGAAGAGACTCTCACAACACAAGTTGTAACAGCTGATGGGAGTGCAGCACTGCTGAGCCAGACTGGAGTTGCTGATTCAGCTACTGAGGTATGCTTTTTTCACTTTATTATTTTTAAATCTGCCTCTTACCAAGACTAGGATTGAAATGAAAGACTTGTAAACTCAGAATATTTTTTTAATTCTTTTGTTTCATATAAGTAGGAACTGAAAATCTGCTAATCATGCCTCATTTGATAGCTCTTGAAAGAATTTTCATTAGCTCATTAGCCCTTTGACCTAATAGTTCAATCAAATAAAAACATCTGTTTGTGTCAGCTGTAGGGTTAGTCATCCAGGGCCTAGGTTAATGTGAGGATGCGAGAGAGTCCCATATCCCACGTGAAAACAAAAACCATACCTTTTTCAGTATCTACAGTTGAAAAGGATGCCTGAAATCAAGTAGAGCTGCTGAATTCTGTTAGGTGAAGAGACTGAAAAAGCTCATTACCCTTCTCAATCCTCAGCCCTTGTGGGTGAACTGACTAACTTCATTGTGTGGGTTGGACTGAAGAGCAGGTCTAATTTAACTAGTTCTGAGACATTTATGCCTGATGCTAGCTGCTTATAATGTATTTTAGCTTTTATCACAGCTGTATTTAGAGAAGCCAAGGTATGCTGTATATATTGCTTGTTCATTCATGAGATTTCATAGGAAAATGTAATATGTGGTATTGTGGTGGGTTTTGATGGAATATATTCAGGACAGCCTTGTTTGTGGAGTGTATGTTTGTGCATCAAGCATGTTGAGCATTTCGATTTACGATGTCTTAAATATGCCTTAATTTTTTAATCATTGAAACTGTCTAGAAAAGGGAGGTATTCAAATGTGAATATTGGTGCTAACAGTAGCCTGTGCAGCTCCAATTACCTGTGGAAGTAAAGTAGGGAGAACAGAAGAGAGATATTTTAATCGTCTGGTTGTCAGGTTTACAGTAAAACCAACAAAACTGTTCAGAAAAAGGTCCTGTGCTGGTTTGGGATGATTATGGAAAATTAAGAGATGAGGGTGTGAAGGGGAGGAATGACATAATCCGTGCCCAGCCATGCTACTATTATGTGCATAGAGGGATTCCTTGCCTGAAAATAGTCTGGGTTTGGTAAAGACCCTATTTGTAATGAAAAGCTGTTGTATAGTTCCTTTCTAAGCACAGAAAAATTTCCTTACACATAAAAAAATCTGTACATATATTGGAGAACCTGCCCACATGCTAATAAGTAAGAGGCATGAATTGTACTGATTATGCTTGTGTGCAATATAAGGAAAGCCATTCACAATTAATTTTCTCAGTTCTCACTCTTAGATTGTGAGCTAAAACTGACAAGAAATAAAACCAGCAATCACAGCACTTCTTTTTAACCTGTCACCTTGAAATAGCTAAATGCTGTTGTTCATTTTTATTACTATGCCATGTAACTATAATTTATTGCATTTCAGTGTGCACTGGAAAGTATTTGCATGTATTAAGTAAAACAAGACAAAAATAAATCCTTTTGTGGTTTGGCAACTTCCATGTATGAAGAACTGCCCTCTTTCTAAGCAGACATTTACCGTTGGAGTACAGAAGCCTCATATTATAGCTTTGTTATAAATTGCTGCTAACTGAATGCTAAATCACAGAAATCCCTAACAAAGGATCTGGTACTGTTTAAATGCATAGTCCCAAAGATAGTGTGGAGGAGAGAGCAAAATCATGACTTGCATATGCACGTTGTAAAACCAAACCAAGTTTAATGGCCAATCACATAGCAAAGTATTTGGTATTTTAACAATGTGACAGTCTTGGATTTGGAAGGCTGATAGATTTTTCAGGATCAAC
>JAVKLA010000074.1:64641491-64653028 GCA_034782735.1 Sagittarius serpentarius
AACATACAATATGTTTTTATTTAATGCAAAGAGATGCAAGAAAAAAAACAAGTTGACCTCTCTCCAGTAAGTTTTCTCAAGAACATTGCAAAATAACATGTAAACTCCCTTGGCCTTTTCAACCTTTCCAGATGCATCATTCTCCTGGGTAGCTAGACAGATGTAGAGTCAAGTGGGAGTGCAGATAAGCTTGTTGGATACCACCACTGTACTGAGATATGTAGGCCTCCATATGGTAAGGTACATGCCATCATTTTTTTCCCCATTTTAAACTTTCCTATGAGGAAAGTCTAGCCGTATCTGCAGTTACAGAACAAAGGAAAAAATTTATAAAATAGCTCTTTCATTTAATCATTTATGGGATGTTATATATGGAATACATAAAATTTACAATATTTATTTCTCCTTCAGAATTTCTGGGGTTTTTCCTCATCTGTGGAAATTACTTGCTCTTACTGAGCAGTGTCTGATCTGCATGTCTGTATTCTGTGGTTACTTTAACACCACAGTGTATCAGATTCAGTTTCTTGAACTAGAAAGTATAGGAAATTCAGAGAGAAAAATATTACCAAAGTAACTTGATTAAAGAGTGCTGTAGGGAAGATCGATGTGCATGCTCAAAATGGCACTCAGAGAAAATGTTGTGTTTAAAAACAGTAAAAACCATTACATTGATGTTTCAGAGGATGTAAATGTGAGATTGTGTTATCAGAATTACTTTAGTGTCAGATATACTTACCTATAATTGACTTTATTTTGAAACTTTGTCATCTATCCTCATTTCTCCATCTGCCTTTTTAACATATCTTTCCAAACAGCCCATGGTCTGGATTTCATTCCTGGTAAAATTCCCTGTTCTCCTGCAGTTACCCCAGTGTCAAAATTAGGGCATAACTGGCCCACCTTCATGCTAAAGCAGTTGATCATCTCTCTTACAGGGACTTACAGCTCTTGTTTTCCAGAGCTATGGGGACAGTGGTGCTGATGGTCTCCTAAAACATTGGGATTATACCTTTTCCCCTCCATCTGTGAATTCTCTTCATGTCTGCAGCATTTACACTGCATGGAATGTGTCTCTAGTGGAAGAAAAGTCTTCAGTAGATGAAAGGACAGAGCAGAAATATTTGAAGCAAGGGAGCATTTCCACAGCAGTGACTGAGCGCAGGGTGAATTTGACAGATCTATACAAACTGACTAGAGGGGATGATGAGTATGACCTTCCCTCGCTTAGGACAAATGTATTTCAGAAACAGAGAATTAGTTTCTTGTTCCAGCACTTGCAAAAAAAACCCTGATCCTTCGTCATGGTATCCTTGGCTTGGGTCTTAAACTCAGGCAGAAGAGGTGAATTTCTTCTCTCTGGCTGGCCAGATCACTCTACTTTCCCCGGGGCAGGCAGGTTTACTTTTTTTTTGCATCTCAAGGCCATCATGCTGGTCTCTGACTAAGCAGGTCTAGTGCTTACCCAGAAACTTTGACTAGGTCAGAATATTGCTCCTTATCTGACCTGTTCAGCTGAAAACATAGAAACCCAGTAAACTTTCATAAATTTCCTGCTTCACTTCTTGATCTTCAAGACCCTAAAAATGGCCTTAACATCCAAAGGATGATACCTCCTTTTCATATAGCCCTAGTAGCTATGAGACCCTGGAATGCCTTCAGCAGTGACCTCTGGGTGGCTACAGGCAACATCTTCTTAAGGGAAGGTGGCATCGGTGGCACAGTTCAGCAAAAAGGCTAACAAACATCATAGCTTAGCTCCTTTAACAACATGGCACAAAGCCAGTAGCTCTGATCAGACCATTTCCAGACAACATCTCAAAATCGTTCTGGGAAATGTTTTCTTAACTGGCTATTTATCTCAGATTCCCTCTCGCCCTTTCAAGCAATTGAAATCTTGCTGGGAAAAAAGGCATTTTTTAGAATTTGACATAAAACTTAGTGTTGGGAGTATTAAGGAAGTAGCGTTGTCTTTCAAGGCTGGCCATTATGTCTGGAGCCTTCCACAGACTCTCCATTGCCTCTCTGATAGGAGCCAGGACCCATCATGCTGCTGATGTTCAGGCCATCATCACATCAACAATTGTTTACAGGTGTATGTCACAGTTTGAAGTATGCATGGGTTTTAGATGGCAACTGCTACATGATCTGTAGCTAAACTATCTTGCCATTCAGACAGTCTGTCTGGGCAGTGCTAGCTTCAGCTCTCTAGGGAAGATGTTTTGTCTGATATAATGGTAGTTAATCCATTTCTATCACTTCTTCTCCTCACATCAATATTTAATCAATGCCATAGTTCCGTGCTGTTGGAACATCCTCTCTTATCATCATTATTCTCCTATGACTCTTTCTCCTTTGTTATCCAAATAGCTTTACAAGCCCACAGAATTAAGCCTCACAACATCCTCTACAAAAGCGAGGACTTTTTTCCTTTCATTTTGCAGAAAGGGAGGTCAAATGCAGAGTGATTTTTGACTTGAAGATCATCTGGACTCTGAAGCAAAGCTGGTGTTTGAATGTAGGCTCTCACTGTAGAGCTTTCCCTATGCAACTAAGGCCTTCCAAAGATGAGACCAGCAAAGCAAGGGTGTAGTCCTTTCACGTTAAGCTTACCAAGGCACTTTCACTTTGGTAACCCAACCAAATTTCTCTGCTAACAAGGGGCTTGATTTCATTAATCACAACTAACATGTCCTGTTGTACCTTGCAAACGGTTAAAACTCTCTTCTGCAGCTGTTTCAGAGGAGACAAGGTGGTGTTCCAGCACAGCTTGGGTTTTAGTTTTGCCCTTTGGGATAAAAGCTAAGTTTTGCATTGCAGTACTATGGTTTTATGGAGGCAACGTGTGTGCAATAGTGTAATTTCACCTAATGCAGGAATTGTATACTTAGGTCTTGGCTCCTATTAAGAAGATTGAATTATGGCTTTCATGAAAGACTAGTAGAGTCTTTTGTCTAAGCAGTTCATAGATTTTGGCTTTGTCTTTTTGATGTGTTCTATACAAGAAAGAATCTATTAGATGTAGTTTGTTTCTTTCAGCTGTAGCTAAACATTTACGTGTATCTTTTGAACAATGTGAACTCAAACCCAGTCAGCCACAAAGAAAGGATATCTGTTCACAATTTAGAATCTGTTCTATTACATATTTCAAACCCTTGCTATTGGGTTAAATTATACTACCAACTATCTTAGATTTATGGACAGTTCATGTTGTTATTTAAATGTATTACTCATTTCTTTACTATAATTCAAATCAATTAGTTTCTACCTTTCTGGCAATGTGAAGTTCAGATTTGCATGTAAGCTGACCTATGGAACTGTATACTGTGGTTCTCAAAGTTCAAACTGATTCTGTTTAAACCAAATGGGTTCAAGTGGCTGTTTCAGCCTCAAATATTTTGAAATATGTTAAATTTATGTACAGTTTTAGTGGAAAAATAGTGACAGAGATTAAAATTTTCTTAAAAAGTAAGTTATTTAAGATTAACTTGTTTTTAAATGAAAATGTAGTTGCAAATAAGATGTGCCATAATTTTGTATCTCTTCTGAACGTGATATATCCATCTGTACAGTTATCCCTGACTCACCAGAGCTGAATAGCAAATGAGCAGTGGTAATACCACACAGTGAATCACCAGTGCCACTTCTTGCAACCCATGCTTGGTTTTTCATTAGGTCTGTATCTACCTACTGTTCTTCGTGATCCGAAAGGACTGCATACAGATGTATTGCAGCAGATGCTTGATTTAGGAACATGTGGTGGAAGTATATGCCTAGTTTCTTTCTGTTTTCCTTCTGCAGTTGATTTCTCCATACTATTTCATTCAAGATTAATTTCCATCCATCTTATTTTCCCTGTCCTAATCCTTTCCAATACAATGCGCTGGGATAACTAATACCCAGGTGAACCTTCAGGCTCCTTCTCATTTCTTTGGTAGTGGGTTTATGGGGAGAAGTGTATTTCTGCCCTATCCTCATCCCTTGCTCTTCATCCTCAGACCCTGGCGTTAGCACCGGTGCTGTATCCTCAGTTTCCACCATGGCAATGTAGAGGAACAGTACTGGGAAGCAAAGTTTGCACTGAGCAGTGTATCCCTTTCTCAGAGAAACCCAATCTAATAATCTACCACACTCCAAAGTTTTACAAACATTTGTTTTACTTCGCAGTTCTCAAGCTAAAATAAACTGGTTGACTGATTAAGTGTAGCTTTATTGTAAATCTTCTAACAGTCATCTATCTTCTACAACCTGCACACACCAGGGCAGCAAGCACAATCGCAGAGCTTCACTGAAAGGAGATAAGTTTGTTGCAGATTCTAAACATATGACACAATTTTGGTGCTGTATCATTTCAATTTTGTGCTGTTATCATTTCAGTTAAGAGATTGCTGTTTCTTTTGTTCATGGAGACAAAAGGAAAGCAAGCCAACACATAACAGGCAGTCCGTGGTTTGCAGTATTGAAACAGATGAAGCATGTTTCACTATCTTAACTGTATCAGTGCACTCAAGCTGGATAAACGAACTGAAGAGGCTTCTGACCCTAAATAATGGTGTTAAAAATGCCTAATTCAATTACACTGAATATCAACCAACTCTGTTTTTAAGAGGTTGTATCTACTCTGTCTGTATTCAGTCCCATTTCTCCCCCCATATCCTCCTGCCGCTTTTCCTCGTTAATTCATTTAAACAGGGTTTCTTTCTGCTCAATTTGC
This sequence comes from Sagittarius serpentarius, assembly GCA_034782735.1. Classification (NCBI taxonomy): domain Eukaryota; kingdom Metazoa; phylum Chordata; class Aves; order Accipitriformes; family Sagittariidae; genus Sagittarius; species Sagittarius serpentarius. The sequence continues at coordinate 64,646,206 of JAVKLA010000074.1, forward strand.
ATTCAAATGGCTGTCAGGGGAATTTATGGAAATAATATAAGGGCTTTTATCATTGTGTATTTAGTCACATGTGCTAATTTTCAAAAGATGAACTTGTCTAGCATCTTAGCAAAAAAAAGAGTAAGAGTCAAGCACCAGCCATGTCATGGCTACAAAGCCAAGAATGCCCAGACCAGTGTGGCTGAAAATTAAAACCAAAACCAGAAGGCCCAATTAATGATTTCTTGGCTCAATTGATATACCTTTGTCTGTTGTTTTAGATGGCCCATCCCACTCATGGTCTGGCAGCTCTTTTCTGCTTCTTCCTCCTCCTTTGTAGCAAAAACTACCCATTTCTAGACCCAGCATACAATAGCATCTCCCCTTCTTTGTCTCTAGCAGTGAAACACAAATATACAGAGTTTTGGAAATATCACTTTGTGTGCTGTTTCTTTTTCTTAACTGGTGTTACAGCAATAGTGGGGCACATCTCTTTTTCTGTCAATTAGCAGGAATTCCTCAAAGGCCACCATGAAACACCACCGGCTACCTGTGTGGATTGAGGCTCTGAAAGCTGAATCTGCCCCCTTTTCTTCTCAAACTGGCAACCAGCAGATTTTCCAGCCCCCACGGTATTTGGTGTCATCTTCAGCAAACTCACAGCCAAGACAAACTTTATTTTGACCAACCCTGGCACTGGTGGCTTATCAATTTGAGCATGTAGTTATTGCTCAGGCAACATGAGATGCTTGTTGGTCTGCCTCATTTCAAACCCAGGTAACTTTACTTGTTCTTTTTGGCACTTGATGACAAATACTTCCTCTTCCTTTTTCCTGAAAACTGCAGAAATTAGTACAAAAGGAGACTTCCATAGAGCATTTAAGTTGTTAATAAAAGTAATTTCTGGCAGGACTGTGGTGGTTTTTCAGATAAAATAATAGAGATTTCTTTTTCAAGATTTTTTTTTTTGTCTACCATTAAGCTACAACAATGGCAACTTATCCGTTATCTTTTACATATTTTCTAAAAGAAAGGGAGAAGCTGTCCAGTGTAAACATGAAAATGACACATTTCAAGCCATTCAACCTAGTTAAAAGTTGTTAGATAGTTTGTGTTACACTACCCTCTTATTTAAAAAGTAAACTATTATATAACACCAAAAAAGAGTGCTATTTCTTATGTGCCTGCTAGTTACTGATTTATTTGTGAAATTCTTAGAAGGGAGGAGGGTCAAAGGGGGAGTCACAAAAGCTTTCGAATCTGCAGATCAAGAAAAGTTATGCTATGTCCAAATATATTTAGTGAATGATAATGCAAACCACAGACAAATATAGAAAAGAGGAGAAAATAAATTCTCTGGCTCAAGCTGGGAATTTATTGAATGCTTAGAGCCAGAGAAACGATAATTTAGAGGGGAGTATTTCCTTGGATTCTGCACTACCAATAAATCATTGCTGGTCGTGCAATTTTTAGTAGTCCCAGCAACGATTACATCTTGCATACACTGGTCACACTTAGAAACTACATATTTTTCTTTGTTCTGCTCTCTATATTACTAATGCTCTGGGTGCTCTCAGGTGCTGAGGAATAACATTTTCTGTATACAAAGAAAGAGGCATGTGTCTGTCTTTATACACACTCACACCTATACATGTGCATACACCACCCCTTGGGTCCAAGGAAAATGTTATGTATGATATAATTTTTTTTTCAGAATTGCCATCAGTAAATATAAGATTTCATAAAATAGGTAGAAATCCTAAAATTTAAATGAAATTCTATTTCTGAGCATATTTTCCCTATAGAGAGGACAAGAAGAAACAAAACCTGCCAGTCTGCCTCAGCTGGTGTGAAAATGGGTAGCTTTGTGTTCATAAATGGCTTCAGATTCTTTGGAGAAAGGCAGGTACTAGGGGCAAAGTATTATTTCATCAGACTTGCAGTGTATAATGTCTTTACCTTAAGCAATTGTTATTCCTTGGGATGTGAATGTGGGTAGGGAAAATGCTGTAGTAAACTGGGGGAACAGCCTCTAGAGGTGGGTGCTGGTAAAGCACCAGCCGTAAGAGCACAAAGCCTGCAGTGATGGGGGAAGGAAGGAGCATAGCTCACATTTTTTTAAGGGAAGGAGTATATATGCATCTTTCAAGCCACTGGGAGAGCTTTCACTAACGCAGCTATGAAGGAAGGTTATGAAAGTTTGTAATAATTGTTGGGTCAGAAAACCTTTCTCCCAAAAAGGTCAATAGGTGAAAATGCCCAATGCCCATCAGTCAAGAATAAAAGAAGTTACCAGAGGTTAAGTGGTAAAAAGTTTTAAAAAGATGCTTATGAACATCTGTGAAGGACACAGAGTACTTTCTGGAAAGCAGAGTTGTTGCTCCATCCCTGCGGAGCTGGTGGAAGGACAGCCCAGAGACTGCAGATGAAAACCCTGGCACCAAGCGGTAAGACCGTCGCTCAAGGAGAGCCTGCTGAGAGGAACAGTGAACCACCAGCCAAGCTACAGCAGTGATGGAGAAAACTTTCTGCAGACTACAGAAGACAGTGCCAGGTGTGCTGCTACTAGGGAAGCCACTGGGTTGACTGGACAAAGCCTGGAAGCAAGATTTGATCTTTCTTCGAAAATTCACCAAAATAAAATGTCAAGGCAAATCTATCACAAAGCTGTGGCTGACTTAGGTGTTGTCACAGTGTTGAAGAACTGTTATTGACCTAAGTATTAGCAGAGCAAATTGCAAATTAAAGGATTTTTTTTTAAGTTTGTCTTTTAAGCAGCTCATTAATATACTTAAAGTAGACACTGGATGAATGATCTTCTAGAGGTTCTTCTAGGCTGAAAATGTGTAACAGAAAGAGCAACAGAGCTATTGACAATGGAAAACAAAAAATGGGGATTGTAAAAGTGCAGAACATCTGTAGTTTCCAAGCTGAATTGACTAAGTGCAAACCTCTAAAGAACTGAGGGAAAAAATCCTGATCTTTAAAGTTAGAAATGCGTGACTAGAGCAATTTCAATGCCTTTGAGTGAAATGTCAGGTCTCCCAGTTTCTGCAGTACAGATAAAACTGGATTGGAGATTATGCCAGCTTGCAATCACCCTGTTTGCACTGCTCCCCCGGTGATGCGGAACAACAATCAGGCCCTACACTCAGATTCAATTTCGTTACAACTGGCAATCTGATGTGGTTAGTTGAAATAAACCAAAGAGAGTTGTTCTGCTGAAGCTCAAACTGTTGTTCTTTACAGAAGAAAAGCTCAGCTAGACCAACTAATAAAGCCAAGTGGAAGACTTATCCTATTTGGGCATCTGAGTGTTAACTATCTCCCTAGACAACACCCATTTCAGAAATACTGAACTATTTAGTGTCTCTGAAACATCTGGACTTTCTACTTGTTTCATAAGTCTCTAACAAAAAATATCTGCACATCATCCATCAATCCACGGCCACATTCTTTTCTCACCCTATCATGATTAGATTCCTTGGGAGTTTGTAGAGGTTTTTTCTCCCAGTTTTTCTTGGACATCCTTGTATTATTAATGGGCTCGATATGTGCTCATTTTGAGCCATTAGAATTTTAACTAGTGTTTTTAGTAGTTGTGATATAAGCTGAAGAAATGGGGACTTTTGGGGACCTGACCTCTTTCCTTAGCCACAACAGACCCATTCTGGCAAAACTGAGACAGAGCTCATTCACTGTTTGAAGAAAATCCCCCACCTATTGAGATATGGAGAGCAGTGGTGCAGTGTTTTGTCCAAGACAATTTTTTGAACAGTTGTTCCATTGAAAAAGAGCTGTATGGCCTGCGTGGACCTCATCTCAAAGAACTGTTCCGTTAGTGTAAGCAGTCAGTGTTTACCTGCGCTATGTCTATCATGAAATTAAAGACTAATTACCTATCGTACTGTGGAAGTGCCATTCTCCTTCCACTTTAAAAGTCAGTAAATGGATGGGGAAATCTGGCCCAACCACATGGGCTGGTACTGAGGAATGTTTCTTGCAGAAGGAGGAGGGCAGCCTGCCATCAGGTGGCTTTAAGCGGAGGCCGAGCCCTTCTGGCCAGCACACGTTCCTCCCCAGCTTATGCTGCTGGGCACTTTGCCTTTCTCTCCCACCTTCGCACCAGCGTCCTTTTTCCACATGAGTTTTTCAGCCAGATGAGCTCCCTGACCCATCTCAATATGCAATTGCATGTGTGCAATCAGTGCAAGACAGTTGTAAAATTAGTTAGCTGTAAAACTGCTGAACTGGGAGCAGGAGGGAAGGTGGGGGCAGAGGAATCCAGCCTGAAACCATCTGGGGCTGCCACAGCAGAGTTTCTCATGCGCTGAGCAACATCTCAGAGCCGGCCGGTTTGCTGCCAGGTAATGCAAGGAGCCGGCTGATAGCAGAGTCTTGTGTGGGGATTGTTTCATCTGTCAGGCTGCCAGCGGATACACAACAATTGCAATCATCTCCACCGCTCCTCCCTGCCACAAAGATTAGGGGAGTTAGTCATGTGGAGCAGGGCTACAAGACTTAGGAGAGATGATAACAATGCACAAACATTAGACTGGTGTAAGTATCAAGGAGAAAAAGGATGGTTCAAGGATGTGTGTAATTAAGAATAATGGGTTGAAGAAAAAAAACATCTTTTTAGGTATGTGACTGTTTTTATATGACCTCTGTTTGGAACTCGGAGAATAAAACAGGAGGAATACACAGTCTCCTGAAACAATATTACAAAGTGAGACCTTGCTCCTGAAAATAAATCAGTGTGTCAGACTTCAGCTCATTGATTTTATTTGTCTGAATCTCAGACTAATTAAGAAAAAAACAGTCTGAAGAGCAGACCCAGCTTTCTGATCAGCCTGTGAAATAGTCCTGCTGGGGGAAATTGAGAGATGTTTTGTATAGTTAAAAATTCTAGGAACTCTGCTGTTATTATCAGATAATTCATCTCTTTTCAGTAATAATCTTGATAATAGAAGTGGCCTGAAAAACCATGTCTGACAAAAGGAGTGAAGAATGTATGTAAAATGTTATTATTTTCCCTTATGACCAGTTTTTCTACTAGGCAGGGACAAAAAATCAGAAGAACATTGGCAACAATATGTGGACAAAATAGCTTTTTATCAAACAATTGAACAAAAGTGTCCCGTAAAAGCCCAGACCACAGGAAGAGGAGCTGGCACCTCTCCCTCTCCCCAGACTGGGAGGTAAGAACCTGATCTCTTCATGTGACATAAGTAATAAAGGGGGAAGGCATGGTGGACTGGTGAGTGCAGAGGTGTCCTAAGTGCTGCTGACAAGACCCCCCCAATCAAACATCCAGCAGCTCTTAACCGATGGTGTCACCTGTTAGCACCCACTGCTCCATAGCCATTCCAGCTCTTTAGCCAGACATTTGCTTTGCCACCAGGTGCTTGGGGTGAAGGGCTGCACGTAAAATCCAAGTATTTGCTGCTCCCCACACATGGTAACTCTAGGAGATGTGGAAAAGGGATGTAGGGTCTGAGACATCCTCTGAGGTTGCAGGTGGTGGGGGACAAGGTGTGGAAAAGAGAGAAAAAGGGAATGGTGAGAAGAGGAGGAAAGAGACAGCAGAGGAAAGATGGGAGGGCAGTAAGAACAGTGGAAGCATATCAGTAAGGAAACGGGAGACAAGTGGACAAAGGGAGGAGTACTTTGTACCAAAAACACACTTCAGGCATATGAGATACTCTCTGTGTCACTATCTTATTTTATCACAGTGCTCATCCATGCTTCTTGTGTCACGCTGCTGCTCCTATGTGCCTTTGCCCAGCAAATCCTGCCGAACAGCCAGATGAGCTTGCACTGTGCTTGTACTACACGAAGGCAGTTACAGCTGCCCTTCCAGGCTGGGAACTCGGGAAAAGGGAAAGAAAAGAAATTGCATTCTGCAAGACCTGATGTTCTTCCAAGTACCTGAGCCAGAAAATAGGTAAACGTAATAGGGATTTAATATCTTGTCAGCACTAATTAAAGTTACGCGTTTGCCAGCAAAGCCATTACAGACCACCTTTTCAGGCACTTAGAACTTGGCTGTAATCATATGTTCTGGGAGTAACAAATTTTCTGTAGTTATAAAATAAAAAGTCATTGTGGGGCTGTTGAAACAATGGAATTTGGGACTGCCAAAATGTGATTATCAGTGCGGGAAGATGGGAAGGTATGGGAGGAGGAAGAGCGTCTTCTCAAGATATTGAATAGTAATTAGAGATAAAAGTAGGGCTCAAACTTAGGCAACTATCTTAAATTAATAAACTCTAGAGGTTGCTGTAAGATTTAATTAAAGACTGGTATAAACAACCAGGATTTTCACTGTCTTCTGAAACCTGATAACCACAGGCTTTGGCAGATTACCAGAAGAACCAGTCTCATCAGTGGGGATCCCAGAACTGCCTTGCTTCTGCTCCTGGAACTAAAAACACCATGAACCACGAAGAAAAATGAAAGCAGCAGATTGTGGCAACTGTGCAGTGAGATAAAGGGAAAGCAGCCCTTCATCAGGTAGGTAGCTCTAAGATTACTCAGGGATTGAGAAAAGCATAATCGATACCTTTTATTATACTACAAAACTATTATAGCAAAAGGTTGAGCAGTGGGCTTCTCCCTGCCTCAGCTTAAGGATTCTTCAGCCAAGGTTTGTAAGTGAAAACAAGGAACTGATCCTTCCAGATGTGTTGAATACCAGGCATTAAGCATAAAACTCATACAGTTCATTCTGCCCTACATCTTCCCTGAAGTAGGGCTGCAGCTCACAGGCTTTCACCGTCCTGAAAAGAGCCTCAGTATGAAACAGGTGCAACCCGATGCTGATGTCCAGCCTCTAGAATGA
>JAVKLA010000074.1:64669557-64694847 GCA_034782735.1 Sagittarius serpentarius
AATTCTCCATGTCACTCTAGTGGGGACATGTCATGTGTTCAAGAATCCACACAGGATTCATATTCTACACACATAACAAAAGTTTCAGTGACTGACTTAGAAATCATAACTTATCTACACTACAGCAGTAATGCAGTAGTATAGTAGCTAAAATGATAGATCTGAATTATATGTCACTTTTTTTTTCAGAGCATGACAAAGAAATGCACCTCTCCCCTCCCAAAGGTATTTTGTGTTCTGGGCATTGTCCTTCTTCCTCATCAGAACACATGCCTGCTTTAATTGCTGCTTACATATAGTCAGTCCAAAGAATAAGATTTGCAGAATTTGTGCAGAATTTTTTAGCAGCAGGTTGATTAATTTCTGAGAAACTGGATTTTAATACCAGAAACTGTGACAAGATCTTCCTTGTAATGGTGCTGTGCAGTGGCAGGGCATTCAACAGGAAATTCTATAGTAGAATTGCAAGAGAGAGTATGTGTGTATTTATGTGAGGCAACGGAGGTTTTAAAGAACAATATTGTACAGAACAAGAATAATGTGGATTATTCATTATACATATAATATTATAAGGAGGAGAAAAATTTGTTGTTATGCATTGGAATCCAGGAAAAATGTCCATTACTTTGTAACTCTTTCTTACATGAAATGCATGTTGCTGCATGCTCTTCTCTGTAAGCTCTGGGACAGCCACTGAAATCCCCGTAGAGGGCTATTGCACAGGTACACCAATGCACAACAACTGGCTAAAACATTTACACCTTAAAAAAACGACATCCATGGGAATGTGTTACATGTTGCTGCAGTTCTTGCAGACCTCCATCATGTTACATCCTCCCTATTAAGACACAGCAACAAAGATTTAGCAAGGTTTATAAAGCTCTAGTGGGAACGGACCTCACTGCCCACTGGGCCCCTGGGTAAGAGGAACCCTTGATTCTGTGTTACTAGAGAAAGTTTGCTGAGCCTGTAGCCGTTGACTAATTCTTCCTCTTGGTGGGAATTATCTTTGGCACAGAGGTTTTCTTGATCTTGCACACTGGTCAGGTACTTTACAACAATAATGCTGACTGGCATGTAGATTCTTTCACATTAAGAACTAAACACATTCAGATTGATCCTTGCCTGGTTAGTTTAAGATCACTTCATCCATCATGAGCTTCTGCCATGCCTCGGCAGAAAGGCACCAGATACACCTAGCAAGAAAAGACACCAAGTGGAAAAGAACACAAGGGACAGGCAGTGCTCAGCTGAGTTAACATTGGGGTTTTTTTTTGTTAAAAGGTCTTATTTCAGGATTGGTTTAGTTTTCTAAATTTCTAAATTAGCCATAAAGCTTTTAATTCTGGACTTTATTTAAAACACAACATCCACTGTGATAAGAATTCAGGCAGTGAAATCATGGGGCAAGATCCTTACTGGCTTACACGGTGAACTGCAAGTACCTGCCTTGCTCCCTGCCATGAAGAAAGCATTCACAGGGTGTGTTTCTTACTGCAGCATTGTTCTTTTTCTTCTGGTCTGGGGCTTCCTGAGAAGTTATAATGGCTTACAGTACCAACAACTACATTTTTAACCACATATGAAATGCCTAAAGAGAAGAAACGCTTGCTGGTGCACTCTTTTGAAAGGCAATGCCGTCTTGGCAGCTTAGGCCGAATGCTTTCTGGGCAGATGATGTAAGAGTAACAGGATACACTGTGATGAATACACTTGCTCCTTCTAGTACACTTGTTCTGGGTGCTCTTCAAGATACCATGTTCAAAAACACAGCAGCAACTTCATCATTCAACAATGAACAGCCAGTTACAGCCTGTTTCGGTGACTTAATCTGTACAAACTTTGTCTCACTTCTGGAATCCTTCAGATTGCTCTTAATGACAATGGTGACTTTGGTAGAGCCTTGAGGATTGTTTAGCTTACACAGTATATTTCATTCTTATCTCTTTATTTCCATTGTTTGTGTGCTACTATTTTATACGACAGTCTAGGGTTGTTACTTCTGACAACTGAGAATATTAATCTCCCTCCAACAGCTCTTCCTGTGCAAGAACCAGCAGTTTCCTCTTCACTGGAACAGCCTAAGAAACAGCATATTGTGGCAAAAAATAGCCACTGCATTTCAGTTTAAAAAAAAAATAAAAATCAGATTTGTGTGCCTATATGTCTTACGATGCATTTATTTTTCGTTGTTTTTCAAAGTGTACCTCTAATTATTACACTGCAATGTATTTAAAAGCCTTGTTCCGGAAAGCTGTTTTAGTAAAGCAACTAATTAAAGTAGCTATGTGCTACACAGTAACCTATTCAGTATATCACTGCTGTCAGTTTTTGAGAATCAGCAAGTTCAAATGATAAACTTTGCCACAGAACTTTGGAATTTCAAGTTAAAGTTCATATTCTGTTTGGCAGCCTGATAAAAGTGAACTTTACTTGGATTCGGATGAAATTTTGATGAAAATTTACTTTGCTTACATTCTTTGCTTCTTTTAGAAGAAATGTTACTGTTGTGGAGGAAGCTAAAGTCTTGATCTGCTGGAAACAGGCAGTTTGATGATTTAACTGAGTTTTTAATAGTAATTTCATCCAAACCTAAAAATTTAGTTATGTTGGTCTTCTTAGCTCTAAGGTTAAGTTATAGTTCATTTAGCGGCATGATTAAGGGAATATGCTTTCAATCATAATAAACACTTCTTTCTTCAGTCTTTAAATGAAGAATAGAATAGTAAAGCTATCAAGGAGTATCTTAACACATTGCCTTTCCTAAACAATTTGGGCTTAGCAAATCAGCATTTGGTTCAACAGTTGCAATCCTGATATACATTGACCACTGCCACACTGCAGTTTGCGGTCTTGATGAATAACTTCCCTTTCTCCTTCATCTATCTTATTTGTGACTACACACAAATAATCACCAGATTAGCAAGCTGTGTTGCAAATGGAAGGTAAATACTAGTAGTCCAATCACCACCATGGGCACTGTCATTCTAGTAAGAAAACAACTCCCATTTGTTGACTATATTCAGCTGACTTTTTCCTCATTGTTTTAAAGTTTATAAGACAAAGTTTGCAGAGAGAGGTGATAACATCTTTAGGCCAACTGATGACATAATTTTCTTCAAAAAACCAACCAAATCAACAAAGAAACTGAAAATGGAGATCTATCCTCAGTACTTCTAATGCTCTAAATTTCTCTGTTTTAAGATAAAGGTCTTATTTTCAAATTTAGTCTAATCTAGGTCCATGGAAATGTCTCCCATATTGAAATAAATTTTTTAAACCCAAAGTATTTCAGTGCCATCAGAAGGCAGTTAAAAACTACAGGCTTAATCAATTCCATGTTTTTTTGAAGCTTCTAATGAGTTAGAAGTTATTTCCTGGAAAACAACAAAAAAAATCAGAACAGTGATTTCTCTTTCCCAGTGCTTATCTGAAAATTTTCAGTGTCGCCATTCAATAAATTGACCAGACTGGTATTCTAGACTCCTTACAACCCAAGTTCAAAATCTGATTTGTAAGTTACTGCCAACTTTCTGACATTTTTACTTCTGAGAAATTCTTAGGCTGTGATGTTTCATAATTATATTATCAAATGCTGGTTGGGTTAACTGCACTTTGTGGCAGAAATATGTTTATTCCATTTCCAGAGCATCATCAGCTCTTATGACAACAAACCAATTTTTGTTCCCATTCTGAATGTTTTGGCTTTGCACTGGGCATGATTTATGGACAAAAGGAAACTGGCTCAATAGAAAACTTCAGGTAAGCCTTCCCTTTTGTCTTCATGCTGAAATGTACTTTGAGTATAGGAAGAGGCCCATTCTTTATGTATGGCCCTGCAAAACAAAAAAAGTCTTTTATAGATATATTCATCTTCTAACATTGCCTGGAGACAAAGCTATAGAGAAAACTATCATCAAAAGAAAAAAGTGCCAGTAGCTAAAATTGTGTATGCTCAACTTGGGGGTGCTTGTCTTGCTGTCTAGTAGACTAGCTGGTCTTAATAATATTGAAGACAACTGTCCTCTGCTATGAGATTATTAGTCTTCTGAAAGTGAATGGCATCCAAAGCTCTTACCACTTATTTTACAAAAAGAATAATTTAACAGAGGAATGTTTGCTAAAATGATTTGGGAAATGGCAAGCCATTAGCATGAGAGGACATTAAAGAAAGATTTTGATGTGTTTAGTTTATTAATCAAAGGCTAAAAAGGAATCTGATTAGGTATTTCAATTCAGAAAGCACTGACCAGAGAGGGAATATTGGTTAATAAGCGGAAAGGTGTATTAACTAGTTATAAATAAAACTAGTCTGGAAATAAGAATAGAAAAAACAGTTTTTCAGGGATGAGCCATTCTGGACTGGTCTTTGAAATGCAAAGGACCACAAGGAATACAATGTTTTGTGCTAGCAACTCACAAACACGTAAGTGGGATTTGATGACAGGATAGAAGTGATCCTGCTGTTGAAAATTAAAACTTGTGATTTGTATCTTTGGGTGGTTAACTTCTTGTACCTGTAACAGAGGCTTGAAAGGAGATTGCATTTCCATATATCTTTTTTGCACCATATTTTAAATACTTTAATCCTGCCAGCTGTTTACCTGCAGGGGCCAGAAAGATTTACATTTGCCCTCAGTGCATAATTTGGCTTTTGGGGAATGAAGGTAGGCAGGGTTACCTTCTTTTGAAGCGTCAGACAATGGCCACAGAAAGTGATGGGATATTGGGGCAGAATTTACTGGTATTTTCATGATACTTAAAAAAAAATCTTTCCCACCTCTGCTCAATTGTTTAGGAAGACCCTTACTGTCAGGTTTGGAGTCCTGTGGATTCCTCTCCCAAATTCAGTGTGTTGACAGAGTCTGTTAACAGTCTTCTCCATTTTTCTGCCTTTCTACATGGTGTTAGGCAGTGCTTACTTTCTAGGATCCCCTAGGCATTTTCCCTTCACAAATATCCTGCTATCGCTAAGGCCTTGGTTGGAACATCGGTGACATATTTAACTTTTCCTATTTTACTCTTGCGTATTATCCCTCATGATGATTTTTGTCTTTATACTGAATGTTTTACGTTAGTTATAGACTGACAGGAAATTTTATACAAGATTTTGAGGTTTCATGGTTCTTCTCAGTCAGAGAAGATATTTTTGTAGACAGCTGTGGAGTATCTATTCATGGTTGGCTGTGATTGAATCCAGGTCCCTCCAAAGACCTACATTTCTTATTATTTAAGTTCACCAAACAGTTGTTGAATCCCCATGACTGTGGCTAGTTGGAATATGTTTGATGCCCTAAAGAATATTAAACATAGGGAACAGCTCCATATATCCTTTATCTGAACATACTGAGAACATGCTGTTTACAGTGGGGATGCGTTTTCTTTGTTTGTTTTTTTTGTTTGTTTTTTAATGGAGACACTACTATGGTCTTTTAGTAAAACCTCCTAGGCTCTGTTTCATCACGTCATCAGCTAGAAGAGTAAGTTCTAGCTTCTGGGGATGCAAGAATATAATAATAACTTCATCTAGGTTTCCATTCTAACTCCATCATGTTGGCAAGCTGGCAACATAGCAGGATTTGGTCTTTGGATAGTGATGCTGAAGACGTAATGTTAGACTCATAGCCTTCTAGGCCAGATGAAGGTTTTTGGTGTAAAAAACCTCTGCAACTTACCTATCATTATTTTTTGGTACTATTCCGAAAGCAGTGGAAAAGATTGGACAACCTACAGTAGGGACCTTGCTCAGCTTTCTAAGATGTCATTTGCCACCTCCTATCCTCAGTCTTGACACTTGGAGACTACAGGCCACTTTGCTTATTGCTTCCAGATGTAAAATGTCAACCTCTAGTTCTGTAAATAGATTTATGATGAGTGAGCTATTTTTTGCGAGAAGAACAGTAACTTCTACTAACGCAGCTCATTCTACATGTTCATCTGCACCTTGTTGGTGCTGCCATGCACATAGCAACAGGAAACCCTGTTCTTCCTAGAACATAAGAAATTCCAGATAGGGCTAAAATTGCTTTTCTAATATATTATGAATTCTCTTCTAAACGTACTGACTGACCAGAGGAGATCTGTTATTCAGGAAATGATCAGCCTTGGAAAATCACCATGAACCACCCTGCTGGAGCTAATATGATATCCAATCACTGAGCAGAACTGTGAAGATCCCTTAGAGAAAAAGCATCTATGTATCCTTATTTGTTATTGAGTGAGTAGCATGTAGTTGGAATTACAGCTCAGCTGTGGGTAAAATGGCATGGGATGTAGAGAGAATACCCAGTGCTGGTGAACAGTATGCAGACATCAAACCAGTTGGATGCCCTTAAGGAAACATTTGAACAGAAGCTGATTTGATTAAGCAGCATTTCAGTCTTTATTTAGCTAGATGGTAAGCATCTCTTCCTATCACTGGATTAGCATTTGCGAGGTATCAACATTGAAATACATAAACACCTAGTCAAAGGATACCAGACTGTTGCTTCTCCTATGGTTGCTGTTTTATACAATCTATTTGTGCAATAAATCTTCACCTGTTGTACATATGCTATACACGCACAATCAGAATACTTAATCCTGGGCTGTTACATGGTCCTCCGTGGAGCCCCAGATACTTCCTTCAGTTATAAATCTGTTAAAAACTTTATAATAGGAGAGTACTAAATGCATGTATACAGCACAATGAATGAGTTAATTTATGGAAATAATTCAAAGCAGACAGAAAATTTATCATGTATTTTACTCTTGGACATGACTTCAGTGGCAGGTGGTAATTGCTTAGTGTCTGAAGATTAAAGGACCACTTTATCAAAATAAGCATACAACCCAGACTTGTCCCACAGGGAGCAGTGTTTCATAAATGCATAAACAGGTTTCATAGCCCATATTCCAAAGATGGGAATATTTCCAAAAGAAGTTGCAGAAGGATTTATGGAGTAAATCTTTATCTGATCGAGGAGAAGGTTCTCATTTAGCTATCTGTTAATGTACAGTATCTTAGTTAGCAATCCATATGGATTCATTTTGGGATAAACTCTGCAGCACTGCTTGCAAAATGGCTTGTTCTTTCCCTCTTTCAACAAAGCCAGTCACCTCAGTCAGGTTGTGAATGTTTTGGTAAGATGCAAGTCATCGACATGTGTTCTAACATACACAGTACATGAAGACTTTCTAGTAATTAAGTGATTGACATGGAAAGATACAACTATTTTAAGGAGAAATTTTGCTTGGGGATTAAGTTAAGGTAGACTTCTATTGGTTCTCAAGAAGCAGAATTAAAATGCTCATAAAAGGCCTTATATTCCCACAAAGATAATGCAAGAAACAAAGTTAAGGAGTCAAAAACCAGTCCCCATTCATTTCACCTATGATGCTAGAAAGGAAGGGCTCAATAACTGCAGAATACACACGCAGCGATTTTTTTGAGACTACAACAAGCTGGATGGATTGCTGCTAAGTTAAGTACAAAGAAACCTTGATGCTTGATCAGACTCCCCAGGTCTCAGGGAAACAGGAGAAGAGCTTATTTGGATGAACATAAGATTGCAAATTTTTTTATCAACATCACTGCAGGTGAAGGTTGTGAGAACAGCCTTACGTATACTGTAACCAGATCCTTCCACCAGACATGCTAGATTGTTTTAGTCTCTGAACCAGGGTGCCAGGTCAGAAATTCTTGCATGTAACAGCGGCAAAATCTGGCTTCAAGAGAAATGGACGTGCCCAATGGCACGTGACTAAGTATTCTCAGATGCAGGCTTACTACTGCCCAGGGATTTCTCTAAAATTGAAGTGAGTTTTACCAATTCCTATTGATGCTCTGAAATCCAAAGTTTGCAAATTTTGTTCTGCAAGATGGCATTAGAAATTACCAAAATTCAGTGGAGGTTTGAGAGGCAGCATATTCTGTCTGTGATCTGGCAAAGAAGATACTCTAAATTAACTGGAAGTGGGCGGGGAAATATTATCCCTGAGGACCTTGCCTGGAAATAAGACATGGAGCTTTTGAAGTTCCTTGCAAAGGAAAATAGAAAAGAGCAACAGAGAAATAAACTAGAGCAAATAACAGTCACAGCAGCTACCTAGGAGACACAAGATCCATCAGTGAGACATTAGGGCCTGGGTCATTCGCATAGGAGACGAGTACCCTGACAGTATCTACAGCCCTTGTGTCAGTCACTTCTTTGGAGCAGTCCTGTTTTGTGCAGATAACTGGATATTAGTTGGGTCAGCAAAAAGGAGAGGAATTCCTTACCCTAAGTCAGGGAATTCACCTGGGATGCAGCAGCAGCAGCAGGTGCCTGTCCCTCGTCTGTGCCTTCCCAGACATTGTACTTTCCTGCTATTGGCTACTCTCACGAAAGTTCAGTGGTTTTGATCTGAAGTTATGCCTGGCTGCAAAATATTTCAAAACTAATGTTTACTTAAGCCATAATTTTCCCAAAAATCACAGTGATTTCAACAACTCAACATTTCCCAATATTACTTAATTTTTTACAGAATATTTCCAAGATTCACAGAACTTTTTATGTTGCTGACAACTCAAAGAGCAGGAGTCTAATAGGTTAAAAAAATTCAAAATGAAGCCTAAAAATAAAACCTTTTTGAGCTAGCTTAGTACTAGATTAATGATATGCCACAGATAAAAAGAGTTAAGCACCTAGACACAACTAGCAATTCTAATCACAGATGACACAGTTGGCTACACTCTGCCATTTTATGCCCTCAAGGATATGGTGAAGGTCATTTAAGTGCACAGATGTGGGATGCTGAGCCTACTGGCCAAAAAAAGGAATTTCAAACTCCATAAGACATAGCACCAGCATGGTGAACACATAACCACATCACTCAAAGACTGTGAATCTTTAAGGCAATGCCCATGGAAAAGAATAAAAGGCCCAACAGGCGCCAGTAAGAACTGGATTTTTGTTTCTGTGACACCATTTGTTTTCTATTATGGATATTTGCGTCTTAGGTTAACATTCCTCCAAGATAAGACCTCATACCTGATAACATTCATCCCCGGGCCAGGCCATGCATCTGTGTCCCTGGCACCGTACAACTGTTACTGTCTGGAATCCAAAATACTCCCAAGAACCACATCACTTTGTGTTTAAGTTGTTTTTTTGTACAGAGACCTGGTCAGAAAAATTGTCCAGGAAGATAAAAATGAATCGTGATCCTGGAAAAGAGACCCTGAGCACGTATGAAAGACCATATGGTAACGATCAAAGTTGAGCAAAAACAAAAAGCTGCTGTCCACCTGCAAAACAGAATTGTCTGAAGATAGTGAAATCGGAATGCTTTGAAGATAAGCCATCACGCAGTGTGGGAAAAAGGAGGCAAGAAGCGAAACCTGGTGTTGAGACAATCTCCTAAGGTGCACTCTGTGATTGGTGGGTGGGGGAGCCAGGTGCTGATTATTTTCTACCCTGTTCTAACATGTAAAAATCAGCAGAAGTGCTAATTGTATTTGTTACCTGCTTTTCCTCACGACCTGCCTTCCAGTGGATAGAAAGCAGGCAGGGGAGGAACTGAAAATAATCTCAGCTCTTTCTTTCAAAACATTTCAGGTTGTAAGTCATCTGCCCTTCCTGAAATGGGATTCCTATATTGTCTTCCACGGTCTTCTCCTGGCTGTCTTCAGGAAGATAAAAGCTAAAGTTCAAACACGGGCTCTGCAATTTCTCTCTCCTGTGCTTCTTAATCATTCTGAAATCCGAAGGTAGGCACTGATGGGAAGTGAGGATGCTATTTTTGAGGTCACACCAAGAGAAGTGAGTATACCTAACTCTCCACTCCTCTATTGCACTCATTGGTAGCATCTATGCCTCCTTCAGAAAGCGTATGGACTCTTGAGACATAGGCAGGACTTTGATATTGAAACAAACTGCTAGTCTGGAGGAAAAAAAAAAAAGTAAAACAGGTATTTCTTCGCCATTCTTTGTAGCAGAGGTGGATGCTTCAGCCATCATTTTTAAAGGAGGCAGAAAAAAACCCCTGAAGGAACTTGAGATAATACGACAAAATAAAAAGACATAATTCAATCTTAACCTGTGCAAAGCAAGGAGATTCAGATAGAGATATAAATTCAACAGTTTCAACATCCCTCAGTTAGAATTTAATTGCTGATCAGTAAAGTATCATCTTTCTCAGACATGAAGAATGGTACTGATGACTGAACTTCATCTGTTTACAGTGGAGATGGCAGTACCGTAACTCGTCTCTGTTTACATGGTTACAAGAACATGAAGGTGCTTATGGTGGCTTCGTCTAGCCCGGGTCCTGTTTCTGATAAGGAGAGAATGTAGACAGCCATCTAGCTCTGTAGGGATGCCTGCCGAGGTGCCTACCTTTGAGTATTCTCACAGCCTCCAGCCATTTGTGCTTCAGGAACGTCTATGCTGGAGGTGGCTTCTATGCGTTTAATAACCCTTAATGATATTTATTCCCCAATAAGTTGTTTAGTCTCTCTTTTGAGACACGAACACTTGGCATTGACATCACACCCGTGGCAACAGACAAAAAGGTACTTTAAAGCTCAGTACATCTCACCTCTTCAGATTTCTACGGTAGCTAAATGAATCAAAATCCACCAACTATTAAAGGAATCCAGTTTAAGTGTGGATATCCACATTGCAGACAGGTGGGTAGTTTTCACATCACCTCACTTTAAAACAGCTATTGTAAGATGTTGCCATTTGCAGTTTTATACCAAGTTCCAGTGATGGGCTGCAGCAAAGTTATTTTAAAGATTTTGGTTATATTCACAGTGGCATTTTTGCTTTTTTATAACCTAGTTATTTAAAGTAATTTTGTTTAAATTATTTTACTTACATAGTTACTACACTTGCGCAAGTACAGCTCTTGGAATCTAATTACTGCACATTCTCAGTGCTCTGGTTCAGTACTGTTTAGGCAAATGTAGCTTTTGCTCCCAAGTTCTGTTTTATATACAGCTGCAAAGAGCAGTTGCAAACTAAGGATCATGAAAGTGGAAATTAAAACTTAATTTAGTTGGAAGTGGTAAAATATTTAGCAGTTTCTCTTACAGTGTGTCAGTGAAGCTTCGTTGTTTGTTATAATTTGCATTTTATGTCTGTTCTATTTATTGGGTATTTTATATATTTGAAGGCCATACTTTAGGATGTTGATGGGTAAAGGAACGTTGCTATCAATACCTCAATAATAAACTGGAATTCTCTCTTGCTAGAGAGAGAGAGAAAAAACGCATCATCAGAAAGCTAAAACTTGAATGACCCATGCAAAAGATTAACGAATAAGACAGTCTGCAATGTAACGGGCACTACAACTGCAGAATTTCCCCAGCCATGTGTATCACTCAAAAATATTTTCTCAAGCACTGTGCAGACATCCCAAGTGAAGCAATAGAAGTGGTCAGGTGGGGGAAAGGGGAAGAAAGCAAAAATAAATTTCATTTCTGTGCAGCTTTGTAATTTTGACAAAAGCCTATTTGGCAACAACATCAGATCATACGTAAACCAAAACACTGAAACATCCAAGAACCGATCAGAAAAGGTGCTGTAATAAGCAGAGAATTTATTAGGCACTGCTTGTAATAAGCAGTATGTTCTGGTTTTAAATTTACAGTATTTCTCAGTTTGATGTTTCTTTCCTTAGCTGGTTACAGCAGAAGGCAGCAATGACAAGCTTGCATTCGATTAGTAAAATCATCTCAGTAGACTGACTACAACTTTGCATATATATTCCTGTAACAGACAACCAGGGCATGCTAAAAGACAACTGCTTTACTTGATAGACGTGCTAAGAATTTTCTCATCTTCTCTATCTAATACAGAGAAATTAAAATATCTTCCAGTATTTATAGGCACAATACCAGAATAAAGTTTTCTTCACTTCTTCTGACTTAGAGATACCTTTTTAAGAATAATTGTACTTATTTATCAAGTCAAGCCATTGTTTTACCACAATGTTT
This sequence comes from Sagittarius serpentarius, assembly GCA_034782735.1. NCBI lineage: Eukaryota > Metazoa > Chordata > Aves > Accipitriformes > Sagittariidae > Sagittarius > Sagittarius serpentarius. The sequence goes on from JAVKLA010000074.1 coordinate 64,681,520, forward strand.
TAGGAGGGTAAACTGTTCTTCATTTAAATATTTCTGCAATCTTAAGACAATAATTTTGAATCTGTGGAATTCAGCCACACACAGATATCCAAGTATGATAACCTGTTTTAAAAAAATCTGATGAATGCTGAAGATCACGTTGGTCAGTAGTAAATCTCTATCAGCTTCAAAGTGGAAATTGTGGTCATTTCTTCACTCTAAAGAAGGTGTTCAATTAATCACAAAACATTGACAAACACAATAGCATGAAATGTTTGAACGCCACACCGTCAAATAGTACTGAGAACAGCCATTCTGTGCCAGATGAGGATCTCCACCTAAACAAAGCCAGCTTTGGCAGTGGCTAATAGTGGCTGCCAAAGAAGAACATAAAAACAGGGCTGCTACAAGGGTACTCCTCCCCAGCTGTCAGCAGCCTTTAGCTGAGGGATTTTTCTGAAGAGGATAATATTTTATGTTTAATGCAAACTTTTTTTGCATGCATTTATTGTGTAGAATTTGAGCTAGCATATATTTTTGGTAGCCAGAAAGTTGCCAATGAATTTCAAAATCTGCTATGTGAAAATGTACTCATTTATTTTTAAGCCTGCATCCTCACAAGTTTGTTTATCTGCCTCTGTATGAACAGTAATTATATGCTATTCTCTGTACCACTTGTGATTTTAGAGGCCACTACCAAACTCGTTGTCAGTTCTCTCTCCTGTAGACTGAAGAGCTAATTCCACCCTACAGATTTGCTCCTCAAAAAAAAGATACATACGTCTCTAAGTATGCAGTTGCCTCTCTGTGAAAAGAAACCTTTTTGAAAGCCCTCTGTAAATCCAAACAGACTACTTGAATCACCTTGCCCCCATATTCACCAACACTCCTGAAGAACACATAGGTGACTTACATCTGAAACAGCCAAACTGACACAGTTTTTATATCATATCTCTTTACAACACTATAGAGACTTTTATGGGGGGAGAAAAAAAACCAAAAAGCCAATAAAGCAAAACCTGTCACTTGTTACTCAGGTAGAGAAAGTGTTAAGCAAAATATTTAAGCCACAGACAATAGTTACGGAGTTTCAAATTTGAACTCCTTCAGAACTCTCAAGACTACTGTCCGACCTTTGTATTTATTCTATTCAACTTGTCCAAAAAGGTTTTCATTTACATTTTCTGTGCAGGAAGGGTTCAAGACAGGGACCTTTCTACCTTCTGTCACGATGATGGTAGATGTGAAGAAGCAGTATTTTAAATCCAACTGAAATCCACATTTTAATACCATTTCAAAATAATTTGCCTTTTGTTTGTTCTATTAAGTTGCTGTAGGCACATCTATTTCAGCAGTCTTGTGATGTTTGTGATATACTCCAGCATTAATCAAGCACCAATTAAAAATAAATCCCTCTCAGAATGTAGGAATAAGAAGGACTTATCAAAGCAAGCTGCCTTACCAGACATACCATAACTTCCTATATAACTGTCTAAAATTATTTTTTTTAGGTTATTTCAGGTTTCTTTATTTGCACTTTTCTTCTTTTTGGAATAATAAAATATGTTGGCATGCCCAATAACCAAACATAAGGTCAGATAACTGTATCTCTGGCAAAACCAAACTACACAAGTTTCTGGTGTGAAATTACAGGGAAAAGCTAAAATTAGTCCAAACGAGCTGCTTCTTTCCTACCACATGACAAAACTTTGGAGATAAGGGTAATTAAATTTTCCATTTCATAGTATCACTTAATAGTCTGATTTGTTTTAAATTATCCATCAAACTGCACAGTTAAGGAATACACTCCTAGAAATCTGAAACTGTGCTCTTAGTTTCCTGACAATCTTTAGGTTCCATTACAACATCACGATTTTGAGAGTTGCAGGGCCTTTCTTACAATAAAAAAAAAAAGTTCCTTGAAATTATGAATGCCGCCAATCTTCAAAATAACTTAGTATCCTGCAAATGTAATTTTATCACAACAGAACTATGCAAAATATATCTAAGTATTTGCAGGTATGTACCCACATTTTGTAGGGAGTCCTATACTGCAAACCAGATCTTGTTATCTATAGTCAGCAACAGAACAGGGAGCATTTACTTCTAGCATTTCAGTTTGGCTTAGGTAAAAGAAATGCCGTAAAATATAAAGATTAGGACCATTCTGAGCATTCAGAAGACAGCTAAACAGGGTTGGTTTGGGCTTTGTTTTTCTGTGGCTCGTCACTGAATTGAGGTAAACAGGCATACATTTAACAGAACGGAACTCGTTGCAAAGAACTTGGAGAAAAAGTGCCAGGAAGGGGGAAATGCCAGTGTGGGGTGAAACAAAAAAGAAAAAAAAGGGGGTTTATTAGTGAAGCTAAAATTTCACCAAAACATTCCTGGTTTTAAGCAGAAAGTGTAGTACTGGAGTGGCCAACCTTTCACAACTCATGTATCAAAATTTGAATGTGGTCAAGAGACATTAAAAAAAAAAAAAAAGTGTCATATACTTCATAGAGCTGATGGGAGTAAAAGGAGTAGCATATGGGAGGAAAAGATTATGATGTTGCTTCTTTCTTAAAAGAAGGAACTTCCCCCGACTTGACAGGAATAATCCAAATCTCACTGTGACATGTAGCTGGCTGACAGCAATGACAAATAATAAGCCTTTTACAGAAAACTGGTGATACTATGGACTAATTTGCTACAACTGGGAAAGGACTTCATCCAGTGGCAGCGTTCTGCCTCCTGAACTTCACACAGTAATTTATCTACACTAGCCCAAGTGTAAACTACTTCAGATCAGGCAGTTAATTGTTTTATGTGTCTTTCCACAATAACATAAGCTACAAAACTGTAAAGAAAACCTCTCAAATCTGCACAGCTCAATGAAAGAATGTAAACATAACACCTATGTAAGTCTCCTCTGCAATGCAGACATGCAATTGTCTTGTCATTTTTTAATACTCTTTTGCTTGTTATTGCCATGTAAGGTGGTACGATACCTCAGATGCATGCAAATGCCACTTGGTGAAGAACATGTTCTTTGTTTGGGAGCTTTAAACTTTTTCTTTCCCCATCAATGATTTTGATACTTCCACATGTCTGAAATATTACTGCCATGAAAATCTTTGATTAATTAGATGCAGCACAGCTACACTTATCACCAAGATGAATCTCTCATCTCATTCTGCATTTGTATTAGCCTTGAGTCCTCAAAATCTCTTTAGATTTCCATTTTCAGATCCATGGTTGAGGATATTAAGAAAACTAATTAAGGTAGTTTACCTGTTGTGCCTTTTGTTTTGACATATTGTAGATTTGGAAGCAATTTTACCTGTCACAACACACTGCAGAGTAGACAGAAGCTGGTGTTCACCAATGAAACATTCACTTCTGAAAGTACTTAACTGAAGACCATCAGATCATCTTGTACAATTTCAATTTCAGCCTAGTGCTGTAGAATTCTGATAAGTTAACGAAAGGGTAATGAAGTTTAGAATCTAGTAGACTTTTTGATCTCTAAAATATACTCCCATTGGCACTGGTCCTCTGCAAGCTCTTGGACTCAGTTTCACTTCTAGTGTTTGAAGACTACAGCGACAATAATCAACTCTCTTCTACTGTCAGCATGCTCATTCTTAAGAAGCCATCCAACAAGAGAAAAAAATCCGAGTCCTATGAAAGTGATCAGAGGAAAAGAAGGTCTGGGCTCAAACACAACTTAAAGACTTCAAGGTGGAGTGCACAGTATAGAATCATAATGAACATATGCATTTGAAAAAAAAAAAAAAAAGCTTTCTTCCTCTGGAAGGGAACTTAACAAATATTTCCATTATCTTAGCAGGAGAAACAAAAAACCAGAAACTATGCTCTATGTGAAACTGGTTCTGGTTATGAGAAGTATAGATTAACATACAGCAATTTCATATATTAGATGTCCAAAGACAATGTTAGGTGACATTTATCAGTCATTTCCTTGGACTACATAATTTCAAAAACCAAGGTGTGCATCTACTGCATTAGATATTTAAGCACTTCTCAATTTCAATGTTGACAATCTTATAAAGCTGGAAGACAATTAAATTAAGATTTTGCTGCTCTTCACAAAAGAGAATTAAAAAAATGCCAACGAACAGCTTTTCGTATTCTGTCTCCTTAGAAAGATAGCTTATTAAGCATAGCCAGAGTACAAAGAGCTGCAGTAGATTCTGGACTGTTAAGATTCCAGTTTGGTGCACTTTGGCGTTCCTGGAGGACCTTAGGCTCCACTGCAGAATGCAGCATTCAAAATTCAATAGGAAGATGAATTTGGAATAACAGTTCTTGTCTGTGATAGGAAAATAGCGATATCAGCCAGCTGGTTGATTACACTGAAACTGGGTCAAAAACAATGCTTTAAACAAATGTTAGCCAGCATAAAGGGCAGCTGGTTAAAGCTGAAACAAGAATATGATCAGATGTGGGCAACACAAGCTAGTTTTATGCCTTCTTTTAGCTAGAATTCAGTGCATAGCACTTACACCATTCTTTAGATCTATGTGGACAGAGCTGTCTCAACTGTTTCTTTTGTGACAGTTGGGATTAAACTCTCAGTTGCATATGAAAAAGGTGTACCCTCCCCCAATTTGTAATAGATTTCACTGATCATGTGTTGGTATCTCAATTTGTTAAGTTAAAGACAAAGTGAATAGATCAAAAGCCACAGATATGCAACCAAGGATTCCAAACATAATATTGTGCATTATGAAAATTAATGTTTTAATGTCATGTAAGACAAACTGAGTTTAGGCTATATACTCAATGTTAAGGCTGAGATGCTATCACCACATCTCTTGTTAGGCAACAGGAAACCTCAATGCAGATAAACATGTAACTAGCAATAAAAAAACAGAACTATAATTATATAATTAGTATATGCTAACACTGTGTGAGGCACCCAACACTCTTCTGACTTAATTTGTGAATATTTAACTGGCTTAGTTTCACTTTTGAAGAACATCACACAGAAACAATTGCAATATCAGTCTTTTGGACCAAACCTTCCCCATATCCAACACAAAAACCAGTGCTTTCTAGTCCAGTCATGAATGCTTCTGGAATAATGACAACATTAATTTGGGCAGAAAGGAGGTTATATAATAGACACTTACAGACACATACAGAATAGTCTAAGTTATACTCAAATGTTAAGTGTTATAGATCATACTTTACTCTTCAACTGACAAACTTCTCTTCTATAGAAGAAAATCCCAGCTTCTACTGAGAGAATTTGTATATGCAAGGCTGGTAAGTTTAAACAACACAGTGAATATAAAATTACCATCAAAGATAAACTGTAATCTTTAAAGTTGCAGATGATTTCAAGCATTCCTTTTGAAAGATTCCTACTACAGCAATTTTTTAGAAGTATGAACACTCCAAATCTCCTCTATTTATAGGCAAGTTTGTAACAGGTTCAATTGGAGACATCAAAAACATTTTAAATAGACATCACAAGATGCATCTGTAGTTTAAAGGTCAAATTTATTAGGAGATTAAGAGATGTATTATACATGGACTATAAATATAGCACAGCTGACTTTATTCACAGTCAGACAGCCAATGCCAACCTATTTTGTAGACACCCTTGTTCTTTTGTTCCAAGAAAAGTTTGCACCATAAGACTTGGATTTAGGTTTTGGAATCTTCTTCTCTTCAACGTCATAGCTCCAGCCTGGAGGTGGGGGAAATGGGGGGGGGGGACGGACAAGAAACAAAGAGAATTCTAAATATTCTTAGCATACAATATACAACAAATGCAACTTAAACCTTTTAACATCTTTTTCTCCACGTAGGCACCCACTAGTTTATTCCTTTGTAGTCAGCAGCAGAGAATACTGAAATGCCATATGCCCATTCTCTCAGTTGACAAGACTTCACCATACTATGTACCTTAATTTTCTTTACTCTTGCAAAAAACTTGACAGTCATTAGTGAGAAAGCTCAACAGGGAACACTGACTGTCCTGCAAGTTTGTAGCTCCACAACTCCATAGAATCACAGAAACACAAAGGCTCTGTGTATGCTGGGACAGGAAATGAACATAAAGATAAGGAAACATGGGAAAAAAAAAGCATTCAGAAGATCAATCCCAAAGATTAGGAGAGAATGGAGACCTTGGAAGGCTAGAGAAGAAAGAAGGGTGGGAGGACCAAAGAAAGGAAGAGCAAAGAAAAAACTTCAGCATTAGAAAGGCATTTTATACTTAACATTTTTATAAGAACATAAAAAATTAGGAGTAAGAGGGAATGAAGTGATAGGAGACAAGTAAATTATGTGATAGTTAAGCAAGAGAAATGCTAAAAAATGTCAGAAAAGAGGAGGTGGAGACATTAGTGTTTATGTAAATCAAAATGCAAATTGGCTGCAACCTCCAGGTGCCTGGAAAGTTGCCAGGGCAGCACTCAGTATTCCAAAGTTTGGTCTCTTTAGCTGCAACATTTCACTCAAAGTTGAGACACCTGAGTTGAAGCTAGAAGTGGTTAAGTATGCAGTTTTAATTGACACTAGGAAGATGATACTCTTCTTCCTTAGTTTTAAAACAAAAACTTGGTAAGTCCTAAAAGGTTTAACATACATGTGAATTTTTACATTTAATATGTTCACAGAAAACACTCAAGATACATCTACAAATCAAAACACGTTTCATAAGATACCCAAGTTATCATGTCATTATGCCTCAATTTTGTGTATTCACAAATGTCACACAAACATTTTGTTCATGTTTATTAAGCTGAACCAATGTTAATTTCCAAGTTAACTATTCTCCATACGAAATACTGGAATAGAGGTTTTGAAAACATACTCTTTCCATCTGTGAGAGCCTAGCTTTTGCCTCCTGGTCAGATTAGAAATATAAACTTAAGCCAGAACTAGATACACTTCGGTATTGCAACATTCAGCATTGTAACACCTAACTTTGAGGCACCTGGCTGCTGGAATGGAATCTACAGCCCGAAGTTACTGCTCCATCTCTTTACACACAAGACAGAGAAGAGCTAAGTGCCCCCAAAAGAGATTCACAACTACCAGGACAATGACTTGAGCTGCCATAGCCATCCAAAATCCACGGTTAGTTACATGTAACTTTGGATTGCAAAAGGCCACCATATGTGATAAGGTTTCACACTCTGGAACGGTCTCCTTGAGTTAGGCTCCTTCAGTTCACGACACAGAGCAGAGGTCACTTTTATAAAAATACCACAATGGTGGACAAGATTAATCTTGCCCAGGACCCTGCCATACAAGCAGATTTCATTGTCTCTGAGAGAACACTCTCATCACCTGACCACAGGTTACTGTCGAGTAGAAAAACTCTCCATCCTTGTTACTAAAGCTGTACGTTTTTAAACAACTGCCTCAGTGATGTTGGAGGGGACAAAAGAATTTAGGTTGACAGACTAAACTTTTAATTTCATCCAGTTACAAGTGTTTCCTCCTTGCCTTGACTTCAGACCATTTGCAGCTGTAATACTTTGGAAAGAGATTTCTCCCGCTACTGTATTCAGTGCTGTTATTCCTACATTGGAAAACACACCAGATGGGGCAGGCAGAAAGATAGCTTGCCTCAGGTTCCTAAAGTTCTTAGGTGAGAAGGAACACTTAGGTTTCCCAATCATATCAGAACACCTGCAATATCTAGGATTTGCAGAAATTAAACTTGAGGTTCTTAAGGAATTTTGTAATGCAAAACTTGGGTGGTTCATACGGGAAGAACAGACAGGTAAATATTTGTGTTCCTAGACTTAAGATATGTTTCAATAACACCTCAGGTTAGAAGTTAGGCACTCATTTACAATGGAACTTAAGTTTCTCATTTCTTTCTAAAAGCAGAACTAAACATTGTAAAATTTGTACTTCCAGCTACATCTGATACTGAAGCTATTACTACAGAAAATATGATACACTTATCAAACTAAGCCACCTTAAATAAAAATGGCATAGTAATTTAGGTAAGCTAGTATCCACAGAGAAGTCTGCTACCTCTCAATTATGGTAAAATTAAGGGTGCAAGACAAACAAGTATTGAACTAATAATACTAACACTAAGTCACAGCCTTACTTTAGTTGGTAGAATTTCTTTGTAGTTTTCCCGCACAATGGAGATGCATTAGCAATTCAGTGAAGGCATAAACTTTCTACACTGAACAAATCAAGTATTTTACTTGAATCCGCATTTTGAAAGGACAAAATATAACATGTCCAAAGAGATGACATAAGTAGCTCATTAAAATAGTGATATATAGGCCAGGATTCAGTTTTGTTCTCTTATAGACTGAATTTTCCAGGAAACAGAAAGAGCATGAACAATACAGAAGCGTAAGTAAAGCAACATCAGATTATCCCAAATTTCCTATTTGTTCACAAAACATTACAGAATACTATAAAAATTGCACAGTAATTGGTATACCCAATGCAGATACGATGATCCTATTGATTTCTTTGTGTACACAATTTATTTTTCAATAAAATTAAGACTATTAAGTTAAAAAAAAAATGCAAAGAGGAATAGAGGAATTAAATACTAGCATTTACCATTAAAAAGTGCAAATAAATTGCACATTAAAATGGTTTAGCTTCTTAGTTGTGTATGTTAATGGACTTACCCTGTTTTTTGGGTGTACAACATAAGCCGTGTAACAACTTCGCACAATTTGGTCTGACCAAGAAACTTCACTATCTGTTTACCCCAGACTAAATACAGTTGAAAGCTGCAGACAACAGGGAAGACTTCTGAAGAAGCTTACATTCCACGTGCATTATCCCTGGCTTTAACTCAGTGCAATTAATCTTCCTCACATGCATGAGCACTAAGCATCAAGCCTAGCTCTTATAAGGAAAATGAAATTGATTTAAAAAAAGAAAAGCAGCAAGAAATTCATACCAACACATAAAAGGACTGCTGAATATTCAAAAGGCTAAGACTATGGATACTCCTTGCGGTACTGTAATTCTGTGAGAATATACAAGCCTAAATAACCAAGTAAGTTTACAGATACAGTTCTTCTGATACATCATTAGCATTAAAAATATTAAGTAATGATACTGGCTTTTCTACTATCTTTTTCTCAAACATGAACAATCATCAAGTATAAGGTGTTTAGACTTTAGTACTGTACTTGGGAAGAGTTAGCTGCAACTTCCTCCATCTACAGCTTCCTCAAGGGGAGCAGCAGAGCAGGGGGTGCTGACCTCCTCTCTCTGGTGACCAGCAACAGGACATAGGAAATGGAATGAAGCTGCGTCAGGGGCAGTTTGGGTTGGACATTAGGAAAAGCTTCTTCACTGAGAGGGTGATCGGTCACTGGAACAGGTTCCCCATGGAAGTGGTCACAGCACCAAACCTGTCAGAGTTCAAGGAGCATCCGGACAATGCTCCTAGTCATACAGTTTAGCGCTAGGTAGTCAAGCAAGGAGCAGTGAGTTGGACTCAATGACCCTTATGGGTCCCTTCAACTTGAGATTGTTATGATTCTATAGTAAATCCATTCTGCAACATGGCCAAAACTAAAGTCCAACACGCTTACTTGGTAGTCACTTAATTTTAGTTTTTCTGATTATCAAACATTCACAAGGGTTCTGAACAGTCTTTCCTTATCTAGAATTCAGGTGCTCACGTCAAGCCTTCAGGCAACAATCCCACTGCCACGTAACTGGGACACCCAGGCTGAGATAGTCTTAAAGTATTAATATTAATTTTCCTCCAAGACCTGAGCAAGGCTCAGTTGTCACTCAAAACACAGATACTTGCAAAAGCATTGTAATAGTAATGCTAAGAGGCTGGAACACTTTTCCAGAAAGTGGAAGGCCGAGATTCAACGCCTTCAGGACCCTTGGAAGTATTCCACCCTGTTCTCCTCCTCAAGTAGGGAACTAGTGGTCTACCAATTTTGTGCAATAGTGGGAAGGTACTTGATCCTGTAGTTTTTCTGTTGTTAATACTATGAGACCAAGACTGCCTATAGAAAGCTGAATCCCTCATACGCAATATGTACAATATGTACCATTTTTTTCAGCAAAGGCGATGGCATCTTCTTTAGTAGAGAAAGTAAGAACCATGTTGGATAAAGGGTCAGCTCTGTAAGAAATCAGAAGACAAATTTTAAGCACATGTGAAATATAAAAATAATCATACCTATATCTCAAATGCTAGTCAAATGCTGTATTACACAACTTTTTGCAGTACACAACTTCACAAGCCATTCAAAATCCCTTTTTTTAAATTATTTCCAGGATTAACTCTTACTTTCTGCAGAGTATTGTTTCACTCTTTCGGTCTGTTAAACTTCCCTCCTAAGTCCCTGCAGAAATTAATTTTTTAAGTTTTTTATTAGACAAACATGTCTAGTGACCTACTGAGGTTATAAGCGCTCTGCAACAATCTTTTTAATTTTAAAGCTGTGTAGTCCCTCTCTTCTTGGAAGATCAGGAGGCTAAAGGCAATTTTGAACATCTCAAGGAGACCAGGAGTCTGTAGAGCAGCTAGTTGGAAGAATAATCTTAATACAGAAAAGAGTAGAATAGGAAAGTGAGCAGAGCAAGAATTAATCAGAGACTGAAAAGTACATAAAAAACCTCAAGAGTTCAGCTTTGGCTGAGGTCACATGACCTCCACAAATTACTCCAGTACAGCAAGCAAATCACAGGCCACCAATGAAAACAAAGCTCAGAAATGCAAACTGCTAGCTAACTAAATGCACAGTGGTTAGTTTTAGACGATCAGCTATTCCTCAACTGCATTTCTGAAAGGAATCAAACAGCAAAAAGCTTTCTGAAACAAATTAAAATCTCAGTTAAAAAAAACCAAACTGCCTTATTTCTTGCTATAAAAGCTCAATTTAAGAACAATGACAAAGGATGAGAAAAAAAATAGGGTTCTAAAAACTTATCTACAAAACCTTTAGGGAAATAACATACTGGTTGTAGCAGTGCAATGACTAGATAATGCTTCCCAGAGACAACGCTGCACATGAGCCTGGGAGACAACAGGGAAGACAAGACCAAATTGCAACAAACTATTGAAGAAGCTGCCTCTCAACTGTTGTCTCTTTGAAGCTAGAAGGGTAAATGAAGAGAAAAAGCAACCAAAGATACACTGAACTCTCCACAATAAAGGACAAAGCCTGTGACTGGCGGAGGGGGAGAGGGGGAATCTAGCTTCCAGCAAAGACAACAATGTAATTTTATCTGATGTACACATGGAAAAATGGAGTTCACTATATATCCAATATATTCCCCAATAAAAAAAAAGTAAAATAAAATGAGGATAAAGGCAGAAATTACACTTACAAAAGCCACTAAGATGGGCTCTCTTAAAGACATTTTAAAGATTTTTCTTATAAAGGCAGCTACGGAGAATTAGGAACTAAGAATTAGTCCATGACACGATCAGTGGAGAATCAAGTGACCCAAATATATCGCAATATTGTGACAACTTTTGCTTATTGTTCTTCTTTTCCATGACTGGAGTTGGAAAAAATCTTCTCAACACTACTAAGTGGGAACAAAGAAGTTTAAGTTTGAAGTGTAGTGAGGGACTGGTGCCTGGTCCGTACTGCAAGTTCGGTGAAAACCTTCCAGGACAGAGGCAGTTTGGAAACAAGGATTATGCAAAAATAATTTGTTCTGTTTTCACATGGGATCACCTTTCATCCAATCTAAGTAGAGCTTTTTGATTTCCTTCCATAACTGAGCGATTCATGTGTTTAAGTTTGTGATAATCTGTGAGCAAACTGGAGTTCAGGATGGTCAGCATGATGTCCTGATAGTGTCAACAACAGCAGTGCTGCAGGATTTCCTGTCCCTGGCCTAAACTGTTCTATCAGTCACTACAAACTGGGATTCCACATTTTCTTCTCTTCTGAGATCTTGTACAATGGAAACCATGCATTTCCCATGTTTCTTTGTTTACAACTTTATATTAAAAGACGTAAAAGACGTACTCAAGAACTATCCATAGGCATACCTGTAATGAAACCTCCCAATTAAAAAAAAAAAGCCATGGGTCCATTTTATCTAGATCTACAACTGAAAAAAAAACTATATCCAAGAAACAACAAATGCAACAAGAAAACCCAAACAAGACTGTAAAATGACAGAAATGTAGCAAAGACCTACAGGTAAATAAGTATATTGAGTTCAGAGGAAAAGGGCTCTAATCCCCAGATCCTAAAGGGCTCTAATCCACTAATCCCACTATATTATTCAAAAGTAAATGGGAAAAATTCTAAGAACTGTTCTTTGCAGAAACTCAATCTGAAGAGAAGAAGCTCTTCTTAGGTATTTCTGGGTGTTGAACAGTAATTTGAAATTACCAGAATGTTCGGTAATAGCTTTTGTGAGAATTTCTTAAAAAATGAACAGATACAAACTAATTTACAAAACTCTTAACCTAGCAGTGTCAGTTCTCAACTCAACACTTCTTTTGGCCTACCTGGAGCTTGCTTACACAGGAAATATTCCTTTCCCTCCCTAAAATAGGGATGCAGAGGTGGATTCATTCAAAATAGCCATTCCTTTTTAAATTGCCACAATAAGCTCACTCCAGGACAATTTAACATACAGGTATGCCCTTAATACCATGGCTCATTTTTCTAGGTGGTTTACTTGGCACAAACGGTTATACCTGTTAGAAAGGGTAAAAGCCACTGTTTCAGCTGATAGCATGTAAAAACCCACCCAGAAAATAATTTGTCTGGGAAGATTAAAGTCAGCTGAAAAGCCTAGGGTGATTAGAACAAAAGTTCAATTCAACCTGAACTAAAGCAGATGTTACTGGCACCTGCTGCAGTGTCATAGTCTGTGCAGTGGTATAAATAGACCATACTTCACGGCTCGACACTTGGGAGGCACACAAGAAAGGAGGGGAAGGTGAATTGCTGGTCAACAGCCTATCACTTAATTTAGGCCCCATGAAACAACCTGGTCATTACTTGCTAAATGTAGTAGCTACCTGCAGTAGTCAATTCATGCAAGGCATACATGTATTAAATCACTGAAATCTTATCCTCTGCAATAGCAATTTAAATATGCTTAAGACGAAATGGTGAAAAACCCCAGGATGTGCTTAAGAGGAGGTCATTGTTATACACAGGCTTAAAGTTTTAAAACAGGTATCAGACTATTTTAATACAATTAATATTTTAATTCATATTCAGTATATTTTTCCTCATCTAATGATACTTGAGCTTTGCTTCCCTAATGCTTTGTAATACCAATCCAACCGAGATGTTACAGGTGAGCCTCCTCAATTTTTATGGGAAACCAATATAACAGGAAGACTTGATTTCAGAGTTATTTTGAACTAATATTTCTGGATA
>JAVKLA010000074.1:64700281-64711876 GCA_034782735.1 Sagittarius serpentarius
GTAGATGATATCCTGATCGCCACCAAAACAGAGGACGATTGTATGACCTGGACGGTGAGTCTACTAAATTTCTTGGGGCTCCAGGGGTACCGAGTATCTAAGAAGAAGGCCCAAGTAATGCAGCGCAAAGTGATTTATTTGGGCTATGAAATTAGTGCTGGACAAAGAACTTTGGGACAGGCCCGCAAAGAGGCAATATGCCAAACCCAGAGACCACAGACAGTAAAAGAATTACGGACTTTTCTGGGAATGACTGGATGGTGCCGACTGTGGATTGCTTGTTAAACCACTGTATGCACTAACAGTCACTAAGCAGAAACACCTTGAGTGGGATAAGGAAACCAAACGAGCCTTTGAGGCATTGAAGAAGGCTTTGATGTCAGCCCCAGCCTTAGGACTCCCAGACGTAAGTAAGCCATTTTTCCTTTTTTCCCACAAGAAGCAGGGCATTGCCCTGGGAATATGAGCACAAGACCTGGGTCCATATCGGCGGGCAGTTGCCTACTTCTCTAAACAGTTGGACGCGACTGCGAAAGGTTGGCCTGGGTGCCTGCGGGCGGTTGCAGCCGTGATACTGAATATACAGGAAGCCCAAAAGTTCACTCTGGGCCAGAATGACTGTCTTGGTGTCCCATATGGTATCTGCAGTACTGGAAGCGAAGGGTGGACACTGGCTCTCTCCACAAAGATTTCTGAGATATCAGGCTATACTAGTAGAACAGGACGATGTGGAAATTGTGGTTACTAACATTGTCAACCCAGCTTCTTTTCTCAGCGGAAACATAGGAGAACCGGTACATCATGACTGCTTGGAAACCATCGAAGCAACATATGCAAGCCATCCAGACCTGAGGGACAGCCCTATGGAAAATGGAGAAAACTGGTTCACGGACGGGAGTAGTTATGTCCTAAGTGGTAAGCGACATGCGGGATACGCCGTTACCACCAGCCAAGAGGTAATGGAGTCAGGGCCTTTACCCATGAATACATCTGCACAGAAGGCAGAAATAATTGCTTTAACCCACGCCCTGGAGTTGGCCCAAGGCAAAGTTGTGAACACGCACATGGAGCGATTTGGAAAGAGAGAGGACTATTGAACTCTCAAGGGAAAAATATCAAACATGCAGAAGAAATCCTAAAATTATTGGAGGCTGTCCAACTTCCTGAAAAAGTGGCAATTATGCACATTAAGGCACACCAGAAAGTGAGCTCGGATTTGGAGAAAGAAAATGAGCTGGCGGACAGAGAGGCAAAACGAGTAGCCAAAACAGAGGTAAAAACAGAAGGGTCTTTGGTCCCTGACAGGCGAATTTCCCTAGAAGGTAAGCCAGAATATACCAAGGAAGATCAGGAGCTTATCACAGATCTAGAAGGGTTGTATAATGAAGAAGGGTGGGCTCACACCCCACAGGGAAAACTAATCATTCCCTCCTGCCTAATATGGCATTTGGTAAGGGAAGAACATAGGAAAAGGCATTGGGGGACAGAGGCTCTGTACAAATATTTAATTAGAGAAATTGTGGCCAGAAATTTATACACCACGGTGAGACAGGTGACTCAGCAGTGCGATCTTTGCCTCCAGACTAATCCCAAGAATAACCCCAAGCCGAAAATGGGCCAAATTGGGAAAGGTAATGGGCCTGGACAACAATGGCAGATTGATTTTACAGAACTCCCAAGAAAAGGGGGGTATCGATATTTATTGGCATTGACTGATACCTTTTGAGGTTGGCCAGAGGCATTCCCAACCAGGACAGCCAAGGCTCGGGAGGTGACTAAAGTATTAGTACAAGAGATAATACCACGTTTTGGGGTCCCGGCAATCATGTCCTCTGACAGAGGACCACATTTTTTTTTTGAAAATGGTACAACAAATTAGTCACCATTTGGGTATAGATTGGCAACTTCACACCCCATATCGGCCAAGTGGAAAAATCAATCATTTAATCAAACAGCAAATTGTGAAATTGGGACAAGAAGCAAACTTGGCATGACCTCAGTCTCTTCCTCTAGCCCTTTTGCGCATACGAACAAGACCAAGGGCGAAAGAAGGACTGAGCACCTTTGAGAATTTGTATGGACAACCCTATGAAATACAGAGGGATATCCATACAAGTTGGGGATGAAATCATGACTTCCTACTTGGTGGCACTGGGCAAACAGCTAAACAAAATCAGGAAGCATGTGGTCAGGACTCGAGGGAGAGGTTTAGATGGGCCTATACATAATACACAACCTGGAGATTATGTGTATATAAAGTCTCTTACAAAAAAGACTCTGGAGCCTCAGTGGGAGGGACCATTCCAAGTACTACTCACCTCCTTTACTGCAATCAGAATCAAGGAGCAGAACGCCTGGATTCATCACACCAGAGTGAAAAAGGCACCCAAAACTCCATGGAAGGTCACCACAAAACCCGATGGACACTTGGTTTTTACGCGGTAACATGGGGAGTTGTGGGGACTCCGTGTAAGGCGTGGGATGAAAACCTGTTTGTGAGATTCAACCATGAGATAGCAAAGGATGTTAATGTATCAAGCTGTTGGATGTGTACCTTAATACCCAGACAAGGAGAAATCTTCCCATTCATTGGCATTCCCCTTCGCAATACTCAATCTAAGTATTGTAATAGAATTAGGTGTAGTAAAAGAATTTACTAACTTTCTAGAAAAAGGGGGGACTGAGAGAAGGGGTTAAAGAAATCCTGGTAGATATAGTCTTGCTTAATGATTGCTGTGCATACCAAAGAATCAAACTGATAAATGGCGCTTAATGCTTTGCTAACTATTGTGTAAACTAACCGGAGCAGAAAGTCTTGCAATTCTTTAGGAAAGGTAGTTCATGGTAAGGACTAGGAAGTTGCCTTAAGAACCAGCTAAAACAGACCCTGCAGTTTGGATAAAAGCCAAAGAACAACTGAGTCTGCGCAAGAACAAAAGGTTACTAGTGGTGACGAAGAGGAGTCATCTATCTTCATCCCCACAACCCCCGACGACCACCACAAGGAGGCACTATGCAAGCGCAGTCGAGAAGAGTTTATGAAAATGACCCCTTGGAACTAATTTTAATACGAAGCGGGGATAGGTCATGCATATGTATAGGTGTATTGTGAAACTTTATGTAAATGTAGCACTCAACCGTATAAATTTGAAGCAAGCTGCCACGCTAGGCATGCACGACTTTGGTGGGGCTACCCCCCGTGCCGCCCCGTGCCGAATAAACATACCTACTTTACAATCTTATAGATTGTGGAGTCTGTTTTCCGCACGTCAGTTCCTGAAAGAACTTTTAATGTTAATGTCCCTGAATATACAGAGAAAGAAAATAAATTAGCCGAGGTTCTAAGGTTCTGAAGGATGGTGGAAAACTCCAGATGGACAATGTATAGTTACCCCTCAAATGATGAGGGAACTCATGAAAAGAACACATGGTACCCTCATATGGGAGCTGAAGCCCTGGTAGAAATGGTGAGAACTTATGCAATAGGCATTAACATGCTAAAAATTGCCAAAGGTATTACACAAGGATGTGAAATCTGTTTGAAAAATAACCCCAAAATTCAAAAAGACCCTTACCAGGAGAGGTAAGAAAAGGTCTTATACTTGGGAATTACTGGCAGATTGTTTTCTATGAACTACCAAAGTGTAAAGGATATAAATATTTGTTGGTAATTGTTGATACCTTTTCAGGTTGGCCAGAAGCTTTCCTGTGTCACACCAACAAAGCCAGGGAAGTAGTAAAAGTGCTTTTGAAAGAAATAATACCTAGATCTGGAGATCCTGAAAGGTTTTCTTCAGACAGGGGACCTCATTTTGTAGCGGAGGATACCTCCCCAAACGACCACCGAAGACCACCTGAGACCCCCGCGCATGCGGAGAAGGCATTTGATGTGTCATGGTCATGCAATCCTATACATATGTATTAGATAGTCTGAATATGTATTACGTAGGAGTAGTTTAATGAATAATGTGTAATTGTTACCGTATAAAAGAAGCACAACTAATGAATCTAGTGTGCTTGATTTGTGGAGAGTCCACCGAGCACCCAGGCCTGAATAAAAGCAATCTCTCTCCTGAGTGTGTGAGATTGGTAACGAATCTGCTTTTAGGATAACGTGGACACATTCAATTTCCTCTTTTGAAGCCTCCACACCGGAGAACCATAAAAACACTTCATATTAGTGCGTACAGAAGACAATCTAAAAAGATTATTAAAAAACAGAAAATGCTATATTTATGGGGTAATTGTGGTAAAGAAATGCCTAGACTTGTTCATCTGGATGAAAATAAAACCAAAAAGCCAGACAAACCATAAGTCCCTTGAAGTCACGGTTTTTGGGCACTCGGCTCCAAATCAAAGTTATTTCACTAATATTATAGGATCCATCCCATAAAAAAATCTTTTCAAGGTGAAAACTAAAACCTGCCTACTTTCCAATACCTGCTCTTCATACTTTGATTCATTATAGCTAAAGTTTCATGTCTTCTGGGAATCTAGCAATTGTTTATTGATATCTTCCCCATTTTAAAGCTGGAAGTTGAACAGACAGTTGTCCTGACATAAAAAATCACTGGTTTTGCTTGCTGTAGACATGTAAGGTACTGTAGCATAGCTGAGTTGTTGCCAAAGATAAGGAATTAAAAGGCTTGGCATCTATCACATACTTGACACCTAAAGAGCACAGAAGCTCTAAAATTCCTATTCCCTGTAGGCACACTCTTAGTCTAGACTAACTGATTTCTCACACTTTTAAAATGCATTACAACACTTCATTGTGATTATTTCATCCACACAGCTCCAGCTAGTGACAGAAGAACCTGTCTTTTAAGTGCCGTTTCAATGGGCTAAAGTTCCAAGATGCCATTAAAACACTATAATACTTGAAAAGATCTATGCTGCACTGGGTTGAACTCTCTACTGTGTCTTCAGTACTTTGTTTTGAGTTCAAGCTCTCATTGAAACTATCTGTGAACCAGCTTTCCAAAACAAAGATGGTTTTTGACAGCTAGTTTCACATTACTATCTTTTTTTTTTGTGCTCCTTACTGAATTTTGCTGTATTAGCATATTAAAATATTAGTGAGATGTTCGGTATTCGAAATTCTAAATAATAAGGTGACAATGTAAAAGACTTGAGAATTGAACTGTATAGATTTGCTTTACTAAAAATTAACAACCCTGCTTCACTTTTTTAAGATAGGCTATTACCTAAAAAAATACATTCTGCCATTCTGTTTTTCTTAATATAGAGGTTTTTTTTAAAATAATAATATCTGAATTTTTTTTATAATTCAAAAAAAATTAAATATTAATTTTGAGGCATTTTGGCTCTTCCTGGAATAAGTTGAGAGGGACAAAACAACATTTATTTTTTTTAAACAGCAGAAATCACGTCAAATTGCTTACAAATCAAGAGGAGTTTTTGTCTTTATTATAACTTATGCTATTTAAGAGCACTTGTCATAGTGGAAAGCCTAGTAAAGTTGTTCTGGAAAGAGTAATAAGAAATTATAGACGTGCTATACAGCAGGGAGCAAAACTGGTTCACAGATGCAGTGCCCATGAAAGTGGGATTTGGCATGAAGATGACTTTTAAAGGAAATGACAATTTCCTTAAATACCCCACTAATAGCACAAATTCCAAAAGAGACCAAAAAAAATGGAACTCTATAATTCAAGGGAAAGAGACAAAACGATTGAAAATATCTCTGAAAACAAGTGGGTTTTGAATAATGGGTCAGGTGTGGTGCCATGTTTCTCCTATGGCATTTCTTTCCATGCATAGACAAAAACTGTACATAACTGCTATCAACTATCTACTGTTTAGCACTCCCTCCTTTTTTTCTTGTTTTAATAAAGAAAACAGGGAACAAGCAATAGGAAGTTGATGTCAAAACACAGAAAAACCTCCCAGCAAGCTTCCAGCAACCACCCAGGATTTAGAAACTTGCTAGCTCTCTCTTTTCAATACCAGAATTTCACACATTTCAATGACCATTATGACTTCAAAGAATCAAATTTTCATCATTGTCCGTCATCTGCCGGTTGATTTGTATAAAGGAGTTCTTCTGCATGCACTCCAGACAAAGGCCTCCTTACTTTCGTGGCTATATATCAAGTTTAAAAGTTCTGTTTGTGACAGTTGTGTCTGTGGTAAATCAGGGTAACACTGAAGGAGTGCAGCTGCTCTGCAGGAACCTCCTTTTTGGCATCATTTCACTTAAATAAAAACTGAATAATTAGCTTCTGCCTTTATTAAACCGCAAAAATGCCACTGGCCTTAGTAATTACTTCCGGTTGCCCCACCTACTTAACCTCAATAGTTTACACTTGTTAGAAAGGAGGAAAAGGAGAAGTTTTCTGGACTTTATAGGAGTTTACAACAGCTTGCTCTCTTCCCCACCCCCAACATGTTTTACCAGACATATGCATAAAGTTTTGCTATACATTCATGTTGCAATACGCTTTCTTTAGGAGCTGTTACATCAAAGCACAGAATGTCTTGCATAATACCCACAAAATAGCTGCTGTGAAAGGAGCTTTTTATTTAGTGCGCTCAGCTGCTTAGGCTGTAAGTCAGGATGAGAACATTTACGTTTCTACGCTTCAATACGGTATTTTTGAAACAAATGTAAGAGAACAGAATCTACTATGCAAATTGGAAAAATGGAGCAGAATGACTAAATGTGGTCAGACAACACTTATCTAACAGCTACAGACATAACAACGGGAAAAAAGCATATTTGCCCTTAGGAAACTCTGTATCACACAGAATACAGTTTTCTTTCAGGCTTCACAATCCTTTTGCATCATCACGGTAATCTGTGAACAACATGGTGTCACCGGTAACATGTCCTCCCATCTCACCATCCTGCAGAACGATTAATAAACAAGTTGAGAAAAGCAGTGAAAGAACCGTATTTTAAAAAAGAAAACTAAACATTGCAGAGAGGAAACAGTATCCCATAATAATAATGATTGCATGAAAGCTTCTATTTGAAGAAAATCTCTTTCCATAGGCAGTTTTGCAGAAAACGCTAAATGAAACTGGATATGGAGAAAAGGATATGCTGAAAAGCAGGTCTAAGAGAAGCAGAAATTGTCACATTACTGGAATCAAGTAAGTCCATTATACTTTTTAAGACTACTGACTACCATTATGCAAAGGAGGTGTCAGCATCCAAAACAGTCCAACACTGGCAAGTGCTGTTAGCTTCAGCAAACCCTATTCATCAGTTTGTATTTCACAGCTGAGGAGATACTACTCTAACAGCCACAATGGCTAAATATTTGCTGTTGTTGCAAAACCTCCTTGAGAACTTCCCTGTCACCCACTGCACAAAGGCTCGCTCCACTCTCCCAATATTCTCTATGCCCAATATTATTCCATGCTGCTTGCATGAGATACTACAAACATAATGGCATAACACACGGTTAAACCAACATCACTTAACACAATGAAAGAGTAAACAGGAATAACCAAAAATCCCAGGTGCTCTCTACAAATTGGAACAGGTCTTCACACTAGCAAGTAAAAAACTTGACCCTCACAACCCTTCTTTGACATCTTAAAACACTTTACTTATAGTCTGCATTACATTCCCAAATTTTGTATTCACATTTGTCTCTTGCAAAAGTCATCAAAAGACTGTATTTCTAAAAGCAATTACTGGTAAAAGTTATAGCAAAAACTGCTGAGTTGTGCTTTTGTGAGTTTAAACCATAATACTAAGAATAAAAACAAAAAATCTCAGATTTTGCACCTCTCAGTGCCCTGACAAGCCTCCAGAGGTATTTTTCTCTACAAACATGCAAAAAATACCTATCATTCAGCCTGCATTCTTGATTGACAGGTAAACAACATTTTAGAAATTTAAAAATGAAACATTCGAAACACGTAAGTCCCACTTTCAGCACAGACGGATATTTCATGCTCAGTATAGTTTTTCTGCCAAGAAAGAATGAAAGAGCAAGACAAAATGATTATTTAATTATTAATAATGTATTTTTTTCCCCCTGTAACATTATGTCTTAGTTTTGTAAATGCTGTCTGGGTAAGTTTCATGAAATTAAATAGAAGTGGAATCAAATATCTGGGTTTACACTTTGCAGTTTCTCCATATGAATGAAATTAAGAAAATCATTATTAAATGGAGGAAAATAGGGGCAGTCAGGGGAGAAGAATGTATTTCATAAAAACAGATTGATGTTGCTACTAGTAGTCATCACAGACTTCAGTGTGGTCATGACATTCTTCAAACTGAGGAAATGATAAACAGCTTGCTTATCTCAAACAAGGTGCAAAAAAAGCCTGAATTACTTCCAGCAGATCTTGTAAACTACTTTTTCTTGTAACACAGCAAGATTTAGAGAGAACGCACTTTCTCGAACTCATTCAAAGCATCTGTAAAAGCAAATCTTTTGCTTCCACAAACACAGGGGGTTTTTTTTCTTACCTGCGAGGCATTTAAAAATACAGAGTTTTCTACAGTGCAGAACTTTAAAGCATTCTACAAGAACTTCACAATCATCCGATTAAAAAATGTTCAAAAAAAATCAATTAGTTAACAATAAGACTACAGCAAAGTTTTAGACTGTAATCTTTCAAATAAAAGGAGAGGCAGTCTTAGTTTATCTGCATTTAGAAAAAGACAGAGGATAACTGAACAACTGAAATAATCTGATTCCTCTTAGAATAGTTTACAGTTATGCTAACACTCTATTGCTTTACTACGGTAAGCAACTGTTCTTACAGATACTGTTTGTCAGTTGGGAAACAGAAAAAACAGGCAGGAAGGAGCTTTAAAGGAAAGAAGACAGAAGTACTAGCAGCTGAAGCCTACCTAGAATAGCTTTGTACTGATTACCCTGATTAGTTGAATTTTGTATATACTATTAAATAAACAGTATATTGTAGTTCACTTGTAGTTCAGTGATGGTATATTCTTCCAAATAAAATTTAATTCACTTTGCAGTTCTGATTATTTATGCTATACTCCTAGCGTAAGTCACAATAAGCAGACTGGACTGCAAAGCCAAAGATAATATTTGAAGAATATCCCAGTGAATTATTCACTAAGGATGACACTTGAGCTTACAGTCTATAAAATGTAGTTTTGATAGCGGACACCCAACGCCCCAGTCAGCAGCTCAGGGTAGGGTCTTCCACATCTTAAGAAAGAGTCAAAATTCAGGCTACTCTTGCACATTGGGAATAATTTCTGTATTTTTTTGTGTGTTTCTGATTTCATTTTAGTAAAGTCTTTATTTCTAACATCCATTAAAAGTTACCTGTATTTACAAAATAAATCACAAGCATAGGACTATAAAATTCACTTCAGTTACTGTTTTTCAGGAATTCTGTCAGGAACAACAAAATTAACGGTTCTGATCTGCTTTATCCCCATTTCAAAACCTTACAAAGCTTTCTTTAAAGCACCCATTAAGAAATTTTCCACTTGTTTCATCATCTTCAGCCTTTGGAGAGGACGAGGTCTAATCTCTGTTAAATGTGTGGCTGGGTTGCCTTTTCTGTTTTTGGAAAGCCCCCTTACCAGTTCAAGCTGCAAAAG
Organism: Sagittarius serpentarius; assembly: GCA_034782735.1. Classification (NCBI taxonomy): domain Eukaryota; kingdom Metazoa; phylum Chordata; class Aves; order Accipitriformes; family Sagittariidae; genus Sagittarius; species Sagittarius serpentarius. Next base: position 64,709,853 of record JAVKLA010000074.1, read on the forward strand.
ACCCAAGAGACCATGACGTTCAGAGGCCAGCAGCTTACACATAAGCAGTACAACTGCTGCTGTGAAGCAGGAACACCTTGGCCAATTCATACTCTAATATGGACAGCAAATATCCTATTGTCTGAGCTACTGAGTTCAAATTTGGTTGAACAGTGAAGTCTTAACACTTGATAACTCTAGTAAGATTTCCTGTGATGAAGTTGCAAGAAAGATTATCGCTACAGTATACGAAACATATAACAATCTCCCTGGGCTGGCAGCTAGAGCAAATAATACCTTTTTTTAAATTTATTTCATTATTGTGCATTCTGGTGTTTGGTTTTTTTTTTAATTCACTATTTAAGAGTAGCTGTGGAACACAATTTAACTTTAAGGGTTAAAATGTAACAAATTATTTAGGCATTTGTTTATTAAAAAAAGACATTCATTGAAGGTGGGGGTGAAAAAAAAAAAAGCAAAAAGTAGTGTTTTAAAGTTTAACTTGACAATACTGTTACACTAGTGCATGGTCTGCTACCAAGAACAATATTGAGAAATCCCGAGTTCATGTAAACCAATGCCTGCCTTCATTGTGATGCACATTCTCTATCCTTTACATCTCCTTTATAGAGAAAGTGATTTCTCTAACAGATCTTTGCCACAAGCGGTGTGAGACATGGAGGAGAAAAACAGAAGCAAATAAATCCCCAATCAAGAAATGCAAATTTAAAGCAAAACTCCTGTTGGTGCATGCTTTTTAGAAGAAAAGTTGCATTTAAGAAGTTACAAGGAAGCCAGACCTGTTAAAAGCTTCCCTTACCCTAATGAAAGATGTAATTCTTCTACGTAATATGCATGGACTTTAAAAGTTGAAAGCAAGTGCTAAATAGTGTACATAATTTCCATACACAGCAGGTAGTGAAGCAAGAAAAGAACTGACACAGTTACCCTCGTTAAAGAGATGCACAACAGAGAACTGTTATGCAGTGTTAGCATACTGAAGGTCTATGCATCACGGATGTTGCGGCTATTAACAGCTTAAATGTTCACTGTATTTTGTTAATTGGTGCACACAGCTTTTAAGCCTTAAATGTGTTTTAGAAGGTTCTTTTCTAACAGTAACACAGTCATTATTCCCTGGTGGGGATGGGAAGGGTTTATGCGGCTTCAACTGTTTCAACATCATCAGTAAAATACGCAGCTTAATACCATTGGACAAAAAGAGTTTCTTTAAATTTATCTATATTGTTAGTTAAAATGGAAGCTTTCTACAATCTCTCTCTCAACAGCTGAATAGTAACTAGGCTGTATTAGTGTTACTTCACAAACTGGTTTTAGTTTGTTCTATCTAGAAGTCTGTCCCTGTAATTTATGCTTTAGCCTTCATATATTTGGCCTTTAAGGTTATATTTATGGGACAGAAAGCATGGTCTTATAATTCCTGATACAATAGAGAGAAATCTGTCACCAGTTAAATTCAGTAATTCAATTGATACAATAAATCTTTCCTTTCAGTTTTCTGCTACCATGGGGAAAAACAGCAAAGGAGTGTACAATGTGCAACTGTGTTTAGTAAACAGTGATAAAAAAGAAAGAATTTGTATTGGAAACAGACATTCCAGAAGAAGATATTCAACTTCTGCCTTATCAGAGAACCAGAATTAGCTGACCCAAGAATGCTTTCAAGTGGAGTGGACTTAGTAACAAAAATGTGGTCCTAAGGAAATGCACCTAAGAAAAAAATACAAAACAGGAGAATAAAGAATAAAATATTAGTGCAAACTACAATTTTAGTCTTAAAAATGCTTCTGCCTGGTTAACATGCTACTCAGTGAAAACTTTATGATTTATGATGATGTTGGCTTATATAGAAAAAAACTGTAATTTATTTGTATACATGAATATATGTGCACATCTATAAAATGAATCTGTAAGGAAAAACTATGCACTTCTACAGATGTTTGTAATCAGAATTACTCACCACAGTTTTTTTTTTTTTTTTAAAACATTTGCAACATAATTCTAACACCTTTTAAAAAATACTC
>JAVKLA010000074.1:64785447-64795676 GCA_034782735.1 Sagittarius serpentarius
CGGGACGGGGACGGGGACGGGGGCGGGCGGCTGTCCCGTGTCCCGGGGGCGGTGGTGGGGTGTGGGTGTCGCGGGGGCAGCGCGGAGAGCGCAGGCGGCTGCTCCCCGGCGAGGAGGCACCGCACGGCCGCCAGCGACAGCGGCGGCGGCGGCGGCGGCGGCAGGCTCACCTTCCTCGGTTTGTGCGTGTTTTTTAACAATTGGCCAATACGGTGTTTGTCCTGATAGTGTTTTCAATCGTAGAGAGGTATTTTCAGGCCGTATTCCTGGAAATGGGATGCCGGGTGGGTCGATAACGTTTGCACATGTGCTTGGTGCGTGCATCATCAGGAGATCAATACGATTGTGCTGGTATGGAGATTTGTATCACACCTGTTCTCTGACATCACATGGAAACAGCTGCTGGTTCTTTTATTGTTTTTCTTTTTTTTTTTTTCCCTTCTTTTTTAAATGCTAAATGTTGGGTTCGTGTGTAAAAACATGTCAGGGATATATTGTATAATCAGAAATGCTTTCTTCTTTCTCACTGTGTGCCTCCCTGTACGACACCCCCACCCCTTTCTGCTTCGCCAACAATCACATTTAAATTACCAAAAAAACAATAGGGTCGATCTGTAACTGAATTGTCAGGCAGCACACAAAAAGAGTGTTGTTCTCAGCCTGACACGTTTTAGAACTTCTTTCCACCAAGAAGCGTATGCATTTTAATATATGTTTTTGGATGTGAATCCAATCTTTGCAGCTGGCCCTGATCTTGCAGTAATAAAACCTTTTAAAAAAACCTGTATATACTAGCATCTCAAACTTTCAGAAAGTTCAGATTTAGCTCCCCATTTACATAAAATATGTGTCTTTGTCCTATCCGTAATGCAGCCGTAGCTGCTACAACTCCACAATCCAAAATATTAAGTGGCTGGTCTCTGAGGAAAATGGCAGCAAAATACTGAGCAGGAGGAAAAATAAGCCCCAAGTGTAACCTTGTGTGACATGTGCTATTAGCATTCATACATACACATATACACGCACACGTACATATATATGGGGAGTATTTATTTTGTGATGTCGGTATTCATTGTGCTACTGTAATGTGTTTCCTTTTACTTTTTTTTTTTCCCCTCAACGTGCTGCCTCTCAACAGAGGAGCGGTTGCTTGTATCAGGAACGCACCACCTCAGGACCCTCTCTTTGATACGGAGCATGTCTGCATGAAGTTTTTTGAGGATGTGGATAGGACTCCAAGCAAAAACTGATTATTTGGAAGGGGTCTGGGTTTTGGGCGAGTGAAAATGGGAAGGCCTATCCTGGCATTTCCCAACCTAACATTCAAGGGAGAGGAAAAAGACTCAAACACCCTCCTGTGGTCCTGGATGTATGCTTCATCCGATGTGGTTTCTCACACAACTGGCTTCTCCCACAGAGCAAGTACTCAAATAAAGGTAGAACGTCCTCTTCTGGTAGGAAAGAAGACTTGTTAGCCTCCTTTGTTCTCATCTAACTGTCCTGAGTATCACAGAAAGAAGGGCCTGTTTCCGGAAAACTGCACTTTTACGAACGTTCCCCTCTTTTGCATCTCAGATATCAAATTTAAGGACTTCTCTGAGCACCGTCGCATTGTTCCATTTGAAAACCTTTCCTTTTTTTTTTTTTTTTTTTTTTTTTGTTAGGTATGGGGCAATACAAGCCCTCAACAGCCTTTTCTGTAGAAATTTCATGTGCTGTTTGTCAGTGTAAAGTGGCACAAAAATTTGGATTACAAAGGTTCATTTCTTGATCTGGCCAAGCCTTTTCCATGAAAAACAAGCAAACCAGTTCCTGGTAAAACTAAGCTCCAAAATACATTAGCTGAATCCTAATATTAGGTAGTGGATATGTGTGCTATTACACTGAAATTATTCCTGCACATAAGTGAGACTGTTAAACATAGAACTTGCACTGTATGCTATTGGTGAGTGTTGTGCTTACTAGATAAATACACGTACGTTGAGCAGTTTCTTTTTCTTTAAGTTGACCTAAAAGCTGATGTCTTGTTTTCAGGTAGCAGGCAAAGTATTGAATTAAGAGGTGCTAGGGATCTTACCTAATAAATACCATTGGTAAAGGGAATGTAAGTTCGACCATCAGTAGATGTTTGTCAAGTCACATCTGAAAAGCTGTCATCCCTTTTGACCAAGACAGCTGGTAACAGGTCCGCAGTCTGGACCTTCTCTCTGTGGTTCAGTGGAAGGAAGGAACTGGGCATCGTCAAGCAGTCCTCTTGCAGGTGAGCAATTTGGAGCTTTAGTACTAATCTACCCTATGACAGATGCCCAGACTGTCTGGAGGGCACCCTAAAGGTTTAGCCTGATTCATTGTGGTTCACGGGAAGGATAGGAGGACAGTGTGACTCTGAGTACTCTGATCTTAAATATGGAAAGTTTCTGATAGCCCGTGGAGGTTTAGCAACTCTGTGTGTTTGTGGCTTTGTTCATACTGTAGAAAGGGCACACAGACAGGTGGCATTGACATTCTAGGTCAGATAAAATTGACATATATGGCATGAGCCAAACTGACCCCTTTCCTACCTTGTATGGGTGATCCAGGGAGTAATAACAGGATTGTGCATCCCTCTAGAGTTTGGTGGATACTTTCCCCTTGTAGGCCAGAACAGGACAAGCGGTCTTAGACAGTCCGAAGATGTTTTCTTGTCTTGTGTTGGCAGTACCATGAACCAGCACTGGGGAAGTGCAGCAAGCTTTATTATTCAGTACCCATTGCAAACAGGGTGTGATGTGGTAAGATGAAGTTTAATGCATGAGTGGAATGAAAACAGCTTGCTAAAGAATTTACAAAAGCTTTCCAGGTTATCGAAAACTTGGACAAAAGTTGGAAATTCCAGTAGAAAATAAGAGTTGAAAAAATTGTTAGGAAAGTATTAAAATCATTAACTATCTGAGGAAGTCAAATGAAAAATGGTAAAGGAGTATACTGATCTATTGCTTTACTGATCTGATCTATTGATCAGATACTTTTCTGTATATTTTCAGAGAACAGAAAACAACTAGAAATGCGCACGGACCGTGGAATTTCTAGGGCAGAAAAAGTCTCTCCCCTTGATGGGACTGCAATGTTGTCATCAGCAGCAAGAATTCTGATGTTGGCTCTAAATGAAATTTTGAAAACTTAAAAAAAAGAAAAAAATAGAAAATGTAGTTATTGCTGGAAACCTGCTGTAAACAGCCTTTTAGGATGCTAGTGTTACAAAGGCATGCCTAAATGCCAGAAAGGCAGCACCACCACCTCTAGACAACCCATTTCCACGTAAAGACTTGAGAAGTGGTGTAGTGGGAGGGAGCACGGAAAGAGCACAGCTGTCAGAACAGCCCCTGGGAGGCCATTTCAGCTTGGGCAGCACTAAGCTAACCTTTGGCTGTCTTAAGTCATGTGCTAAGTGCAGAATGGCTCTTGCCCAGCTTCCTGACTGGCAAATTGCCTTTTCTACTTCCACAACTCTGCCAAGTGGAGCTATGTCATACTCGGTGATAAAACTTCAAATTTTTAAGTTAAAATTATAGATGAGGAGCATGGTGCTTTCGGAACGGAGGGGTTATGTGTGGTTATTGTACTTTTAAGGTCTGGAACATTTTGTGTGGCAGACTTCAAAAGACATGTCAGTTGGCAATCAGTTGCAGCTGGAATGGGATTGGAGACTAAACCCAACATTAAAGTGAGGATGGACGTAGTTTGTAAATAACTACCGTGAAAATGCAATTAATTTTTGCCATTACTTTATTTTTCTTCTTGTTAGTTTGATTCTATTAAAGTTGACGTGGAGGTCATATCTGATTCATTGGATATGTGGAGTCACATCATTTTCTAATCCAAAAAAGGCCTTGTTTGACTGTAGATCCTGACTTGGAGCTTAAATGGAATAAAAATCACCGTTAAGAGTGATACCCGTAGCCAACTGTGACAAGCTGAATATAGCATGGCAAAAAGGGCAACAAATGGACAATTTCCAGCTCAGTGTATGTAGGTGGTGACGTACGGGATCTTGTTTCTAGACTGAAAGAGTAGGTGCTTGAATACATCAAAGTTACAGCCTTGTTAGGGACAGATCATTAACTTCTTATTGTGAGGTTTGTATTTACTTTATTGCCCATCAAGGAAGAGGATCAGTTTTAATGGTTTACTTTCAAAGATTAATGGAACCAAATGCATTTTAGACTGCTGTTTTGTCAGTGGCAGTTTGTTGGGACATTATCAAAATTGTCCTACATGGTACATGTTGATAAACTCCAAATGTCACCTTCTAGTACCGTGTTGCACTTGTTGGTGAATATATAGCACGTGAGGAAAGAAACTAACTAGACAGAGCCCTCAGCAAAAATAATGATCTAAATGAGATTAATTGTGACAAAGAATTTTAGAGAAGTTAAGGTCATGGCTAAGATGGAAGCAAAGAAAAGTTTTTTCCCAGTTGTGACGAGCTGCTTTATTTTTATGAGGAGAAAAAGAGTGTCTCATTTTTTTCTGCAGCAGAAAAACTGGCTTATGTCCTCCTAATGCTCCCCCCAGAAGGGGATCAAGGAGGAGGAGGCCTGTGGCTCCTCTTCTATCCACTAACTTGGCTAGTTCACATACACTTTCTTCACTTGATCAAGAGGTGACTTGAGGAGCTAGAAGTCTTGAGCAGGAAGATTGATAGCTGGACTGCCAGTCCTTAGGGTATGGTAGGTTCCCCTCCTCCCCAGAAAAAGAGGACCTAGTGCATTTTCTGTGCACAGGGTAGCAAGTTCAGTCACAGGTTTGCAGGACAGTCCAGAACACATGGGTTCGAGCTTCTGCTTTCTTGTCTCTGCCCTGGCCCTTACCTCTTCTAATCATTAACCAAGGCTTTGGTTTCCTCCAGTCATCAGAGTGGGGTGAAACATGTGGGGTCTCCAACTCTGACAACCTGCTAATCCTCAACAATTTCATTGTACAAGACTGCTGTGAGAGCGGGAAGAGTAAGCAGGGAGATCATCTGCATCTTAGATGAGAGGGGTTGAGACAGGTACAGGCAGGAAAAGGGCTTTAGCCATTTTTCGACATGATGTGCCTATCCTGTGTGACTCCAGCTGCTGCTCCAGAAACGTGTGGCAAGACATCTGCTAGCCTTGTATGAATAACCTGGGTACATCTGGACTTTACAAATTACATTAAATGTCTTTGCTTAAGCAACTGAATCAAGCACAAAATGACATGCCCAAAGGCATAGGGATAGCCTGTGGAATAGCAGGGAGAACCCGCAAATCTCAACGGAATCTGTCTCCGCTGGCTGTCCTTTCTTGCTGCTGTGTTACTTTATCTCACTTACATGTGCAAAAATCCATCGGTTGGCCCCTTGCTTTAAAATGTGAAATGATAAAGAAAAATTGGTTACTAAAAGAAAAATTGTTTAATGAATGCATCATAAAATTCTGATGTTCAGGATTTGTCTGTACTAGGTGGCTGTCTTTTATCTGTATCTATGATGTTTACTGTTAAATCACTTTTTTTGAAGACAAAATAATTATCTGAGGTTTGCTCATGAAGTTTGTGCCACTTTCTTCCATTATAGGCAGTAGAAGGTAACAGTGGTTTGGCCCAGGGTCCATATATTCCTTATTTCTAGCCTCATAGTTCCACCTTAATTGCACAAACTTCAAAGTCCCTATTTCCAAGTCTGAACTCAGTCTGTTTCTAGTCCCCCATCACACTCATTGACCATATCCTGCTGGTCCTAAGGATCCTAAGGATCTTTCTGAGCATCCTTTGTAGGATTCAAAAGGAAGGTGAAATTCCGTGGTGGTGATGGTGAGAAGGTGGTGTAGTCTCCTTTCCAGCTTTGTACATAAAGGAAGCCATCTCTGCAAATGGGAAAAGTCGCAGTATAGCCCAACAGTGACCTGTCTGAGCATCCAAGCAACCCTCTAACCTGAATGCTGTAATAGTGCTGTCTACTATATAGGAGCAAACGCAGCAAATCTGAGAGAGTCTTGGCAGGCGTCTGCTTCTCTATAGCGACGGCAGTCACGGTTAACTAGAGGGTGCCTTAGGTCTCACTCCTCTCACCAGAGGTTCTCATGAGCCTTTGCTTTCAATGGCTGCTCGCCTCAGTGAGCTGCAGTATTGCCAAAGTCAAGTGTCCTGACTGTACACGTATCATGAGGTTTGACTCAAACAAGTCAGCTTAAATAACGAGTTTTTAATTGAGTTCTCTTCCCTGCTTTCTGGTTTCTGAGATGGCAATCATGTTTTCAGGTCTTTCTACTGAACAATGAAATTTTGCAAGTAATTTTTTAAAAAACAAAAGCGGAGATTCTGACACGATGTCTGGATTCCACACATTCTTAGTGTTTTAAGAACATTAGATATGTTCTTGATAGAAGCACTAGCATTTCCAGCTAGGAAGTTTAGGCCTGCAAGGTATGGGGCTGTGCTGGCCTTGAAAGATGTGAAAGCAGAATAGCAAAAGTGGCCTAGTTTATAGAAATGTGATTGTCAGAGAAAGACACTTTTATTCATATTAATTTACAGAAACTCAGGAGTTTTTGGTGGAGGGGCATGGGAGAGGGAAGGGAAAGGATAGTGTAGGGGTAAGTAATGGAATAGTTAGAACCTCCGGAGAGGACTGTAAAGAATCAAAACAAACTTATGCTATTAGATTTCCATTGGTGTTCATGGTATTTTGACAGAGAAAAAAAAATTAAAAAGAGATCTTAGCAGTAAACAGTTTGCAAGGGAGGTTTTGAGGAACAACTTGAAAATCTGAAAATACATTTATTTAAAACAATGTTCACTACTCCAAACTGACTTATATCTGCAAAGAATTCGTAAAATAAGAGAGACCTCTTGAGGACTAAGGATGAATTCCATTAGCTCTGTTCTTCTTAGATGTCTTTGATGTATGTGTAACTTCCTCACCTATTGGTAAAACAAAGGAAAACAGAATAAAGGAAAGCATTCCTGAGAAGACCTAAGTCAAAACTGATTTCACATCCATTAGGTGGAAAGAAAGTACATTCACAGCCAAGTGACTGCTTTATACACAGAATTTTGAAGGATGCTTTAGTAACCTGCTACTAGTAAAACACAAGTCCTTAAAAGAATTCATTCTGAAGTATCTCAAAGACGAAGACATAACAAATCTAGACAGTAAGAGAGTCATTTAAGCATCAGACTCTGTGTGCTATTTGGCTCAAACCACAATATCGCAAAGTTCAATGCTGCAAGTGAAGTAACTGAGTCTTTTGAGGAAAATAACAGCATACCAGCAACGTAACTTGCAATGTCTGGAACCACTTACAAATGAAATAAAAGTGCTGTTTTTATCCTGTCATACTTGAAGATGCACATAATTTTTAAGATCTTCTTTAAGCCTCCTAAAAACTTTGTTAGCACACGCTTATCATTTTTATCCTGCAGCAGGGCAGTTGCAGGTAATTTTTGTCTTCTTCTAAGATGTTCTAATAATATGTAGTGTAGTGTAGTGTACTGTGAGGGAGCTGATAGTATTAATCTTATCTTAAAAAAAGAGAAAAACTCCAAAATGTACTTGGAGCTTCTCAGAAATAAAATCATATTCTTTTCACGTAAAAGGGAGGTCAAATTCTGGACAGGGTCCAACCCCAGGTTAAAAAAAGTAACAACTTGACACAACGATGAATGGTCACAGATAAAAATGTCTGGATGTGGGGAGAGAAGGTAGATAGTAGGGGTTTATTTGCAATTCATTTTTCTTCTTTAATGTTTTAGTATTTTGCTTAAAGTGACAGGATGTTTGTGATTCAATTACAGCAATGTCCTTTTAGATGCAGAATCAAGATTATCTTCAAATCTGATCTCTCTGTTTTGAGCGTTCCTGTTCAGACAAGGTATACAGGTAGAGGTGATGCCTATTATCAGACCAAGACCCATCACTTTCTCAGTTGCATGGTTATTATGCACGGCCTGTTACTTCAGCCAAACTCTTCTGCAAGAGTTCCTTTTTTATTCCTTGTTTTCCATGCTTTATCTTGAAAAAAGAGGTTCTTTTGTACGCAGGAGGAGAAGATACCTCATTTGGCACCTTCTTTTGTCTTAAATGGTTTACAATCAGACAAGTTTTCTTGTTCCACAGGCAGTGAACTCCGGCTGGGCGCGATTTGTAGGGGCAGCTCTGAAGGCTCAGAGACACAGGCAGGGCACAAGGACATTTGAGGGGTTTATGCTTCCTGACTCACTCCTGCGAGGAGAACCAGCGGCGTAAAGCAGGGGCTGTACCCCCGCATTTGGACAAAGAACACGGGCGCTGGACGGAGGCAGAGCGCGCCGTCCGGCCTGTTACTGCCGCTGCCGAGGCTTCTTGTCCGTTAGGCACGACGCTCTAGTGGAACAGGGTGGGATTTCGGTCGCGTGTGGGCAATGTCCCCAGCGCTGCTCGAACGGCGTGCCACGGCGGGATGCTCCCCCCGGGACCGCTCCGACCCCATCCGAGCTCCGAGTGCCTGTACGGGCCGTGTGGGAAGAGAGGGGGTTAGCATGCCGCTGTCCGGGGGGGGCGTTTCTCCTGTGTTCCGTGAGGAGCGTTCCCACCACGGCCACGGGACGCCCACGGTCTGAGGTCTGTGGGGTGTGCTGCCCGCCCAGACGTCCCGCCTCTGCCCGGTACCTCGTGTCACGTCGCGGATTACACGTGATTGCTCCGGATTGCCTCATGAAGCCCCTACCTGCTTTGCTGTTGGTTTCTGAGCTTTGGTGGCCGTTCTCCTTTTGTGGAGAAAACAGAAGACAGCAAGCTTTTATGAACCTGAATTCCTTGTAAAGTAAGTGAATAAAAATCAACTGCAGAGAAAGAAAAATGGAAACTCTAGGAGTGTTTTAGGGAGATGGGTGGAGGGGCATCTTCAGGGTCGTGAAACTGATTCCTTTTAAATTCAGATTGTCAGCAGCTACTTCTTTTGACTCCCTTCTCCATGAATTTCCCCAGATGACCTTTTCACACTATAGTGACGTCTTAATTTTATTCCTGGAGTGGCTTCCTTTCCCCAGGTATCTGCTCTAAGGAAAGACGGAATTTGATGTACACAGATCGGTTGCTTTCAGGAAATAATTGTTACCACACACTGGGGTATATTAGCTGCTGCCAGATTTTAAGGGATTATTCATCCCATTAGAAATAGTTGGGAACTAAAGAAGCAGGTTTTATTTCTCCCAGGCCTTAGGCAGTTAAGCATTTTGCAAGAATACCTTCAGGAATCCAGTGCTAAGCAATAAGGTATTGGATATAAATGGACTGACAATGTACGCGTAAGGTTAATTTGCAAAGGCGAAAGATGGATTTGGGGTTAAAATAGAACAGAGCAGTTGGAAAATCCCTACCGGTCTTTCTTCTGTCATTCTGAGAAACTAATTTCGTTTGTTTTGTCTTAGGTCACTGTAAATTTACGGTAAAGATTATATACCTGCATGTTGTAATATGAGTGCAATTATGAATGAAATATTTGGTCCTGGGTTAATTTGAGGCTCTGCTGCCAAATACAGAGTGCGCACCAGGTAGCTGCAGGCGAAATGCAGTCACTGGCGCTGGGATTGCCTGTCTGATAACCCGGATGAGAGAGGACCCCCCCCGCCCCGCTGATTCTGCTGGAGGTAGAAAGGGAGCCAGCTGCTAGGGAGGGGAGGAACGTGCTGCCCCTCGACAGCATGCCTTCTCTGCTGTCACGTCCTAGCAGTTCTGGTGGCACGTGCTGAAAGAGGGCACAAACGGCTTCTGCCTTGTGGCTGTTTCCCTCTGCTATTTGCCAGCTGTGGGGCAGAAGGGAAGGGGAGAAGGACGCGTATCTATGCAGGTGAGGGTACAAACCAAGTAAGTGGAGGCATGGAGTAACTTTCCTTGCTGGCCCCGAGATGAAGGTAAGGCTGTGGCTGTGCAAGCAGCTGCACCTCTGCTGTGGATACTTTTACTCCTGACCAGATCAGTGCTCGCACGAGTTGTTATCTGTCCCACACCTCTGTTTGATGCCCACAGCTCTTTTTCCTCTTCAGGTGGGATACTCATTCCAGGGTTGTGGAGGGCTTTGCCTCTCAGTCTAACTTAGGTCAGTGTTTTTAGATTTCAAGGAAACCTTGCAAAGCAGCTTTGCAGTTTGTTCTTATCATTCAGGGGATGTAGAATGACAGACTCTTGAGTACCTGTGCTGTCATCTGTAGAGGTGTAACAGTGAAGTCACCCGTTTTACAGGTAGGCC
>JAVKLA010000074.1:64843302-64853422 GCA_034782735.1 Sagittarius serpentarius
TAGGCCCCCTTTAGGTATTGGAAGGCCGCAATAAGGTCTCCCTGGAGCCTTCTCTTCTCCAGGCTGAACAACCCCAATTCCTTCAGTCTCTCTTCATAGGAGAGTACTCCTTTGGGGTTTTCTTTCTGCCTCTGAGGCTGGTGGACTGATCGTAGGAGGTAAAGACCTACATCTGAGAGTAGCCCTCGCATGACTGGATGCTTCGTACTCTTCTTGCATCTAACAGAACACATTTATTCCTAACACACGATATACCATAAAGCTTCAATAACTGTTTACAAGTTATGTGTTTTTGTGACTGCTGGACAGGAATTTGGCCATAGCCTTCACAGGATTTTCAGACAAGAAGGACCCTTTCTGCCTGCTAAATCCACAGTCACCCTGAAACTGGAGGCAACCAAGTCCTATAATCCCTGGTATATGTTACTTTAATTGAAGCAAGATCAAGCCTTAGGCACAGGATACATATCCTAAACCTGTCAATATAATTCCAGATCCTCAACCCATCCCTTTCCAAATTGCTTACAAGGACTTCCGTGCATCTGTATTTTGACTAGAAGGCAGTAATTATTCAGCAGTACAGCACCAGTAGAGTATTCAATATTTTAAAACACCAAATAAAATCAAATAATGCATATCCAGGCAAAATTTCTGGGAGTATTCAGCTGTCAGAACATCTGCTCCCAGACTTTCCTGGAGGAACAAAATGAAGATTCATAGCTAAACTGATGAAAATATCAGCGACAATGTTCAAGACAGTTCTGCAAAACTGGGTAAAATGCATCATTTCAAGGTGAAATATCATGACATTTTTTGAAAATCCCCAAACTCTAGCTTGTCTTGGAACAGAACTTTTCTGTGTATCTCAAGCAGCACAGCAGTCAAAGCAGAGCTGTTCTGGTCCCGCAGGTGCCAGGCTGAGGACTCAGACTCTGAGGAGAAGGTTGGGCTGGGAGACCACCTGCAGTTTCCCACCTTATTCCCTCCTGAACTTCCAGCCAAATACAGAACGGCTTGATCACTCCAAGCCTACAAAGCTGATCACAAGCAATAAAAATGACTATAACAGTTGGATTCTGGTAGTGCTTTGCAGGTGCTTGCGCCTTTCTAAATGTATAACCATACACAGACCTGGCCCCAAGGCACTTGTAATCAAGACAATGTGATGAGACAGAGTAAGGGAAAATTAAGCACCATTAAGGAAAGGGCAGCGGGCAGCCTCTTGAACCTGTCATTATTTACTGATAATCTCTTGTCACAAGGGAGGCATGGGGCACAGCAAGGCATCAGAAGGACAGGGAAGGTGGTAGGGGTGCAGGTTAACACACTTATTTTTCTCCCTGCTTATAATAGCTTGTCCTGGCACAGAGGAGTGATGCCTCAGTTTCTGCTTTCTTTTTAAGAAAGAAGGTAGGCTGTTTCTATTTTGGCAGTTTTATGAGTCTTTAAAAAATAATCTACATCAAAGTCTATGTCACTAACTTCACAATGAAAGCAGTTTGGGTCTTAGATTTGAAAAGTGAAAAAGCTTGGAGAAAAGAAAGGAAAGAAATGTTTCTATCACCTTGTTGCCAATGTGCTCCCTGGGGGGGACACTTAATGAAGGTGAACAAGGATTTCCAACATTGTACCTCGTGCAGCTTTTGAGTCCACTGTGTTGAAAGTGTTTTGGCAGCGAGAACCGTCTGTGGGATCAGGTTTAACCTTTATTTGGAAGAGAGTACAGATTAGAACAGTACCAGTGCACGCTTTGAAAGCAGAAGGGTTCCTACCCTTCTCTGGCATATCTGTTCCTGGAAGTCTGCCTGGAGATGGAATCTCTTCTGGACTATCAATAAAGGTATCTAGTGTACAACATACAGTTATTCGCAAGAACCAATCTGTGCTTCCCAAGACGTTGAGCTCAGTTCTGTTTCTTTGGAAATCTAAGAAATTCTTAATAATCTTCTGTCTTTATCATTCTGATCTTCATTACAGTTTCTTTGCCAAAAAAAATACAGACTCACAGAGCAATAGAGTTAGCATTGGATGATAAATCTTTGTTGAGAATCATTTAACACATTGATTCTTTGCAGCTTTGGCCCCAGCTAGTTTAAACAACATACGCCTGATCAAGAGTTTGGGAAGCATAATAAGAAAACCTCTGGCAATAAAGATGAGATTATTTTAGCCAGGTTCTTTAGAAGCAAAAAATATAGGTGGGAGATAGCAGGTAAGCAAGAGGCCCTAAGAAGCAATTTTGTGGGGTTTTTTTGAGATCATCAACAAGGCAAATGGGTCTTTTCAATCTGGAAAAACATAGGTCTTCCAAGGCTCATGTGGGAAGGCTTTCATGATGTGTTTTAACTAATGTTTTTATGACAATGACTTAAAGAATTATAGGTGAAATCTGTATTCCTCACTCTGAAAACAAATAATTTGCAGAATTAGTCCTTTTCTTTCCAGAACGATCCAGTAGAAAATATGAACACTGAAGTGACATGTTTTAAAGACTTATAGCCAAACATCCTTGTGCAGACATACATATTTCACTGTAAATTCTTGAAAGACTAGTGGATTTAGCTATGTGTATAAGAAAAGTCTGGCAAGCAGACTATCTCAGTACACATGCCAGGTGAAGGAAGGAAGCCCAGACTACAGACAAGAAAGAAGAAAAATACTGAATTTCAGGCCTTGAGCAGGGAGTCAGAAGATTAGGTTTCAAGCACTGCTAAACATAATGGGCCTTGATCATGGATGGGAGCTCTAGCCACGTTTCTAAAGCAATTAAAAAGTGACATAGGAAAATAGAAGATGACAGGAGTCTCACCACACAAAAGGATTAGTGCAATCTGTTTCCATTGCTTGGGACCACTGCACCAACGGTGCGTAGGTTGTGATGTAGAGGGTAGCCGACATACCAACCTACCTACACACATGACAGGAAGGTATAGAGGCACTTGACAAAATGTTCTTCTGGTGGCCAGAATACTCTAATGAGGCAATCAGAACTTCCTGGTAATGGTGAAAATATGTCAAAGCCAACTTTGTGGGATACTATGTCTTGGCAAAGATCTTACATTGGTTTTGCAAGGGGAAATTAGCAATATGCCTAGCTGCAGTTAATGCTTATGCCAGACAACCAAAGTGGTACATATGACAATGATTTTGGCAGCTAAGACAATAGAAAGTATACATATTGCATATGATTTTGCACAAGGAAATCATATGGGAACATGACAATCATCTGGGACTTAATTTTTTTTCCTGGGGAGTATAAGATTTCCTCCAAAAGTCCCTGCTAGTTTAGCTTATTGCTTAGCACCACACATTAGCAAAACTCACATAAAGGTATCAACAGAGAAATACAGGTAGAGCCCTTAAAATACTGCAAAATTTCTTTAGTTTAAAGGTCAGTATCACTGATCACTAGACAGAAAACATCATCAGAGTAATTTTTAAATTACAGTACTGCTTTAGTTTTATATGGTAAAACCAGATGCATCTATAAAAACCAACAAACCAACAGCCAACAGATAGGAAACTCACAGAGTAAGGAATTCACAAAATAAGCTTCTCAGGGGTAAGTAAAACATTAATACTTTATTGACCTGTTATTACTAAGTAAAGAATCTGTTTTCTTATTTGCATCTTAGTCAAAGGCAATTTATTGTCCAATTCAGGGCTTAATGAGACTGCTGAGCAGACATACTGACATCAAGAGCATCGCTCAGGAGTAAATGCTATGGTTAACACAAAAGTTGTTTAAGAAACGTACGAATATTCAGGTCAAAACAAAACATGTAGCCATGGACTAGTCTGCAAGGCTCCTAATAAATCAGTCCTGCAGTCTCAGAACCTTCAGCATCCATCACAATCCAATTAAACCATCACATCCTTCATGGAGGCTGCAGCACAAAGCTCTGATCTGGAATAGTGGTCTCTGAGGGTGAAGCATTCTCGTTTCAGGAACTTGTTACTGAACTCCTTACTGGAAGTGATCAATCTGAAGCCAGACTGTCAGTGTTTAGATCAAACTGTAACCTGTTCCAGGAACATGTTCCATCCTAGGAAGGATGTCTGTGAATAAATTCCATCAAATTAAAGACTGCAGGATGTAATTGTTCATGCATGATGACATGTATTGCTTAAAAATGAAGGCTGTTGGTAGCTAATAAATGCCTGAAAGCAGTTTGAAAGCATTCAAATAGAGATAAATTATTTCCAAGTTGTCTTTCATTTAAATGCCCACATAAAAATGTTTTTTTTATTGTAAATTTAATTAATTTTGTAATTGTTATAATTCAATATTTCTCATACTGCATTAGCTGAATGAGTCCACAAACCTTACAAAGATACTTCATATTCTTGCCATTAATTTTTTTCTTAAAAAAGACCGAAACTCATTTATCATTGGACCAGTCCGGGACTACAGCCCAAGCCTCGAGTGAAGGCTGTCTGGTGATATGCTAAGGAAGCTCACAAACCTCAGCCCTCAACAGCTTTGCAGACAGACACTCCTTGCAAAGAGGAGTACCTTACTTGGCCTTCTATTTTCCTTTCCTCCTGCAGAACTTGTGCTCTGCACCCCCATTAATCACCCCCTGGGTAGCTGCATCTTTGGTGCAGAATCTCCTTCCTTGTGGCTTGGACTTCCTGAACTCACACTTTGTTTCTACTGCTTTAGATTACATAGTGACTGCTTGTAAGTCAGTGTGGAATGAAGCTGTTATTAGAAAGAGATGCTCTTTTGATTCAGTATTGCTCCAGCAAGTGGCTAAAAGCAGACATTTAAATGTGCAACAGATGAATGAATGTGTCTTGGGATAAATATCTTATGAACTGGAAATCATCATCCTGTCCTTTCCAAACAACATTTCTATCTGCTTATGTGGTGAACTCCTGTGGTTTGTGGGCAGCTGATTTGGTAGGAGTTACGAAAAGCTCACAGATAAAGTTAGCATTTAATCTTCATTGCCTCACAGCCTTTATACAGATGTATCCATTGCACGGATATATGACCAATGTACATGCAGCATTTAAGACCAAATGTCTACATAAAGATTGGGTAATGAAGATTGTGTTTTGAAAACCACTGACACCTTAGAAATGTTAAATGGAAATGTCTTAGACTTGCAAAGATCACTGGAGTGCAAAGTCAATAGCGGGCAGACGCTTTCATTTCTTATATTCCAGTATTCTGGGATCTCAGAGATACTTTAGTTTTAATGATGTTACTGTTTTGTGGATTTTTTTTCAAATTAACTAGTTGAAGTTGCAGGTCTCTAAAAGCCTTTAAGATGCTATTTCTGCTGTTTATACATGTTCAGATCCTGTTACAAATTTGCTGATGTGTATGGACAAGTGGCTTAAAATAGAATTTTCAAAGGCTTTTAGATACTTGCAATGAAAAGCAGCACCTAATTAGATTTTCAAAAGCTCCAAAGCCAGTTTAGGGTCTAAATCCTATTAGATACCGAGGCCCATTAGGCTGCACATGCATTTTTAGGTATTTGCCATTCCCCTGACTATCTGACTCAGCCTGCCTGTTCTCGTGGGGATACCAGGGTTAGCCAGCATGCAGAGACATTAGCAGTGCAGGGCTGGGAGGCACATAAACGCTCAGTTCAGTTCTCTGTCCTGGCAGCCAGCCTCATCCTGTGCTTCCATACGCTCTGAGATTCAGTTCATTATTGCCTGTGAAAACTTTTAGGTGCCCAGAAAGAAAGAGGAGACAGTAACCAAGAAAATAGAGTGTGTAATTATTGTATTTACTTAACACTAAGCATAGACTCCTCTTAATCTAAAGTGCATTATTAAGAGACTATAGTATCGTTATCAAGTTGTAGAATGATACTACAATGATTCCAGGTTCCAAAATACATGAGGAAATTCATTAGCTAGCTTTACCTTTGGCCTACAAAATACACCTTGAGTTGTTTCACATGTTCTTTAACTAATAAAATTTGGATCTTATGTCTTTGTTAGAGTGATTCATGCTTAGTACTTTGAATCAATTCTGAGAAATGAATACTTCTCTAGTACTTTGTTATGAGACAAGGTATCGGCCACTGTTACATCACATTAGTGATTCATTAGTCAGACTTCTCATGCTGAAGCCAATCTCGTGACATTTGTATGGAAAACTTCTGTTCTTTGTTGGTACAGTAGCTCAAACAGTTCAGTATACTCCCGTTTTCATTTAACGTAACATTAGTGACTCATTTGTTTTTTCAGTTTTAAGTCTGTTTGTCAGGGATGCATGAATGATATTCTTCTTACCTAGTAATTTGGTTTCTCTAAATTGCTTTTTTTCTTCCCAGACAGTGGTTGTTATATTCCAACATGAATGTCCAATGTTATGTTGAAAGGAAACCCTCGTTTACCAACCCATTTGAAATCAAGGCAGATGAGAGGGCTCAGCAGTTATAAGGAAGTAGCTTTTTACTTAGATGCCGGCAAAGGGGTTCGCTGGAGTACCATTTTGACTACAGGTCCACAAATTTATTAAAACATAGAAGCTGTAATGGCAGCAAAGGCAGGCCAGAGAGTCACAAAGATGATGAAAAGAAGATGCACATTTCTAACCTTCAGAGGTCTTTCTGGTTCAGTCTTCCTCACTCTGGCAGCACAAAGCTGCTTCGCTTTCTGTCTGTGCAGAACAGAGGAAGGGAAAGAGAGAGGGGAGGTACCTGATGGACTTCAGAGGCTCAAAAGGAGTCAGGGAACATGCCGTAAGGTTGACAAGGACGTGAAGTTTTGGGTAAGCATATCAAAAGTACTAAACACAGCATATAGCAGTTGATGGCAATCCATACAGGAGCCTCTGCCTTCTAATTTGGACTTTACTAATCAGAAGTTCCAAGTGTTAACAATTGCAGTGTGCCAGCTATTGCAAAGCATTTCACCCTGATCCCTCCGAAGATCACAAAGGAGAAAGGTCTAACACAGGGTGCCAGTCACCTGCGGATAGTACTATAGAGTGTAGGATATTTATTTTGCTTTGGTTAGATCTTGCTCTGATTTGACTTTTTCAATGGGAGTGTTAGAAAGCGTGGTACCAGTATTTGTGCTGTCATTCAGGATGGACTATTTTGTTCTGACTGAAAAAAAATATTGACACAAAGGTTCAATAATTCAAAGGTTATTGTGAAAAATTGAAATGGAAAAGACTGAGAATAATTTGAGAAAAACTGAAAATAAGCAGATTTGTCCTCCCAAGGTTTCCAGACATGGAACCCATAAACTTAGAAACTTAAATGCACTTTTTGTGCTTTCTCTGGCATTATATAACACATAACACCAAATGTATTTTATATTATACAGTTCATCCAAAATATACCCTAAAGCAAGTCATAAAATGGAATGCACTTAGACACACCCCATTACACTATAAAACCAGAATGCTATATAGCAATTAATCCAAGGTAATTCATAAATCTAAGCAAAACCACTGAGAATAAAGTAAATTAAACATGATAATTTTGATTTGGCATTTAAAATACAGTAAAAATAAAACCTAAAACTCTAGGGCTACATTTTGAAAACTCATCCTTTGACTCGTACCTGTAAATTACGGAACCAGGTCACTGTAGTAAAAGCAAAATTGTACTAAAATAAGTTATGTCACAAACATGTTTCCTTTGAATGTTTAACTACTACACTGTGCTGGCATATCGAATACGTAGATGAGTAAATAGCGTACATTGCAGAGGCTTTCTCTTTTAATGATTTCTGTCAGGAGCGAATGTCACTTTTTGACATTTGCCAGCCTGCATGCACCTGCAAATCAGAGACATTTGAAATCCCAGAGAACTGTGCGTTTGGGCCAAAGTCCATTGGAGTCAATGAGCATCTAACCATCGACTTTACAGGCATCCGATCAAACTACAAGTGACCTAAATGGCAAGAGCAAGTGGCTTCGGGAGCAGTGTCGCAGCCAGACCCGGTGGCTGTGCCTAGGCTGGTAAACTTGTTCAAGCTTCAAAACATTCCCAGGCACCAGGACATAGACACAGCACTCCCGGGCATGAACCTGGCCTGTCCACCTTGCACTCTCCAGAGCAATTCCTGGACACAGTTTGGGAGTTCATTGATCCAGGGGCTGTTTCCAATAGGCAGTCTTCATGCAGCCAGCCTGTTTTGGAGGCAAAGGCACAGTCTCGAGCTACTTGGTGCCACTTGGCTTTAGTGCCTGGAAGGCTCCCAGGCACGAGTGTAGATGGAGCTGTTGTGGGTCAACAAGTGACTCCCATGGAGGGTATAATAAGGTGGCCCTGGCCAAAATGTTTCTGAGGACTGTGTGTCTCAGGGTCGTATGACCGACAACTCAGCAATCCTGGCTCATGAATAGAGTAGAACTTGCCATGGAAATACTCAGTGCAAAAGATGGAGTAAAAAAGCATATTAAGAAACCAAAGAACATAACATTGAAATGTGTAACCTGCTTGAACAACGAGGGCTGTTGTATATCTCTGCATGAAGGATGTGGAAAATGAACATGTAATAGTTCGTTGGTACACAATGCAGCATGTAAAGATAAGAAAGTATGCAGAGTGTGCAGTGGCTGGGAAAAGTCTGTTAAAAAGTGGGGGAGGTCTGGCTGTTTAGTGCTGAATCAGCTACATTTGCACAGTGAGAAGCTTGTGATAGCAGCAAGCTGAACTGCAGTGATCAAGCCTACTTGTTGCGAAAAGCATGGAGCAATAGCTCCACAGTACCAGGCAAAAACTCCATTTGGTGTATGTATATGAACAACATAGAGCAATCCGTAAATATAATTCATTAGAATCTCTTATTTTAACCTCTGGTGCCTTTGTGTGTATGAATTAACCTTTTGATCACTGTAAGCAAGTGGCAACAGGAGCAGGTTAACATGTTGTTTTGAATAGCAGCCAAAGAGACCTTTGCGAGAGACCACTTTACTCACCTTCACTAGAGGTTGCTCACTGTAACCCCCGGGAAGGAGGATGCTCTGCTGCAGGTGTCCTGGGTGGCGGATGGGGTAACCCCATGGGCTGACACCATCAGAGCCTGCTGAGCTCTGCAAGGGTGAGGCCAGTGCTGCCATGCAGGGTGGGGTCTACAAGTGCTTTTGGAGATTAATGGGTCTGATATGGCAAATACTGGAACTTTATCACTTAAATGGGGTTTAGAGAGCTCAGTGCTTCAACGTGAGAAGGTAAGGACTGGCTAGGCTTGGCCAGAATACAGGTTGCTCAGATACAGAGTCAGATTTACTAAATTTGATGTTGTAGGCAAATATTTCACAATCCCCCCCTATGTAGATAGGACACCTAATTATTTTGACAAATTCATTAGATTATTAGGATATGGGCCTAAAATAAAAACATACTTCTTGGCAAGTGGTTGGACATGGGTAGAAAAACACCTGACTGACATCTGCTATATTTATTTTGGAGACTGGTTAAAGAGCACACTGCCAGACACTGATGCTGGCTGGCACTCAGAGGCAGAACTGCCAAAATGAACGGAGCAAGTCTTTTCTTTTCTTCTGTTTTTTTTTTTTTTTTTTTCTTTTTTTAATTTAAAGGAATATTGGCAGTAATTGGAGAAAGACAACACAATAAATTGCCTTTTAAATTTGAATGATCAATCCCATCTATTGCTTTGTTCAGCAATGATACAATGAGTATTCTGACCAGGTAATATGATGAGAGGAACTAATAGTGCTGTTGGGAATAAAAAATTGTCACTGTCCGCATTGAAACAGGTGGTATAAATATGTTTCCAGTAATTCCATGGCTGTATAAATTGTAATGTAATTATAGAGTTCTTTAAATTGTCACAGCTCTATGAACTATCATCTGTGGATTCATTTAAAACAATTGTCTCCCTCTAGTAAGGGCAAAATCTTCTGAAATAACCATCAAGTACGTATGTCTCCTGGAGTCTGCAGCAAATTAAGAGATTGGAGGGCTGTGATTTCATAGGTGACCATTTTAGCATAGGCATCAAGCTAACATTTTGACATTTTGCACCTGACATTGGATCCTTTTGTCTTCTCACTGCCATGAAAATTTGAAGAGTGGTGACAACTCAAAATCACCCTTGTGTCTTCAAAAGAAGAGGAAAAGGAGATGAGGCATCACTGGCAACTACTGTGTGGATACCAAATATC
>JAVKLA010000074.1:64929089-64941759 GCA_034782735.1 Sagittarius serpentarius
GCATTAAAAATACACTTTAACAAATATTCTTTTAACATCTAGATTTTTTGCCCTTGCCTTTGCCTTTCTGTGCGTAGAAATTAAGTGCTTGCAGGCCATGAAAAACATGCACCTTTTCTTCTATCTAAGGCAGATGCAGTATTTGTGAGGACATTGACAGGCTGCACTCCTGCGCTGTGACTGAGGAATGCCAGCCCCACCACAGCTGTCCCCACGGGTACAGCAGTGGGCTCACAAGGATCAGCTCTGCGTCCCTGTCCTGTGGTACTGCAGCCCTCAGTCTTACTCACCAGTTCTTTGGAAGCTCTGAAGTTCTCTTTCGTGAAAGATGCAGAATAAGGTCTTTTCCCTATTTGCAGTGGATTTATCTGAGCTTGACACGTAACACCTCTGGCCTAGGAAAGATGGCAGGAATGAAATTGGATGACATCATACTCAGGAGTTTATAGTAATCATAATAAGATATTTCTGGGATGAGATGGTGGCTGTGAAAGGCTGGATTGCGAATTACGTAACACTGGATACTTAGGAAACTGAGAGACTGTATGTGGTTTTGATCAGAATTAAGTGGCTCTACGGTAATTTTTTTCCCTTTAGATTGACCCGCAGGGTTTATCCCGATCTAAAAATCCCATTTTTACTATAGTCTTCCAAGGAACTTGGAGAAGGACCTAGCTGAAGAGTGCCAGAGTCATAGGAAAAGTCAGCTGTGGACCGTAAAGATATTCCACATCCGCCAAGTAACAGACTAATGTACTGCTGACATCGTGGTCCTCCCCCTTCCCTTTATGAGGAAGGGACAAGGAGAAAGGGCATAGATTCTCTGAATCTCAGCCACACTGTGAAGGAAAGAATTGATGTTTATGGTACTGATTAAACCCCAAAACACAACAGTTCATGTAATTCAGTTCTTCACCTGATCCGCGGTGACTGCGGTTATGTACATCAGTGGGTTGTCTTTGCTGGTCAGTTCTGGAAGATGGATTTCTACAGATGCCATCTTTACTGGAATACTTCCTGTTGTTACCTGCAAAGCAAGGAACTCAGAATTAATCCAGGTAGCTATGCTTACATATGCATAAGTTACTTGATAGACCAAGAAAATCAGAGAACATGGATGACTATGGAAGAACTGGACTCCTTTTCGTCCATGTTTTTTGTACGAAGACACTTACTAGGGTAGTAATTACATTATCCCAATAGTAAAGCAGAAAGCGTACTGTATAGTTTCAGGTCCCTACCCGTTTCCTTAGCAAAGTTCGTATTAACTGCGTAAAATATGTTTTGGAAAGCAAATATTCTGCCACAGTCAATAGGCTTGTTATTTAGTCCTTTAGAGTAGCAGTTACAGGAATGTAAATGGAACATAATTTAAGTTTCTTCCACGTTGCATATTTGGATCTAAGTTTTTCTGAGTTACGTAATAAATGCTGTGATCTGGCTAGTTCTTGCATCTGGTTTGAGCACTTAGCTCTTGCCAAACTTAAAGTTTCAAAGTCCAAGCCTGCAACGACTTGTTTTCCTTTATCAAGTCAGCAGAAGACAAATATGCTCTTTGAAAAAAGTCTTAAGTTGACCTGAAGTTAAGCATTAACCATCTTCTAAATATGTAAACAGTGCAGGACCAATCCCTCCCCCATTCTACTTGTGCAGTACATGCTAATTTCATCCTTAACCTCATAAAGACTGTAAGCATTTATTCCCCAGCTATTTGCAATTTTTTTTCCCCCTTACTTGACTAATTCAAAAGCATCAAAATCAGACAGTGGAATCAGGAATGTTTTTTCAACTGCCCCAATTACATTTTGGGCCAGGCTACAGGAGGAGGTAAGGCAGCTTCTCGAACCAGAACCAGAAACACTTACTAACCTTAACTGAGAAGTTGAACGTGGGGCCAATATCTTCAAAATTATTCACAGTGGAAGGAATGTTATGACCAGAGTATACTTCATAAAAGTTGATGTTGGCAAGCCTAGTTAACAACCATAAAACAATACATTTCAATTTGGCAGCTGCTTTGAAAACATATGTTACTGGATGTGCGTTTGTGAAACAGGCCAGAATTACAGTCAGAGGAAAAATCAGTCACTTGTACTGCTGTTTGAATTTTACGAAGTTGGTTAAGAAAATACACGGTGTACTGAAGCCCGGAGCCAGAGTGAGCATGTGAAGGTAAGACAGGAGGGCTGCGTGAGACACAGGCTGTGCTCAGCCTCCTGCACCCCGTGGTGTTTCAGTGCCATACTGCAAGCTCCTCTCCCGGGCACAAACTGCCATTTTCAGCCTTGCAGTGGCCTCCCTGCTCAGAAAGGGCCCCTCGATGGTCCCCCTTGGTACATCTCTAAAAGCAGATACCAACAGACTATGAGGGAGATCCTGGGCCCTAATGCCATAGACCACAGGCAGGCTGGTTTCCACACTGCCTGGGTGTGGAAACACACACAGCAGGCTGCTTGTGTGCATGGTACATACCACGTAGCCCTCAGTCTCCTCTGGGCCACTTTCGTTAGTATTTATGGGTTTCAAAATTCAAAATTTCCAAAGTAACATGAGGGTGGTTGCAGCCCACCACAGCATGAAATTACAGGTGTGTGACAGAAGGACATGGTGCAGAGGCGTGTGGATGCTCAAGGGACTCAGCCAGCTGGGGCGATGCTCAAAGACAATGAAAGCAACCATGTGTAGTGCATCGCATCCACGTGCTATACCTGTGAGCAGCTCCTCTGCTGAACCATCCCAGAACTGTGTCTGCTCTTCATAATTAGCTTTCATTAGGAGACTAATTTGAGCAGTCAAAAAGAAAGCCGGGGCGTGAGATAACAAGGGGCAGGGGCTCTCATCGTTCCTGTGTCAACTCTACCTATAGCACAAGCTGCAAACCCATTCTCTTTACCAGTGCAGCCCCCCCCCCCCTTTAACCTGAGTAACATCAGCGTGTACAATCCCAAATTAACGTGTGTGCAGTCTCACAGAGGTGCTTCTTGATCAGTTGTGCTCCTCCATACTGCACCATGGATCCCTTTTGATCCTCCATACTTCCTGCTGTGCGCCCTTTCCTTGAAGGGCCTCCTCACAAGGACTCCTAGGAAAAGCGATGTGATGCATTTTCTGCTTCCTTTTTGCTCAAATCTCCAGTCCTTCCCAGATGCACAGCATCAGCTTCCTTGTCCGTGCAGGAGTCACTGGTAAGACTAATTCCCACCTCTTCTCCCGGAAACTCACATTGGGACACTTTCCCTAGAAAGGCTTCACTTCAGCAAGACACACTTTTTTCTCAATGCTGGTATTTTAAGAGGTTGCTGTTCAGCTATATTACCTGCCTCAAGAAGGAACTATATCCAGATAGATATTTTCTAAGTGGAAGAATGTAAAAACAAGCTAACTCCAAGGGAAGCATTTAAAATTTTACTTTAGCTTAATGTGTATTTCCTGTAGTTCTTTTAAACTGATTCATCTCCAAGAATAACTAATCCTTTTCTGGCAGCAGGTATTCCTTCATGCCTTGACTTGCATATGAAATTGCATTTTCTCATACTCAGGAGATGCACCTGACTTCAAAGCCCTGTTTTTTTACTTGACTAACTCTTTTATAGACGACATGCCTGCCTTTTCTGAAGCATTGAGTTTCTGTTCTTATTTCTCAGCTAATTAAATTTGCTGATTCAGGTTTGCACCACCTCAGTTTCCCAGAAGGCTGCTTAAGTTGCTGTGCTAGCCCACTAGCCAGATGCTCCTGTAGTCTCTGTGCCGCTGCTAACTTTAGTAACAAACACTCTGCTTCTCCTGAAGTCTCGTGCAACTTTCTCAGGGAGCTGAAAGAACTTGCATCGCTGACTCAAATGATTCTCGGCAATGACAATAATATGAAAAATTCTGCATGACTCCAGAGCTGGTGGACCTAGCCGTGGTGAATGCAGGGCCTACGAATATTCTGAAACTGCTGCTGCAAAGCAGGTCATTAAACTAATCTTCTGTACTGTGGCCCCTGTTCCAGCTCAGGTCATCCTATGTGGCCAACAATTCTTGTAGTTATGGTGATCTTTGAATATTCATTTCCTGAATTCACTGTTGCTGTGCATTTTTAAGCATCTTCTTTTGTCATTCTTTGAATAATTACTATTTATTTTCTATCAGTTTATGTTTACAAGTTTTGGAATGCTTCAGGATGCAAAAGCACTTTTTCACCAAGTGCATCAAATGTAACTACATGTAGTTTATCCTAGAAATTCAGTCATTGGGAAAGATAAATCTTTTCTTTGATGGAAAGTAAAATATCCTATCTTGATCCAAGAGTCAAACCAGTGTATTTTTGTTTCAGTTCTAATTTAAGTTAAACTGTAACTGAAATCATTCTTGTTTGGAACAGTAACAGACTAATTACTGTTTCAGTAATCCCAAACTACCAGGGGTTTCCAGGGCTGAAGGCAAGAGGTTTCAAGGGCAAGATATGAAGGTCAGTCTTAAAGGGATTTTTGGCCGACTCTCTCACCCTGCCCGCCCAGCTGTCTCACCTTACAAACCACTCTTCCCAGGGTAAAGGATCCCTCTTGCAACAGCCCCCACCTGCCTTCTGCAGGGAGGGAAACGGGCTGGCACCAGGAGGGAAGGGGTAGGTGCAAGCTGGAGTCTCTGGGTGGGCGCACGGGAAAGCGGGGTGTGCTGCTCCCAGTGCCAATGCAGCTGCAGCAAGGGGGAATCTGCCGTGTGCCACCTCGAGTTTCAGTTCAAATCATTATCTCAAATTGCTAACAAAAGTTTGTATTTTTGGTCTAGCCTCAGCAGGTATGTCCATAATTTTTTTTTTTTTCCTTATTCCCCCCCTTTGCTAAGCGTTTGAGCTAGGGCATTTCTTTCTTTTTGTTGTTGCTCTTTTGTTTAGTTTTGATCACTTTAACTCCAGATTTGATCCAATGTCACTACATTTGAGCCCAGAGGCCCGAACCTTATTGTATAGTATATACTAATTATCAAAATCACAAGTACTGTTTGGTTTTTATACCGCTTCCATTCATGTAAGCATCTGTAACAACTGTGCAGAGGTAAACATGGATCCACGATTTCTTACTATACATTCCGTAATTTTTTACATGTAACATTACTGGAAGAACATAAAATTCTGCTACTGTTGACGAAGCGGGAATTTCTTATGACTTCCAAAATGAAAACAAAGTTTCACTGTCTTTTCAGCGGCCTTTCAAGACTCTTACTATATTTAAATGCCTTGGCAAAATGACAGTGACTCTTTACATTATTCAGCATACCTTGTGAAGTGAATTTCTGCATCATATCGCAAAGGAATTGATAAGATGACCTGGTTGTCCAATTCTTGTTCTTCCTTACTTTCACTGTTCATCAGAACACATTTAAGTCAGGTGTTATTATTTTATACAAATAAGGTATTAACACCTAACTTGCATTCATAAGATCATATACTTTACCTCAACGCATGAAAACTTAGAACTGCCACATTCTGAAGATTTTTCAGGTTAAAATCAAAACTAATATCAAAGGACGCCTATGGAAGAGACAAGGAACACACAGTGAATGAGTTGACGGTACAACATTCAAAGGACTTCCCAATAGCAACATAATTATTCATATGTGCAACAACCTAGAATTGCGCTCAGTAACTGAATTGCCCACCGATTTCTGTGTAATATTTCAGTAATTCCTAATAATCCAGAATTGCTTTGGTCACGCTTTCCCCTACAAATTGGCATTGTTACATAAACATGAGGTGTTTGCATTTTAAAATTGTGTATAACTAGCTACAAGCTGCAAAAAAAGGTGTTCAGGATTGCTTCAGTTACAGGCTTTTCAACACTAGCACTAAAACAAGCTTTGTATTCACTCTTTTCTTCCATTTGTTCCAACAGGTCCGCTTCAACCAATGCCATTACAAATTCAGGACAAACTTAGCTTTTTATATGTAATTATTATTTTTTTATTTTCTCCCCTCCCCCACAGAATGACGTTTCTATTCTTTCTAGCAAGTTTCTTTCTGCTCCAGTTGATTGCGTTAGAGGCTGGAAGCCTATTTCTGTTCTGCCCTTGAGGAAGAGGAGATTAAGTTCCATAAAACCATGGATATCCTGAGATTTATGGTATACATGAGAAAAAAAGATATACAATCTATCCTAGGGCTGTGTGGGCCACCCATCTTCGCTCCAAGCAGTACCCCTTTCTTGGAGAGAAGAGATTCACAGAGCAGGCGAGGGAGCTACCCCCAGTTCATGCAGCAGGGGGGGTTTGACGGGAACTGTGCTCAGTTCCCAGGACGCTACACACGATGCCCTCTGCTTCTGCCCCCAGCCCTCACCCTCCAAGAATTACAAAGCTACAGTAGCATTTGAAAGCTGTAGATAGGGACAAATGTGCTTTTTTTCCCTTTAATCTAGCAGGGAGTCACAGAAGTTTAGCCCTTAGTTTGCCTCCCTTAATGCCTCTGAAACTCAAAGGGAAGTCAACTGTTGCCAAATCTGAGAAATCCTAACCAGCAGTAAATGCAGATTTAGGGGAAAACAACAACAAAAAAGCTTATGGTTATCATTCAGGGTTGTTTAAACACGCTAGCTGTACCTGTTGTCCTGTTCTGAAAACGGGATAGCTTATTTGGCAAATGACTGTACTTTGTGCTGTTCCCGTCTGACACGAGACTTCAGTCCCATCACTCTGCAGAGGAGACAGACAGAAAAGTCATCTTAATACCAGGTTTTGATAAAGCAGAGAGGCAGTTCCCAGTCTGTACCTTCAACAGGACATGTATTACGCTAAGGAGCAGTACAAATAGGTGTTATGGCAGTAATTCCTAGAGATGCAGCAGATGGGTAGAGCACAGGTAGGGCTGCGAGAGAGGCAAGAGAAAGGTGGGACAAGGACCAGTCCCATGCGATTTCTTGTGAGCTGTAATGATCTTGTTAGAATTTTCTGCTGGGCTTGGAAGAAGGACTACAGGCTAGAGAGCACAGGTCACCTCCAGCATTAACTCCGCACTGCTCTTTTACAGCATTTTTACAGAAATTTTGCAGACATATTTACATGACCTGAGAGTTAGTTAAGTACTCCCACTGTGGAAGTTAGTGTGCAGAGGGGATCTCTATCATACTTTTTGTAGGAAAATCTACAATACATAAGAGTTTATTTACTACTTTGCAGAGTATTTTGTATGTCATCGTCCTACAGCAAAGACAAACTCACAGACCATAGCCAGTTATCATCACTTTGAAAAGAATTCATTAAAATGTACTATCTTTTGTTACAAGCATCCCTAGCAGACATTTACCATTCATGAATTATGCTACCCAAAAAACCAACACCCATACATTCTCTGCTTATGCTTTTCTTCCTGCTTTGAAGCAGGCACATTTTTGGTCAAAAGCTTCAGTTGCAGGCTGAAGTACTTCTAAGCAAACGGGTTTTTAAAGCAAAAGAAAATTCTAGCTCCAGTGTGGTCTTTTGGCATGAGTGGAATGAGCAGTTTCGCTGCACAACAGGATGGGGAAGTAGAGGGGCACCCTCAGCACTGTGTGGAGTACTTCTGCCAGTTCATTGTTCAGGAAAGGGCTTGGGGCAGTGATGAATGCTCCTATCCCTCCTCTCCCTTCAGTATAGGGATTGCTCTGGATTTCGCCCCTAAGATCATCACGCACCTCTCCAGTAGCAGCCTGACCACATAAGCCAAGCACTAAAGTCTGGATTTCATCCTTCACAAGTTGTTTGGGAGCAACAGTTGAGATTATAGATTTACTGCATTCCCCAAAATAGTATGTATAATTCCTTGCTTTTCCCTTTTCTAAGACAAAATTCATTAGAAGAAGAGCTTCTGGTATAGCAATCAGTCTAGCTGGAACGTATGGCCTTGGCAGTAACACTATTTCTAGATCCAAAGGCCGCACCATCGATGCTGCATGCTCAATTTATCAAATACGAATTCCCTGTAGCACAGCAAGTGCATTCAGGCATGTTGTTCAGAGTCAAGCAGAAGATGTGGGTGCCAAGGCCTAAAATGAGGAGAAGATGACTGAAAAGCTGGGGTGAGGTCAAACTCAACAGGTTGCCAACTTTTATGCTGAGTTGGCAGTGTCTCTCCTTGACCTAAATAAACTGATATGCTGAAGGGAATAATTCAGGTATCCAAGAAAATAAATTGGGAGAGAGGTTTGCACATACATTCTTTCCTGGGATAGGCACTACCAGAAAGAAAACAAAAAGGTTTCTCTGAGAACCTCGAAAATCAGTGGCAATAACAGAAACAGTGAGGTTGGGTGTTTCATACCGGTAAAGATGATGAAGCAAAAAACAAGTTGTCTGAAAATGTAGCCTGGATTCTGGTGTTGTATGCATTTTCCTTTTTATTTCTCAATTTCACGTTGAACGTTAGTCTTCTGGTTTTGCTACTGACAATAAACTGCTGTTTGCTGTTGGAAAATAAAGTCCGTTGTTGTAAACAGAGGTACTAGAGCAGCTGTGGATCATGAAAATGTGTTGCCTGTAGCCAACAACAAATAACAAGCACACCAAGACATTTCCTACATTCTACACTCTTAAACGCTCTGCTTTCTAAACCCTTTGACATAAGAAACTCTATGATGGTGTTTCTTAAGTGTCTTCTGAAAGTGCAGGACCTTGATTATGTATGGTCAGAGTCACTTAGGTGAATTTTCAGGGGCTCTGCCCTGGTGGGAAGGTGGGCAGAGCGTGGGTGGCAGACGCGGATGGCAGCTCCAGGAAAAGGCAGCCCTGTCTCTGTAAGTACTGTACATGTATACATATATCTGCATATGGACTTGGAAGATGTGCTGCCCGAATGGCTGATCTTAGCTCCCCAATGGCACAGCCTGCTCCAGGGTCCTCACTGCTCCCCCTCGGAAGGACCAAGACAGCTGCTGCAGCCGCTGCTGCCCTCCCAGCGTGCTCCCTTTCCTGACAGCAGCCAGCCAGGCACGATTCTTCTGTACGCTGTGTCCTCATCCCTAAGGCACCGAAATTTGGTTTCATCCAAGCTGACAAGCGTCCTACTTGTGTATCCATGTTCCTATCATACCTCTTTCCTCAATTAGTTATTCAGATATAAATACTAATGCTTTTTTTATCCCTGCTATTTCTAAGCAGATGTTGAACTAGAAAGGCGTTCTCATCTAGAAATTCATCCAAAGCCTACAGACAAACCAACTGGTGAAAACTTAACACCCAACCCCCACAATTCCACTGATTCAGCTCTTACCCATCATCTGCCTTCCGCTGAACATTCAGAACAAGATCACAGATACAAAGCTCATCTTCACCACAGTCTTTAATGAAAGGAATCTATGAAAACCAAAAACATTTCCTGATTGACAGGGCTCAACTTTAAAATCACCTTTGAGGTGAAGCACATTCTTGGTTTGCAGACAAGAAAATTTCTGTGAATGTCATTAAAACTCTGACATGTGAACAAGTTGACACTGAGTAACATGTTACTACATGTCAACTGATGCATAAGAATGGTGCAGGCAGGTTATTGTTAACCCACAACAAATGTGATGTAATCAAAGGGGTTCCATCTCTCTTTCATGTACTCTTTTACTGTAGGATAAACTAACCTAAAATAGTTCATCTTTGCCATCAGCTGGAAGTTCATACCAACAGTGACATGGCTCAGCCAACATGCTTGTTACGCCGTGGTGGCTGATGTGTGTGTGAGCACACCCATGCAATACAGGCAAAGGTATAAAAGGAACAAGGGGACACACCCCCGGATGCCTGCTTTCAGCCCAGTGACTTAACAAAAACACCAATTTTCACTTGCATGTACCTCTTTGGTGTTTGTGGGGGTCACACATTATGGATGTGTGTATAGCCATGCATTTTTCTATAGTAAGTCTGCATACTTACACTATAGGCCACAGATGCAGGAGAATACATATCAAGGACAGGGCTGGAGCCAGGATTTGCAAGACCAATGTCAATGCGCAGACCAAGTGAATTCACTGCATCGGAAGGTTCCTGTAAAACACATGGTTCAGATGATAGCTGTCAGCACAGCAAACAGGGTAAAACCGGTAATTCTATTGTAAATTGAGACCGCACAGTAAAATCATACGTGCTCTAAACAGGGAGTAACAGTACAAAACTTAATTTCTTGACCGAAACAATTTTGTGAGGTTGCCCCATGTAGGCTCCTCTTGCTAAACAGCTTTTAGTGCTATTTCCATGATAAAACTCATTTTCCTAGGATTCCTGGGGACTCTATTCATCACAGTCACTTGTAGGGCTAAGGAACATGCAGATTCTCTGCAGCTGCAGAAGCTGGTCCTCAAAAGCCACCACCAAGTGACTTTCATTCTCACCTGACTGCAGAAGTCAAATTCCTATTCCACTCTGACCGCCACAGAAAGCAGCTAGGCCCGAGCAACACTAAACACAATATACCTCATGTCTTCTCTGTTTCTTAGTACTGGATGAATAGTCTTCTGGCCCTGTGGCTCATGGATCCACAATGGCACCAAATGGGATCAACAAGTCAAAGATATTTGCATTACAAAGCCAAGCAGGAATCGAAGTCCTCTACCTGACCTAACATCATGCAGGGCGCTTAAGGCAACTCTCAGGGCTGTGTTCGGTCTTCGGTTCTAGAGAAAGATGAAGGCTTGCTTATTTTTACTTTTTTCCTAAGTGTATACCTATGGCTACCATGCACCAGAAGTCTGCCTGAAATGTTAGTTTGAGAGACAACATTTGCATATATGTCTTGGTTCTTACAGAAGAATATACTCAGAGGGAAATTAAAATCTATTGAAACTATAATCTACGAGCTCTGTGTTATGTCAGAGCTGAATTACATGAGTAAGAACTGCCTCTTCTAGCATAAAAAGCTGTGCTGAATTTGACAGTTTCTTTGAAATCAGAATCTTACTAAGTATTTTTCAGTTGTGGGGGATTTGAGAAACGTAAATCATTGAGTACACCATGTATGAAATTCATCTTACAGACACAAAATTCAACATCTTCGTCTGATCATTTTTGTCACACAGGACTGCTTGCAATTGCACTTACCTGTACACTGAAGACGTCATGAACACAATTCTCCTCATGACGTACCACAAGATCCCTCTGCATGTACCTTTCATTATTTTCTTTGAACAATCCTCTAGAAGTCACTCTAGAGGACTGGAGATCTGCATCCAATGTTGCATTGTACTTTATAGCTACAAGAAGAATAACAGTACATTTTTTGCCAAGTATGACTGCCCATGGTCTTATTACTACAGTCAACATTACAGAGTGATCAGGCTTTCCAAACCACACTAAATATTTTACCTTTTTCATAGCTTGCTAAACACACAGCAGTCTCAAAATGAAGAAAATTTCTCTTGTGTTTTCCAAAGCAGTCAAACAGGTTTAAATCCTGACGTAAGTTCTTATCCACAGAGAGCACATTAAATGGCAATCAATCCAGTCTCCACTGCAGATGTCTGAGCCTGCAGCTCAGGCAAGAAGCCAGTCAGCAGGGCCAGGATTACACTAGATAAAGGGGCCTTGCAACAATATCCCTGAACTTTGAGAAGACTATAAAGAATCTACATCTTCAATCACATAATAATTTCTGTCTTCTTCTCTTCATATTATGACTAATACGCTGTGGAAGTTCACCGTTATTTTATAGCTCACAATCATGAGTTCCTAAAGGCACTATACACGGCACTGAAGCAGTCCAATTGGTGTTATCCATGACGTCTAACTAAATAGCTTCATGAGAGGCCAGTACTGGTCTCAGAAATATCTGGTGTTCTCCTGTCCTCTGAAGAGCTTTCCCCCACTGACATCTGCACTGAGCCTATGGAAATTTTATTATGTTTTTTTTTCTCAGGAGAGAAGAAAAGTCTGCAGTCTGCTGTTGAAACCAGCAGGTTGAAAAAAATCAGCTTCTCGGTAATGACATTTTAGGGGGTTTGCTGAACAGCAAGCATACATCTCTCCTTTATACTGTTAAGTCCTCACTTTTCAAAGATTATGGAGCCAGTGATGAAATTAAGTCTTAAAACCACTTTCTCAAGCACTTAAGTTTTATACTGATTTTACCTTTCTTGTCAATCTAATTTATCTTTAGAATTTCCATTACTCATTTGAATAATGGACTTTTGAAGAAATCAATATAAGACAAATCATTGAAATACTCTTACCCACTTGATTATTTCTCTTAGCAGGTCTAAATGTAGCCTGAAAACATATTTTGACAGTTATTTCTGTGTTCTTGTTCATCAGACTGATTTTCTCAGGTTTAAATGAGGCAACTATGGACACGTTTGCAATACTTTGTGACCTGAAAAATATTTTAAAAGATTACATGTGATTTTCAAGAGCACTGGGTAATGTAGAAGCTGCTGTCCATTACTATCTGTAAATGTAACATTGATTTTTTGGTTCCCAATATAAACATTTTTAATGGCACTGGTAAAATTATTTTTCTTTGCATATAAGTGAATTTGTTGATACAGTAGCTTTCAGTAATGACAATCAATTATTTTTCATGTCAAATTAATGGGTAATCAATGTCTTTATCCTAATGCTCTAATCCTTCCCTTAAGGTAACAGAGAACAAAGCCCTTGTCCTGTTATCCCAGTAAGTAACCTTCTCTGCTCATTTAGTGAAGTTACTGAGCTCCTCTGGGAAGGTGAAGAAGGGTGATTC
>JAVKLA010000074.1:65048725-65058801 GCA_034782735.1 Sagittarius serpentarius
ATGCAAAATCTATCCATGTCAACTTGCCTCTTGAAGATCTCCAGAAGTCTGTTCACTTTAGCCCCTGAATAAGATGGACAGAACATCCTTCTGGAGGTCTTCAGAAGCATGTTTTTGCCCCTTTCTCACCCTACGATGATATTCAAAGTACATTATTATATGAAATATCCAAGGCCACAGATTCCAGCTTATCTCTTCTGATTTACTTTCTCTTAAAGCTACCTAAGAGTACAAGAGCACTTTGTGCTCTGTACACTACATCATATTTTCCATCATCATTCCATCATCCACTGATAGACAAGGAATTTCTTCACAATGGGGAAGTATTGACAACTATTGTGATTTTTACTGTGTATTCACTATACTAGATCGTCTTGAAGTTTCCTGAATCTGCTATGCAATATACTCAAATCTCATTACTTTAATGAATACACTTCTAATCCTCATAACTATAACAGAAAGTTTGAAAATGTGAAATGCTAAAACAAGCAAACTAAAAGAGGAATAAAAAATGCCAGCTATTTGCTACTAACCCCCCAAATCCATGCTTCTGAGTGAGGTCAAATTAGAACCAGCAATAATAATGTATGTTCTTCTAAAAAATAAAGCTAGAGGAATCAAAAGAAGCTAGATGGACCAGACTGGTCAGAAATAAAAAGGAGGTGACTCTACACAGCAGGGAATAGACCTGTAGACCTTGTCAACAAAGGATGTTTTGGATGCTAAATGTTACATATTCAAGGGGTAACTGAATAAGTTGACAGAAGGCAAAACCACTGCAGGTTACAAACCATACAGAATGCACATCTGGTTTAGGAAATCCCTCAGCTGGAAATATTTGGAAATTGGAAGAGCAATATTATATATGCTCGCTCAGTTATTTTTTGTCTCTAGCTATCCGCTTACATATACTCCTGCAGACACGATACTGGACAAAACACAGTCTTGATCTGATCCAGTATGGCTATCCTTTTAGTCTCTCATCTTCCCATTCTGTCTTAGCCAGAAATCAGATGCTTTGAAATTTGACTTCATACACAAACTGTGTGGCGTATTTTAATATGCAAATACATTACCTGACCTTCTATGGCTTCCATGTGCTATGAAACATCATGAGCATAGTGTTTTTGAATAAAAGGGTCACGATAAGCTGTGTAAAATTAAATTGTAAATGATTTGAAGGTATCTTAATACATTTTCCATAGATTCTGTAAAAGGAAATCTTACTAGTCAAAGATACATTCAAATCTGCAGATGATAAATGGAAAAGTGGAGTTTACAGAGACACACATTACACTGTTAACTAACAATAATCTACTGATTTATGACAACCTGGCTTTCACATTTTCTTCCATTTTTCAGTACTGAAAAATGATGATTCAGAACATTTAAAAATATCATTGATGGTGACTGTAAAAATGATACTTTATGTTAGTAACAATATCTAGCTGGCACTCTTCCAAACTCCCAGTTTCTGTCTAAGATGCATGCATTCTCATCTGTTTCCAGCAAACTTGTATATACGAATTAAAAAGACTATTGGCAGAAGCAGTGGAAAAAGAAGAGCTACAGGGAAGTTGGAGAGGATTCTTTTGAGATTTATGGGGATTAAGGATAAAAAAAAACCTTTTTTTGGTGAGGTACGTCGTATTTGACTGTATAATCACAATTAATGCAGATCAATTACGTTTTTGAATTATGTCACATTATGTTAACAGAATGACTAAAAATACAGATCAGAAATGCAGAATATAAATGTTTATCAAAAGATAAAACTGAAGTTCCAGCTTTTAACTTCATGTTCTACAAGAAATGAGGCACTGTAGAAA
Source organism: Sagittarius serpentarius (assembly GCA_034782735.1). Classification (NCBI taxonomy): domain Eukaryota; kingdom Metazoa; phylum Chordata; class Aves; order Accipitriformes; family Sagittariidae; genus Sagittarius; species Sagittarius serpentarius. The sequence continues at coordinate 65,050,555 of JAVKLA010000074.1, forward strand.
ACTTGGGACAACATCCCTCTCACTGCCGACTTAAACTGAGAACACTAGCTGATGCAGGCGGCATTCTTTGCTGAGCACAGTTTGTACCTATACGTGAAAGGTTAGCACTCAGTCACCAAGACAACAACCCAAATATTATTTCTATTACAAACCTAGAGTAGCAGCTCATACTTGTCCAGTAGCCGCTAAGAAATTTTTTTCTGTTTTATTTAGTGAGATCTTTTAACCAAACGTTCGTGCTGTCTTCCTGGTTATTCTGCCCCTAAACCGTGCAAAACGAGATGTCCCTGGCAATTATCCACGTGAATATTGCCTGGCCACTCCAATCTTTGCAAACATAGAACTGCAGAATAGGCACCCTTATTTTGTTAGAACAGATGGATATATACATAACCCTAACTGTAGAAAGAAGACTAACACCTGGCTATTTACTGATGAAAAATAGATCACCGCAAATTACCCACAATAAGTGACATCATGAAGACTGATTTAGCCAAGAGAAGACAGTAAACTCAGTTAGGATATTCTGTGTACGATCTCTAGCAAATAGCAGTTGTGGTTATTCCGAGAAATACAAATGTTTTTTGCAAAAATGGGAAAGAACAAATTTGCACTTTGCATTGAGCAGGGCTTACAAGTTGACAGCACACTACTTCTCCCCACCAGCATGTGGTCAAAGTGTTATTTTTGTTCTGTTTCACACTTACGCTGTAGCATTTTAGGTGTCCTTATGAATTCCCCTGCATTTTGCGAGAAGAGACTGAAAAAAAGCAGGTCTAAGTGCAATCAAGGAGGACAACAAACCAAGTAGAAATGCCTTGCAAAAGTATGCACAACTGGAAAATATTGGGAAACTCAAAAAAACTTCCACATTGGAAAATAAAAGAGGATAGAGAAATTTAAGATTAAGATTAAAATAAGATTAAAATGTTTTATGGAGTTCTTATATACCAGGACCTCTTGCAATAAAAAAAAAAATTTGCTTTAATGTCTTGTACAGCACTTGCTACAACCAATGATGCTGTAGGGATATCTTAAAGACCTGCAAACAACATTGGAGTGCAATACAGCAACACAGAACAGTGCATCTGATCAAAATGTACTGAAAGCTAAGCAGTATTACGAAGGATGTCCTAGTTTATAAGGCAATAACCGATTGCTTTTAGAAGCATTTTATGCTGATATGGCTAAAGACTACCTGTCTGTCATGATTTCAGAAAACATATGAAGCAAACAGCATAAAAGGAAGCAACTGCAACGCTGGTGACAGTCAGTGAGGGGAGCTGGGCTGGAAGTATTGGCCTAGCCTCCCACAAAAGCTTATTTTCAAAAGAGGGGCAAATAATATCATCCTCTGCAACTAGAAAACTCTTTCACTTGAGGAAATTGGTACCACTGCATGTTGGCATGTGCAAGCCTGTGCTGCTGCTCTCAGCTACCTGGAATGAAGCCAGTACCAGAGGACAAACTGTGTCCTTCGGTAAGTGCAGCACTGAGCCTCAGCAAATAAAACCTCCTGAAAGATGGATCTTTTAGCTGCATCAACACAACGCCGTGGATTTAGGCTCAGGGCTGGACTACATCTGGCTGGTAGCAAGGGAAGATTAAACATCCACCTGCTTGCAAAGACACACCTATCAAAATGCTATTTGTGAAATCATGGCTCAAACATGCGAAAGTGGATTCTTTGCTGGACCAGTAAATGGGAGAATCTTCATAATTTACTTTTTGCTTCATTTGCCATAATGTCACTGCAGAATTAGACAGTCTTTTCTTATGAAAAAGAGATTTAGTCACAGACATCCCCAATGGAAGAAAATATGACGGCATGGTACAATTGCCATCTGTGAGCTTGGGGGCCACTGTGTTCTGGCCTTATTGTGGAAGGCCAAGGAGGCTGGGATAGGAGTTCCTGCTGCATTCAGTTCTGGCTGGCTAAATGTCGGCATATTTCAAATAAAGCTGTATATTAAAAAGAAAGCTTAAACTTCGGAAACTTTTTTCAGTACTGCTTAAATCAAGCCTTTTATTTTTCAGGGCTACAAAAGAGCCTTTGTATAATTTTGCCTCCAGCATTTTTTCTTTAATCTTTAACCTCTGGAAAGGAAAAGACTGACTTTCTGGAATAAGACCAAATAATTAAAAAAAAGACTTCTTACTAAGAGTAGCTAAATATCCTAAAAAGACCAAGAAATACATATTTGAAAGTGGTTCCAGGTTCAGCAGCCACATGCTTTTCAAAACCAATTAAATGCTTTGTACAACCTGTTACATAAAGCTTCCTTTGCTGGTTTTGTACTGAATAATTTGTACTGGAAAATAGCTTTATAATGCAGTGTCAAGCCTGAAAATATACTGAATCGACGCTTTGTAATGTGGTCCTGAATGAATAACACAATGCAACAGGCAAAACTTTTGTAAATACTATAGCACAGACCAAGAATATGTGCCCCACTCAGTTGACAGTCATCAGAATGAAACTATTTTGTTCAGAGTTTGGAGTAGTCCTTCATTGGCACTTTGCAGTTTCTCACAGAAGGGAGAAAAAGCCTTAGAAATATGCAGTCACATACAGAAAACTTTGTGAGGTCAGCTACTAGACTTGTACCGATGTACAGAGGCTTAGCAAACTCAGCAGCTTGATGGAAGTGAAACAAATCCTAGAAAATGCTTCAGCTTGCCTCCAGTGATCTCCAGTCCATCTTTTGAATGTAGTTCTTCCATCAACACTTAACTCCGTTCAAGTCCCTAAAATGTTTGTGTTCCCCTCTAGTCCCATCATCCTTTGGTATCAAAGACCGTTTTCCTCCTGAACATCCCACTATAACTTTTGTTTCCTACCATCTAACTTTATCTATAACCCCCCAGGACCCGTAATCTCTTGACCCTTTTTTTGAGTTAGAAGATATTTATAGTCACCTATAATTAACTCAGATTTCATACAGAAAGCATAATTAAAATGAACGTGTATGTTATTTTCTGAAATAAAATCAGAAGCTTAAAATGGAGCAAGAGAGAATTTCATCCAAGAAGTGAATAAACAAGGACCTTTAACCTACAGAAAAATGTTTTTCACAATACTCTACAAAACTTCTCATGGACCTGTAGGTTTTCCTTTGAAGAAAGTTCCTCTAGGTTTAAGGAATATTTAAGTATGATGTTTCAGTTGGTTTTCTACAAGCTTTCTACTAGCTTAATTACGCTGAATCCCTGTTTTGCAGGCTGATTTCCGGCTGCTGTAAGCTTTCCAGTGTGCAGCCTTGTTGAAACCAGCACGGTAAGCTAGGTGCAGCTATTGCTATGGGAAACACACATTAAAATCCTTAGCAAAGTCCCAAAGTCATTTCTTCCACAGTGATTTTTCATTTGACTTCACATGGTTACCTGGACTACTTTTCCTATGCTAACCAGCACACTTTATGTATTTCCAATTAATTTTGTTGCTCTTAGGCTAAATGAAAGGCCAAGTAGATCCAATAAGAATCCTAGTTTTTTTTGAACAAGCATGATGTTAATTGAGTATCCAAAGCATTATCATTCTTATCATGTGAAATAATTCCTTAAGTATTTCTAAGTATTCTTTTCAGATTTCCTAAGAAATTAAATCCTGTAACACTTGCTTAATGGGAGGAAGCAAACCCAATCTTTTTTCATTCATAAGCAAGTAGCTCCCATACCTTTTCTAGATTATGTAATCACATAAATGACTTCACTTCAAGCAATAGTTCCTTCAACATTATGCCTGTGACTCAATCCAAAGATATAACTGGATTGTGCAGTAGGTAGCACAATTGGTTAAGAAGGTCAACCCATTACTACCTGGTTAAAAAAAATGGTATGACCATCCTTACATAGCACCACTCTATTATGGTTAATAATCAGTTAACTTAAATGCATCTTTGAATCAGAGATTAATTTTACAGTATCAAAGCTGAAGCTCATGATAAATACATGTGAGAGCTTGTAGAAATACATCAGGAATTTCGAGGCAGAGATGTTAGTGTAGTATCTGTTCAACAGTAAGTGTCATGCCTATTCTCCATCCAAAGGAGGTTTACTTTGAGAAGATGGGAGACTAGTAACTTTTGTTATTATGCAACATGGCCTACACTTTTCATAATTTCAGTATACGAATATCAGATTAAGGAAAAAGAAAGCACTGAATACTCATTGCACTGGTGCATCCTGTGAGCTGGAGGAAATTACTACCCATCAGTGTTCAAATGTGAATTGCAAATGCCGTTGTCTACATATTTTTAAGTTTCTTTTGAATCCATGCTTTGTACTTGTGTTTTCCTTTGCCAGCTAGCAAGCTATCTTTGAAAAATAAAATAAAAATATTCTGTCAAAAAATCAGAGAAAGCTGCCAAACACTACATACAAATGAATGTACATCTGAGGTTGGATATATTGCCACTATGCTGTTATTTACGCATAAAAAAGTCTTATCTTCTTTTAAGAGAATGTGAATCTTAGCACCAAAAAAAAAAAAAATTTAGTCTACCTGATTAGTCTAAATTTTGTTGATCTACCCTGTCAAACTTAAAATCACCCATCTATAAAATGTCCGCGGACAGAAATTCCTTTTGAACATTCTGGGAAATGTGGTAATATGAGAACTGATGCAAAAAAAGATGCCTAGCTGAAAACTCATGTTACTATCTCCATACCAGGATGAAGGACAATTATTTCTTTTGCCTTCCTGACTTGGTATCATTGTTAATTTCCCCCCCTAATTGTTTTCAGGGATTGTTGGGTAATTTTTCTCAAAGGTCAGCAGTCTTAAAGCTAGTATCAGAGTAGAAATGCCTTGGTGGCAATAAAGGCTTTCTGAAAAGCAGCAACTTTTTCCATTTCTTTGCTTCACAATGGCTAAAACGTCCTGTCTTTCATTGCCTTATGTTGAGCATAATCATTGGCTCGCTCTCCACTGAATCACTCAAGGCTTCAGAAAAAGATGACATCCTCCAAAAGGAAGTGCAAATACCCTGATATGACCCTCTCACACCCAGCTAGCCAGAGCACCACTTAATCCAAGAACTTAAATTCAAGCCAGTTTTTATACAGTACAGCAAAAACATATGCAGTCAACATGCATGCTAAAAGCCAATAGCTCATATTTTATGTTTATAAAATGCATCAATATCAATTCAGCTGTGATGCAAGAAACTGTAGTAAGTGCACTGCAAGGGAAAAATGGAAGCTTACAAGTATCTGTCTTTTCCTTTGGTCACATACAACTCTGCTATGCAGTGATTTGGGGGAAAAAAAAAAACCACTAAAGCAAGCAGAAAGCTTGACAAAGCAAAAATTCCAGAGCCAAGCAGGGATGGACACACTTCAGAACTAAATCTCAGATGCGTATATTAAAAGAAAAAAAATTATCTCGCAAACGATAGTCAAGTTGTATAGAGAACACCTTTCCTGTTATTTCTGAGAGTACACCATCTATGATAATTTTCAGTAGAACACAACAGGACATTAATTTTCTTTATCTGAGCCATCTTCTAGTAGAGTAAGAGGGAACTACTACGTTGCTCCAGCTTCTTATGTCATGGCTATATAAAACACAATTTCATGTTTCCCTGTTTACAACAGGTACTCCCGTACTTCAACAGGGACTTGAAAACTCTTAAAACTTTAAACTGCTTCTTAGCAAGAAGTCTTACATCATTTTTCAGACAATCACATTATATAAAGCTAACAGGTTCCAGCAAAATGTAAATCAAAAAGATATTCACAAAACTGAACTCCATTTAAATGGCACAGGGAGATGCTACAAAAGTCTAAGACAGAGAACACTTCTATAAATGTAAGTAAGTTTAAACCAGTTTTATTGTATTTAAATAATCATGCTTGCAGTTTTCTGAGAGCAGAACTGGGGAGTAAGGGATGAAACCTACTGTTGCTAAAAGTGAATTTTGTAAGGTTTAAAAATGCTTGACATTTAAGCTTAGACTGAAAAAAATGAACCATCATCCAAACAATTCCTCTTTCCTATTGCATATATTAATTCTTTGCAATATATAAACTGTATTGTTAATAGTATTGTTCAAGATTGTTTTTAAACTTTTTCTCCTATCTGTAACCAGAAAAATGACTACAGTGAGAATATAGCTGACAAGAGATTGCTACAGGCAGTAATGCAAAATAAGTTACATATTTGCTGAAATGCTGGAATTCCACCATGAATGGTCCCCAGATGTTAGTGCTCTCACACCACTAGGTCAGACGGAAGCGCCTCTTCATCTCCAACTGCACAGCAGCGAAATGCCCGCAGTGAACACCAGCTTTGTCCTGCAAGAGCACAGGGTAGCAGGCACCCCCTGTTTGCACAGATCAGCTCTGACCTGCTCACTAGCAAAATCTTGTGTCTGTCTCAAGCACGCACCAGCATGAGTAATCGTGGTATCAGCTCTCTACCAAGACGTACAGTGCTTTTCTGGTTTAAAACTTACGACTGCTTACTGCTAAGAGAGAAGAAAATCCTCAGCAGCCTCTTTCCTTACTCGTCTCCACCTATGAATTGTTAACCGTGATAAGAAATCTTTTCTTGCACTGGACAGTTCAAAGAATATGGCTCCATGATAACATATATTTCACATTTTTAACTGAGAAAGCCAACCAGACAAGAATATGGGACTGCAAATGACCACAATGGTCATTAAATCCAATCTTCCATGAACATAAAAAACCATAAAATAGCTGCCTAATCTAGAAAAGGCTACAAAAAACACCACCCCATACACATCACAAAAGACATGGCACCCTAAGAAAAACTGAAGATCAGCAATACAAAGGTTTGTTCCTTTGGACAAAAAAACCCCACGAGAACAACTAGCATTGCACTAGGCAATTCACAGACTGCTGCTACACATACTTATTTACTTTACTCCAGCAGTTTTACTCACTTTATGGCCTAAAACAATCACAAGGCCTTTCACAGGCTCACTGTTTTATACGTTAGTAACTAATCTCCAGTCTACCTGTGAGATGAACATAATTTACAGGCAACAGATAAAACCAAACTTTCTGTAAACGGAGTCGGTGTACTAATAAGTCAGGAACTGGCATACAGTGTTCACCTGTGACCATCAGAAAAACTGACTGAAGTCAAAATGCCAGCTTCACACTGGTACTGCTCAGCTGAAAGAGAACAAGATGCTCCTCTAGTGGATGTTAGAAACTTACTCACTGAAATAATCATGTGTGACATGTTTGAAGTGGAGTATGATCAAGATCCATGCCTCTACCATTGTCATTTCACAGTGCAGTTCAGGAAATAAAGTAATTTTTAAAATTGCAATAAAAGTTTATGGGGATTTAATATTCTGCTTTTATGTGGTATATTTTTATAGTCAAGATACTTTTTTTTTCCAATTAAAAAGTTAATATATTCTCCAAAAGCTAGTATATCACCATGAATTATCAATATTGAATAGCAACATACTGAAAACTTTAGCATAATAATATGCATCATCAACCATATCTACTAGGTTTTAAACACTAAGACACTCAAGTATGAGTAAAAGCATGAGCACCTCTGTTGCTGTACCGTTGGTGTAGGGATTTTACTGGTAAACCAGTTGAAAGCACTATGGAATTAATCCCAGGTCTTTTTACTGCAAATGTTCTTTTTTACTGGTCATTAAACAATTCAGGGAAATTTGGAACTAGCTGTGAAGAGATTATAAGAGGAAGGTTTGCTTCCCCCCCCCAAATTAAAGCTGGACTCTCGAGGTAGAAAAACATCCTGTTTTTTAGATGCAGTTTAAGATAGAGGTTTCTACATGAATTACTGGCGCTAGTAACTTACATTTCCCACCCACAGCACATGAAGTACACCCGTGATTTTGAGATATCTGTCTGGCCCATGCCTGTTCAGAAAATATTCTGGTGTTACCAGGAGTTCCATAACGAACCTGTTACTCCTTCTTTCAAACATCTGCATCAACTTCACAAAAGTACCACAGAAACCTAACAGTGAGGAAATTCTGTTTTCTCATGTAGATGCCCCTTGTCCAGGTTAAATTGAAGTTTCAAAGCTAAGGTCAGTTTCGGTGTTACTTAAGAGTCACTCAGTCTTCTAAAGTCAACGAGACCTGCGAGTGTTAAAAAAGGACTTCCTAAAAAGGCACAAAAGAACCTTGTGCCACCACTTTATGTCCCACAACACTCCTTTTGCACGTACGCGCTACCTTATCATAGATTCAACATCAGCTTTATGAAAGTAGCACCTCAACTACA
>JAVKLA010000074.1:65114650-65127728 GCA_034782735.1 Sagittarius serpentarius
CAATTCACCCTTCTCATTTATCAGAGGGGGTACACTCTCCTTGGCCTGTCTCTTCTGACTAATGTACCTGTAGAACCTCTTGTTATTTTCCACATCCCTCACCAAGTTCAGTTCCATGTTGGATGACAATATGTTTAATGGAGAAGACAGCAAATATTTTTCTTACCATTTTTTTGCATTTTTTTTTATGAAATGAATGGTGTTACCAATATGAGTAAATTAGAAGAGCTGCACAGAAAGAATTTATGGCCAACTTGACATCGCAGACATGAAGTTTAGGAGTTGCTTGAATTATTTTGAGCAAAATAGCTAAATGGAGATTGTGTTTTTTGTAGTGAATTAAATGATAGCTAGAATCTATGCAGGTAGTCTTTAATGAATGGGAAGGGAAGACCCAAGGGGGTAATATATACAATGAGTGAACACATGAAGAAGAGCCGTCTCAAGTAAGCAAATGGTTGACAGAAAGAAAATTATATTAAGTGGTGAAACACACCGTGGCATAAAGATCTAGGAAGAAAGAAAATAAGAAAGAGGAGCTTTGAGGGAAGAACAATCAGAAAGTAGAGACAGGTATTGGGCAGTTAAGAGCATCAATATTGAAAAAAGTTTAAGATGTCTGTCTTTCAAAAGAAAACATGGAAAATGAAATTAAATAAATTAAACATGGAATACTTTAGCAATGAATCAAAAAGTACCATAGACAAAGTAAAAATAATAGAGATTATTTTTAAACAAATCAGTCAAAGGAGTTTGCAAAAAAAAAAGTGGAAAACCCAAAGATATAAACCATGTTACTGTAGCTTTGTATTAAAAAGAAAAAAAGCAAACTGATCATGTTTTACAGCATTGTAATCTGGAAAACCGTGTTCAGTAGCTAGATTTAAAAGATGTAATGATGGTAAACTATTGGTGAGAGATGAAGCACATTAAGCAGGTATGAAGTGTGTTACACAGATGTCTACTTCTCAAGTTACAAAACTATCCAACTTGGTGGCACACAGATGTTAAGATGCAGTTATTCAAACACCCTCCTTTGAAAACATTTATTCAAGATTTCATCAAGCATTTCTGTGGGAGATCTTAGTGTATAAGGGGATGATAACAACAGAGTTGATATTCTGCATCCAGCCCATGATCTATGTAACCAAGATCTCTCTCACTGGCCACAAAGACATTTAGTTCAGGAATATAAGAACTCAAGAAAGCACTGAGTAATATTTTTTGTATATGGATACAGCATTCTTTTATTCACCAACATAATGATGCTTCTCCTTGCGTCTCCATTTCTTCCCTACCTTTGTTTTTCTTTTTGTTTGTATTTTTAAAAATTTTATTTTGTGCCTCAGCCAATCATTGAATAGACATTTTTCAGAGAATTTAAGGTGGTGGTTTTCTTTTCTGACCAGTGAGAGCTAATTCAAATGCCAGCTGTTTTTTCCTGGGTACCCTCAGGAAGAATTGGGGAATGAACAGTCCCATAGGAATGCCTATTATTTCCCCCGGTAGTTTTGTGAAGATTCTTGTAGAATGCTCCTAATAGGGTTTTTTTTTGAGGAAATCTTGTTAAAAGTGAGTTTGTGACAAAGGGCTGCCAAAAAGTAGGAAAGAATCCAGTAGGCTTATTGCATAGAAGGTGCACTGTATGTGGCATAATGCTGACAGTATCACAAGAAGTCTATAGAGTCTGTGAAGTGTCCCTGTGGTCTACCATTTAGTGCCTATTTGTGCTTTCTTGATGAAACAAATGGGGAGCACTGGAGCTGGTGCTCCCTTACCCTGACTTCGCAGCTGAAAAGGTAAACAAAACCTTTAGCATGGGCACTCATAGACACAAAAATGTGTTTACAAATACAAATAGGGATATAAACCCAGATTAATTTGTGCATTTACACAGGGACAAATTCTGCTCTCAGTTATAGCTGAGACACAACCTTGTTGATCCAGTTAACATTACCCAAAGGCCAAATTGGCCTGAGGGTGAGTTGGTCCCTTCTTTTTGAATAACATGATTATTTGGAGAGGCAGCTGTAGGGCAGTCTTAAAGGAGAGGTTAATAATCTATTTGTGTTACATCTCAGGCTGATAAAACTGTAGCATCAGAGTGTGATGAATTATTGAAGAAGATAGAATACTCTGGGTGAAGCAATAAAGAAGAGATGATAAAGACAAACTTATTAAAATTAGTAAGTATCACTGAGGTGACACATGGTAGCTTATGATTAGTTTTCTGCAAGGGAAATTGGAACAACTACAGTCAGTAATAAAGAAAAGTAATGAAGTGAAAAAGAAGCATGCTGGATATAAGTGAATACAGAAGGTGAATTCAAATAATAAGGTGATTTAATAAAAATAGCTTTGGTTGTTTTAGGATCAGAGGTGTCACAGAGAACACTTAGAATTCATATTGAAGTTGAGGGTTTCTGGAGAGACATTATCATTTCTGCTAACAAACTGAGGGATCACTTCCATTTATGAAAGCGATAGGTGCATTGTGAAAATGTGTATCACTTGCAGTGGCTTCACATTAATAATTTTCGCAGAAACAGGTTTAAAAATTGCACAGCAATAGAAGAATGTAGTAAACAAACTGAAATGCTTCCACAGGACAACAGACAGTGCTGTATATAAGCCTGAATAATTCAGAATACAGTAATATTTTGTAATGCGAAAGATAGAAAAAGTGAAATGGGAATTTTGGGGAGAACATGGGTGTTCATTTCATTAGCTTTAGTGGGTTTGGGATAGGCCAAGACAAAAATCTCATTGTGAAAGTAACTACATGCTCATGAAAGAATAGCAGAAGCAATTCACAGAAATACAAAAGCTTTTGAATGACAGTAATTCTGTCTTAGAAGTTAGGTCTTTCAAAGACCCTTGAGAATTGTCTGCTTCTATCTGTGGGGAGAATTTGGTCAGATTTCAGCTTCAGAGACATTCTTCTCATCATGAAGTCATCATTTGGGCATAGATTCCCAAGCTGATGATTTGCTTGAGAGAAAAAATAATCGATCTCCAGCTGAAGTGACTTGAAATGCTCCCATTGGCTCCAAACATGAGTTGGAACAGGCTGTGTGTAAGAAGGTAGACCCTAATCTCTCTAGCAGAACGGCTCATCTGCTGCTTTTTTAATTAAATTTTCCAGCACTGCCAGATCAACCAGTTTCAGTTGCTAAACATGCTATCAAACCAAGAGATTTCTAAGCTAGATGTGCTAGAAAAAGGCAACCTGGTTTAAATAGCCAACACTGAGCAAAATATGGTGAAACAGAGGCAAAACTGTACAAAAAAGTAAAATAGGATCAACTCAGAATAAAATTAGCCTCAAATCTTATCTTGCTGTTGTTCAAAGCAGATGACAGATGATGATGGAAGTTGATTTCTGTCAGTATAAGTGGGGAATTTCAGTACAGTCAAACAGGGAGAAGCATTTCACTCTTGTGGTGTGCCAAACTATTTCCTTTTTGTGCCTTTGCCCTCAGTTCTTGTGTATAATGCTATCCTTTCCCCACTTACACTGTTAATGCCATTTTCTGGAATAGAAAACATCTCCTGGATTTGTTGGTCTTCAAAACAATGGAGAATATTTCCAGACATTAGGAAAATATTATGTTAAACACATTTTGTAGTTGAAATGGCCTCAGTAGGTTTATTTGTTGTGCAACAATACTGTAAAAATCTTGATGCAAATAGCAACACAAAGTTATGGAGAAGCAAACCAAATGGTCATAGATCCTTGGCTGGTACACTTTGGCTCAGCATCCTACTGTTTGCAGGATCCAACCTCTGCAGTGGCTATCAAGCTCTGTAGTTTTGGGTCTGGAGATTTTCCTACTTCACCACATTAATTAACGTCTCTCAAGCTTCTGTTTCATACAGTGCTGTTCTAAGAACACTGATTGAGGTAGAGGAGTAAGATAATCATTCACAGAATTGCTATGCTTTTGCAGAATGAATTCTCAGTATTTTCACTTACATTTCTGTTGAGATAAGTGAAGAAGAGTTGGAAGGTTTCCTGACAAAGGGGATGTGTTATTTCTTCGTATAGACTTTACGAATCAGTATATTTTCATAGATTTAGAAGCAGCAAGTTTTAGGGGTAATTGCAATGCTCATGTATTTACATTGGCATAAAGTTCAGCTATCTTGTTTTCTACCTCTGAAAGATGAGAGCAATCAGGCCTTAACAGCAGACATGTAATAATATACTGTGCTGCAGCTATGTTACGTATTAGTAGTTCAGTTTGGATAATGTTGTAGACTGTAGATAATGCTGTAGATAATGCTGTAGGATATGGGGGATGATGAAAGGAGGGAGAGAAGATCAAGAGAAAACCTATTGGAATCAGTTTCAAAACAAGTAAAAGAGTAGTTCTTCACGCAATAGGTAGCTGCCTAGTGCAACTCCCTGCCAAAGGGTAAGTGGTTAGTAAAAATCTACATAGACTCAAGAGAAAAATGGAAAATTTAATGGAATAGAAATACATTGAAGATTACTAAATGTATAGAAACCATTTCTAGCTCATGAAGAGTGAAAATACTTGAAGGCTGGAAGGTTTTAGGGACAGACAATGTATATCCTTGCCCTGTTCTTACTCAGGCATCTGCCTGTGATCCCTACCATAGACCAGGCTCTGGGCTTGGCAGACTTTTGCTCTCATCCAGGATGGCTTTCTAATGTTCCTATGTTTTAGGAATCAAAGTTTAATATTTACTGAATATAGCCAATAATTCTCTTTTACCATACATTAGATATAAAAAAATAAATATACAAAATATTCCTTTCCTGAAAAAGATATATACAGCACAAATATGTGTTGTCCCTCATTTTCTTCTGATGTGATACTCCATGAAAGAATAGTGACTTCATTGTGTCACTGTCTGTCTCCCTATAAGCCATAATTTAATTAGCAGGAAAGCTTGAACTGAAGATGCTTAGAAGATTTCCATAAGGGAATTCCAACGCTCTACTTTGCAGTGGCTTCTTTTGCCCAGAGTGGGTAATCAGAGTTCTCTGAATACGAGGTGTCTTCACTGGGACATTTAAAATAGAAACATTTGAGAATTTTTGTGACAGAATATATGCTTTTTTCTAAAAGAAAACATTTCCCAGACTAAAAAGAAATACACATGGGCAAACCCCAAGTGCCTTACAGTGAAAATCAGTGCAGGCAGAAGGGTCCAGCCATACAGATTAAGTTGTGGGACTGGATTCCAAATATGTAACCCCGCCAACTCCGTGAGTAGCACACTGAAGGTTTTTGAAACACGAAACATGTGGTCAGTGATATATCATTTTGAACGCCTTTCTGATAGCATCCTGTAACCCCTTTAGCAATTTTTCTGCCTTGATATGATAAACAGTGCCATGCGTTACAGGGTGAGAACTCTGTGATTTATGAGCATTTCAAAGGAGCAACATGTACTTGTTCATTTGGTATATGCAAGAACTAGTTCTAGAAAAGCTTGTGTGTCTTTTCCTTTGGTTTGTTTTGCTGAAACATTACAAAATTGAGTTTTAATATTTAAAACTTACAAGAAAAAAATGCAGAATTTGATTCTTTCCTGAAGCCTGGTGCAAACTCCTTGAAATCAATTGGAACTTTGATTCGATTTTCGTTGGTCTTGGATCAGCCTTTTAGTCATCACAAAATATAGATCCTTTTACAATCAGACCATATTAGCACAAAACTTTATACTTAAATCTGTACTTTAGTATTATATTGATCTCTTTTAAAATACATTTTATTTTAATGCTTATTCTGCATTCTGCATGTTTGAATGGATTCCTTTTATTCTCTTTCAGTTATTCATCCCTACCATCTACTAGGGTTCTGTTACTTCATGAGCTTAATTCCTCTATTTGTGATTTATTCTCTTCTTACAAACAGTCATTCTATTTTGTCCTTGTGATACCCTGCTTATGTGTAGAAACATTTGTAGAAGACTGAAGTTATTTCACTGTAGTATTTATGCACAAGGAATTATGTGGCAGTAAAGTAAATGGTGAGTGGATGGAGGTCTTGTCCTTACTCTTTCCTTCTTTAAAGCAGGATCCAGTGGGTGTGATTAGCAGCAACTTTTAGTTCAGCATCTGCATTTAATCAGAAGTTATTTCCCCATTTCCTAGACTGCTTAGTGTAACACTTCACCACTTCATCTCTCTTCCCTGCCAACCAGGCAATAAAAGAAGGGTTTCTAAATTTCTGCTCTTTTTTTTGGCCAACCTTGATAAAACTGAAATATCTGATTTTCTGTAAAGAAGTGATAACATAAGTAAACTAAATGACTAAACAAAACTTTCCAACTCTTTCTGATGTTTTTGTACAGCGTGGTGCAGGAATGACAGTATCACAGAACGGGATGAAAATGTTTAAGTAATTACCTATATTTAATTTTAAGTTCAAGTATTAATTTCAGCTTACTGTAGTTAGAGGTGCAAAAGAGCAGTGTTTTCCTGCTTTCTGCCGTATCAGTGACATTTATTGTGTATCAAGACTTATGCATTTGCATTAAGGATTCCTCAGCATTGAATGTCCCCCTCTCTGCTCCAGACAAAAGTGTTTGATCTGTTCGTCCTTTTTTTTAAGAAAAGAAGCCTCCCTGCTCCTGTACAAGGTTTATAGCCACAAAACCACTGGCATTCACATTCAAATATAGGTAATTCTTTATAAGGTAGAAACATAATTTTCTTGGTTTTTATTTTTTGTTTTGTTTTTGTAATCAGATACCAGACATGAATTTGGTTATATTGAAAGCAAAGATGAATAAAATGTCTTTTAAAATGGTCTCTTGCATGAAAATCTGCCAGTAGCTTTAATTAGTATTAGGCAATTAATAAATTAAAAATTAATTCCCTATTACTTTTCTTTGAGCTAACCTCACATGAGATTTGTAATTACATTCTGTTGCCCTTCTGCTTCCCCTGTCTTTGCTTGCTATCATGCCCAAATACTATGCAAAGATTTTATGCTATATTTATACATATAAAATATCATCACCACAAGGATGGAGGATGGCTATGCCAAGAAATTGCAGGTAAGAAATAATCAGTGAAAAAATCTCAGCAATTCTTATTTCCTGTAGGTGAGGGCTTTGTGTGACCCTGTGCAGATTGATACCAGACTGAAGCTCATTGCCTGTTCACTTCCAGATCATGGGAACTGGGGAAAATTCTAAGAAATTATTAAAATATGGAAAAAAAGTTTGACAAGTTTACAAGTTCAAAGTCCAGAATCCTGTATCAAATGTTATGATTTTAATAGATCTGTCTCAAAACTGTCCTCCGTCCATGAAAATGAAGGATTTTGAAGTGTTCTGTATGGGGGCTAAAACGTTTCTAATTACTTATAGAAGGTGACTCCTGTCATCTAAGATCTGAATTGCCTCAGAGCAAGGCAGGGAGGAAGCCTACCCTTGAAGTGCAATAGCAACATGAGGTAAAGTACAAGCTAAACCAGACAAAAAAATATGTCAACTTAAATAGAACTGTTTTTCACTCTGTATTATACTGCACAAGCACAGACTTTAAGGCAGCTAGTGTTCCTTAGAAGTTCAGAATATAATAGAATGATAATGATATTCAGCTCCAAAATGTTTGTTTTCCTCTTAAGAGTTTCAAGAGGGGGAAAAAAACTGTAGTTCATAGATTGTGAAATATAAATTTCAAGTCTTTGTCTTTAATGAGATTGTATTACACATTGCCCAGATTTTCCCATTGCGGAAATTCAGGCACAGCTGAATGTTACCATTATGTCATTAAGGAATGTCTGGGGGCTGTTTTTTAGGGTGGGAGGAGAGAGCTATGTGTGTTGTGTTTTTTTTTTTTTTTTTTTTTTTTTTTAATATATGCTTTTGTTATCTGTTTAGACATCCATGACATCAGATACGTGTCTCAAATTAAACTTATTCTGCTACCTTGTGGCTGTAACTTGAAATACCATGCCCTCAGTGGCTTAATTTATAAAATTCTCCAATAGATTGATACTCAATCCACTTGGCATTTGTTACACTGCATCCAGAATACTGTATCTGATTTTATACCCCTTTCCCAGTAGAAGACATAACTCTCTTCTATCAGAGGCTGAGTGTTAGAGATCATAAATTCTTTTTTCCTTACCCTTCTTCTGTGTCACCCTTGAAGCATAGAAACAGCACATGGAGGGGAAATTTGCACTGCTGCTGTTATTGTGTGTGACCATATTTCAGACTTTGATGAGAGCAGCCCAAGGACCATGGAGAATGTCATACATAATCATGGAGAACTAAAAAATGTGGTAACTTTAATGTTCAGATGTCACAGAAACTGTATGTCTTCAGGATCAGAATTTTATGTGCCTCAGTGTTGCGTAGATCCCACCTTAGATATCCTTTTTTTAGCTCTTCTTACGTGTCCTCTTTTTAAATATTTTTTTTACTTTTCTTGAAATGAAAAAGTCATTTAGTTCAGAGGAATCATCTGCTAGGCTCTTGCAGTGACCAGGTGTGTCATACTTTGTCAGTGGTCGGCAATGCACAGCCTAAAACATTTGTGCAGTCTGTGTGAATAAATGACCCATAGCTGTCTTCAAGACACTTCTAGAAAGGTATTCCTGTGGACATTTAGGCATGAGAAAGATGTGATTTTGGAAAGGTGAACTCTTCCATTAGCCTCTTCTCTCTTTTCCTGAGGGCTTTGTAATGTGGTGTCCATCATATACCCGAACTACATTTGTCTAGTAGTAAAATGAGACAGTATAACCGATTTTAATGGAAACATTTCCTATCCTGCCTTAATTAAAATTAGCGTAAATGGCTTATCATAAGAATTACTATGCTGAGACTTTGAATCTCTGAGCCTTTCTAATTACCTAATTTTGAACAGTTTATGCAAATGCTGTTTAAATTCCTAAGTGTTCAGAATTTCCAATTTGTGGTGTCCAATTGTAGATATGCTAGCATTAAAGCATTGCTGACTTAACTTAAATAGCATAGAAATAGTGAGATAGTCTCTAGCCTCAGTCTAACCATAATAACAACAGTAAGGTAATTCAAATATCCAGATCCCATTCTGTTGCAGGTATTTTGAGAAATACTTTATATAGCTCTATTTGCTAGCCCATCTTCAGATGATCTCAAAAGGCCTATTCTCTTTGAAACTAACTTTAGATCAGTCCTGGTATTTGCAGATATTCTTAGCAGGAACAGTTTGAATAACTCAATTAGCTTTTAAAATAGTGTAAAATAATGACAGAATATCATCTTAATAACATTAGCTTTCAAGCTGTATTCTAGAGCAATAATTTATTCATGCTAATATTGACAATAATTGTAAACTACTGGAATGAATCCTTATTATTTATGATATGCCAAATACGCAGAGAAGCCACTCGTTCATAATCTCCACATTGTGTTGCACTGAATCAGATCTGCTGGATTAACTGTCTTCATCTTGTATTTTATTTAAAAACACATTAACTAAACTGCTCAACAGTGTTTTTCTGCAAGTGTTTTTTATTATACTAAGAGATATCAAGGGTCACACTGGATAAAGAGAGAGTTTTAGAAGATCTCTGTTTAACACAAGAGAAGAAAAAGGCCTTCATTTTGAGTTATCAATTCAAAATTCCATTAGAGGCCCAAAATACTCGTTTTAGTACTATTTTGTACTTTAAACATGGAACATATTTTTTTGTTTCAAACTGAAGGGCAAAGTCCCACTCTCTATTGGCAGAAGCACATCTAACACAGAAGTAAGTACAGATTAATGTCAGACAGTGAGAAATTAAGGAAACATTATGCAGCAGATGTTGTTTCAGGAAGTGGCTGTGTCTGGGGAAAGCTGCTGATAAAGAAGGAAAAAATCTTCCATTCATGTTACAGCTAAGGCATTTAGGTATGGAATGACAATACCATGTAAAACAGAAGCCAAATAATTGTAGATTTGTATGGGCAGATGCTGAACACGATATTTGTCCAAGAATATAAATTTGTGAACATTTTCTTATATTTTTATACCCAGGAGATGTTCAGCTGATATACAAACTGTTGTTTCATCTTACTGTAGGAGACAAACACACAGTACAGGCTTTACTTTGCTATGGAATCTCATTCACAATTTACCTCATTGCTTACTTTCAGTGGCAAGATACTTGTGCGTTATAGAAAACAAATCTTCTTAGAGGGGAGGGGCATGTACATTATTTAGTACAAAATCAACATATGCTCTTTATTGCCATTGATCAAACTACATACCAAGTTTTTCTTAATAACTACACCATGTTGACAAAGAAGTTATTTATTATCAGTAATACTGAAAGTGGCCAAAACTCTACAATTAAAATACCTTATTTATTTTTCTTCTAGGAAATCTGTAGCTCTAACTTATTCATAATAGCAGGGTACCAGAAATACTCATACTGGAATGATAACACAGCAAATCCATGAAACTGAAACTCTGCTTTTTCAAAACTTTCAAAATAAATGTATTCCTTAAAACATGACTTCTGGGTGTTTTGGATTAAAAACTGCTTAGCATGTATATTAATCCCATTTAGGTTGATGGGATATGTTAGTACAGAAGCTCATGTGCCTTGCTAATTTTTGAAATAGCATTGTAACTTTTCTCTCTTTAGTCTACAGCAAGAGTTCCTTAGAGGACAAACACAAAATTATTTTTGCATGGATGGCGATGAACAATAATAGGACAAAGCTTAAAAGTATGAACTAGACATGAAAGTTATGTATTCCAAAAGAGATGGACAAATGGTTTTAGTTTGGATGCAAATCTCAAATCATAAATTAAAATTTTGCCACCAGAAAAAAAGAGATCTAGAAAACGCTCTCACCCAGACTTTCCCATACATCCTGTTTTAAGTAGCGGAACAGCAGATGCATTCAGCTGTTCCTTCGTACATAGAATCAACTTTACACAGCTGACTGAAAGCTCTTTTATTTTTAGCTCCCATTATTTTAATTACATATGTAGCCTATCATGAAAACTGGGTTTATTTATTACAACATCTTTGGGACTGTCTGGTGCCTGGAGCATTCTCTTTGATTTTTTTATTTTCATCAGTGGACCAATTAAAGCAGCTAAAATCAATTAAGAGTTGAAGTTTTCCAAATGGAGATGATTTGATTGTAATTATATTTTGGTGCAAAGGGTGCATTCATTTCAGACTTGTGACTCTCTTTCTATAGGTCAAGGGCTTCTCCTCAAGTTAGTTCTCATTCTTCAGCTGGGAAAAAAAGTTACTACTAAAAATCCCCATCCTTCTCATCAGAAGGACCTGCTCCCATGAAAGATGGAGGAAACTGTTGCTGACTTGAGTTCCTTGGCTATGTAGGAAAATAGAACAATATAATATCTGGAAAGATTTTCCAGAAGTCTACAGTACTGCAGCATTGTGTGAATATTATAGAAGCAAACTCCTCTCTTTTTATGTGTTTTTTACAGCTATGAGCATTTATATTCTGAGAGATGAATGTATGCAATTTCCAGTCAGTCCAATTTTTCTTTTGCTTATAAAAAAAGTCTCTAACTTTTTTAAGCAGATGCTAGGCAAGAAGGGCCACATTCCTTCTTTGCTCTGGTACCATCAATGGCCAAGAATTGGCCAGATGATTTCTTGACCAGAGTGCATCTTTTTCCTATTATATATAGGACTGGCTGTGAATATTTGGGTTTTGGTCTTTTTGTAATGCACTCTGAAATTAAAGACCAAATCTGTTGAAGTGGCTGCTAGAATTGGTGAGGTTGTACTGCTGATTTTGGGAGAAAAAAGGCTGAAATGGGGACTGGATGATTCCATCCCACTGCTCTGGAATACCCCAGACTCAGATACAGTATTGTCTGGGCAGTCTTGGACATCATTGTGAAATCAGGACCCAGACAATGCTCTCAGTCTTGAAGACAAGATATTGGAAAGAAACAGCAGCTGGCAAAGCAACTGTTAACATAGGTTAAACGGAGCAGAAACTGATCCTAATAGTGTTTTCTAGAGTTCTGACTAGTTGCTTTTTTCCCTGAGCAGATCAGCTAGGTGATTCAGTCCCCTCATAGCTTTCTTTCTTCTCATCTGTCTAGTCCACCTTTGCTGGTCTAGGTTCTCCCTTCTGTACGTACCCAATGAACTGTAAAGTGTATACACAGTCTGCAGTGTTACAGTGCATATTGCTTGTATTTATTTATTTGTTTTTCTCCTTTTCACTTGTTTTTCACTTGTCTTGCTTGTGTGAGTTGGGGTTTGTAAAGTGTTGTTTTCACTGTGGATGGTCCTGGTTTTATTCCTACATAGGCACTGCCATAAATACAATTAATAACGATGCAGAAATTACACAGTATGATCGCCCATGCATGGCGTAAGGGTAGAACAGTGCAAACTGTCATTTTTTCAGTTCATAGGCTCATTTGGGCAGTAATAAAACCAAACATTTAGTGTATGATAATAATAGTCCCATTACTACATTGAATAATCTAAAATTACTCACCCCAAGAATAACATTATGTTCACTTGCATAATGGAAATTATTGGCCAAAGTTTCCTTAGCATGAAGGGTTCATCTGGGTACAGGTAGATGTATTTTCATCTAAGCTACCCTAAGCTCTGTGAAATGATCACAAAGGAATGCCGTGCTAATGTCATTCTAAAATAGGTGTCTACAACTGGTCAGATGAATCATGTTTTAAAAGTATCTGTTTCTCTTCACTGCCTATATAGAGAGCCTACAAGGATAGGCTCAGGTGAAAAAGCTATGTTATAGGAATCTGAAGTGTGGTGAAATGAGTCATACCTGAAAGATTTTGTTTCCATTTTCATTACTGTTAACAAACACAAAGCCACGAAGATGAAAAGCTGAATTTATATATCTGCCAAAAAAACCCCAAAAGGTGAAAGAGAAGCTACAGTCATGACTTGTTAAGAAAACAAAGCTAAAATACCCAACAGTTGATTGTTGGGATGCTACCCACTTAGGGTACTCATTTCAGTTATGTGCATTGCTTGAAGGCTTCCCACTTCCCAGGAAGTATCTTCATTAGTAGAACATAAGCTTTGCTTAGTGGAAAACTGCTTCCAGTTTTGTCGATGACACTCTG
>JAVKLA010000074.1:65142746-65156836 GCA_034782735.1 Sagittarius serpentarius
GAAACTGTGACCTTTAGTCACACTGAGATCAGTAAAATTAGTCGAGGTTTGAGATACTCTTCCTCATGGGGATTTCAGCATTTACTCCATAGTAATTTCCTCTTGGATGTGTATAGACAATGTGTGACAAATAGGGGAATTTTTTTTTAATTAATGTTTTTGTTCATTTGTTATTTTGTAGGTAACTTGTATTACTTCTGTTTGATACTTTGTACTGCCTCTGGATGGGCAGCAAAAAGTCCTGTGAGAACTTGGGAAGCCCCTGAAAGGTGCCAGAAAGTAAAACAAGGCTGGAGAATGCCCTCAAAGAATATGGTGGCCAGAGGTAGGTTGACTTTAAGGCATTTTATTAGGTGCCTTTCTCAATGATTTGCCTTAGTACAGGTAATTCTTGTGGTATCATAAAACTTCAGCTTTAACAGCTTGATTCAGTGGGTATTACTGCTAGGATTTTCACTGCTGTCATGGTGTACAAAATCATAACATCTTTTATGGAAGGCATGTAATAAAATACAGCAATGTGCTGGAAAACAACAGGTTTTCACTCTGCACCAATATCAGTTTTCTCTACTTTCTTTAACAGAGGGTGCACTGTGTGGTTCATTCAGCCACTGAAATGGCTTCATATAAATGTTTAAGTGTGGTTATGTGGCACGTACAGGGCCTAAACTGGCCTTTCCAGTTACCCCTATACAGCTCTATCTATATTGCAGAAACTCTAATAAAGGTCAGATCAGTCTGTTGAGCAATCTGGGAATAAGTATTCATATCTTTAAAAACCAGTAGGATTGGCAGAAGAAGACAGCAGCTAGCTCAAGCACAAAAATTGATCAAACAGCAAAATTCTCCCAGTGCAGGTGTGCCTATGTCATAAATAAAAAGGACTCATGAATATCATCATATCAAATTCACTCCTTCCATTTGCAAGGATTTTCAGATACAAAATACTTTTCAGTATCTGTCCAATCTGTCCAACTGAAATGCTTGCTCATTCTGATGAGATAATTACATATCAGTACCAATTTTGACGGTGATTCTCAACAGACAAATGGTTTATCACAGAATTTTTCAGTGTCTACAGTGAATACAAGTTGTTAATTTTCAGATGCAGGGTTTAACTCCCCTAAACTAACCAGAGCTCTCCAATTAGTGTATGGAATTATTTGCTTGTTTTCGTCACAATACTCATCTTCGAGTTTTCCACTTTCATATTTGCCCTTGTACTAAGTGTGGTGCTAAGCACTACTTCTATGTCACAATGACAGATTTACAGCCTTGATTACCCGTAGCTTTCCTAGTCATCAACAGTGTGCATTTGAATATGAACCTTTCACAACAGACTCATCTTATTTACAGACAGCATGTGGCTTACCATGGCCTTTTTAATCTAATGCAGGAACTTAACATTAGAAATCGAAGCTAATTAAGTAAAGATAAGAGCACTGCCAGCTGTTGTACAATTGGAAATAAGTAACTGAGATTGGTGACGGAAATCAGTGGAGTATTGGATTGTTGGGACTAAGAAAGTTTTTGATTTTTAAAGGAAGACTTTAAAATTACTAATTTAGCCAATGCAACTCCTAAAAACCTGTGTTCAGACAAACACTATAGAAAACTATAGAAACACTACAGAAAAAGAGAGTCTTGTGCTTTTAGAGAAGTTTCATATCAAAGAAGGATTGTCAGAAATACTTGGCTGATAAAAGCCCCCATCTTCAAGGTCACCTGCAGGTCCATCCTACTTTCCCCTTTTGTCTCCCTGCCAGCAGTTCTGCTCTGAATGGTGCTGTCACTGTGGTAAAACTACTAGAAATTATGAATGAGGAAAGTTTCTTATGAGCATTTTTAATATCAGATATAATGGTACACCTATTCATTTCCTTTAATGTTAAGTTTACTTTAAACCAGAGTTATCTCTTTACAGTTAGTAGATTTTGTTCCTACTCACACACTTCCAGTAGCTACATTTCAAAAATCAGAATTCTGGCAGTTTAAGTATGGTTATTTAAAAATTATTTAAAATTTATCTGCTTTTTTCTTCAAAGAGTACCTATGGTGTCTACAGTATTAGTCAATAAAACATACTTTTCATTATTTTTTATTTAAAAATATTTCTTCTGTTGATTAGCAGCTGAATTCCCCTCCAAATCCTGCTCTGCAGAATTTATTTAAATGTAACTTCTGCAAGTGAAGCATAGAAGGTTGTTTTTATTTAAGACAAAAAATTGATTTATGCATGTACTAAGTGCTTCTGGAATAGAGTTTGCAGATTCAATCTTACATTGCTGCACAATTGGTTACAGAGTTGTGATTCAGCCCTTGGCTTGAGAGTAAGGAATGAAATGAAAAAATATGAAAAAAGGAAACCCTTCTCCCCCCATATATACAAAAGATACAAAATAAATTAACACTTACCATGTTTTCTAAATCACCTTCTAGAACCTAATAATCTGTTTAACAGACATAACAGCATGACTGTTTAATAGCATTTATTTTCCATTGTTGCTTTAATGTCTTATTTTTGGCCAAATCCTGGTTCCAGGAGAGCCCAAATAACACTGCTTAACACGGAAGTGCAGTAGCTTCCCAGTTTGCCATTTGGGAAGAGAAGTGCTGGAGAAGCTGCAGTAGTCTTATGGCCTGCATCTTGTTCAGTTCGTTTCAGGTACTTTGCCCTTCCTCCTGCTGCATGAAGCTATTGCCTGCATTCCTCTACTTGAAATAATCACCTGTCTTAGGGTGGTTAATTGAATTATGCAGATTTTGTTCTGCCCGTTTTTGGAGCTGCAGCCTCTCTGAGTATTTCATCATCAACATCCATTCCTCACAGCAACCTGTTTTCCATGCAGAGGTTTACTGCCTCTAACGCGGGGTGTGTGTTCAGAGCAGTGCACCCCCCACTCAGCAGTCAAGAGATCTGTCCATCACACATCTCATCCAAGTCTTCATGATCAGTTATGATGCAGCTGTTCACCCCAAACACAGCTCGTTCTAGTTCATTTTCCTGAAGTACTCCTTCCAAAATCTGGCTATCTCCATTCCAAACCCTTATCCCAAGCTTTTCCTCTCCAAAATTACTTTTTGCCAAATCCTGGTTCCAGGAAAGAGCCCAGAAAATCAACAGTTCTGGCCATTGTTTACTGGGGAGGAAATGGGATCCTTTCCCTGGTTTCCATCTGTGAGGAGAGGTGCTATTGGCCTAAGAAATTTCATTCGTCATTCAGTAACCCTACCAGCAGGTTATGTGCTCTGCAGATTTCCCTCTCAGAGAGAAAACGCACTTTACTTTAACTGTCTTCCTCCTTTCCAGTCAGCCTCACTATCATCCTACAGTTCTTTTTGCCTTTGGCAGCTCTCCCAGAACGCAGGGCTGAAAGCAGAAAGAAACCACACTGATTCTGTGGTTTCCAGAAGAGACTGAGGCTCCTTATTACATATTTCATGCAGCTGTGCTTTCTTGGCCATCTCTCTCACTTCCCCATTTAAATCCCAGTCTTTTTTCTACATTAGTACATATGGTTTTCTAAGATGATCAGGTCAGTGACTCACTGAACACACTTGTTAGAAGGGATCATTTCAGGGCTTCTTTGCAGTGAAGTGGTCTAGTTCAGTTTGGGTCCATTGGAATCCAGAATTACTTCTTTTGACATTGGAAAGGACAACTGCTTCTGTTTTATGTCTTCTTGAATATCAGTAGGCAGCTTTTCATGCTAAAATACACTAATTTATCAATATCCAAACTGTGTACATCACTGTTAAATCACCTTTAAATATGTTCACTTTTAGTAAACCTGTATTTTCTTCTGGGCCCTGTCAAGAAGGTTATGGAAATATAGATTTAATCTCTGTGACTGTGTATATGTGTGTCAGTATATATGTATATTTTCATACATATGTGCATACAGAGAAAATATTGATGATTTCATATGTATTTTTTTCAAAACATGAAAGTAATTAAGATGGCTCACAACCAGTATTTGCAATATAAATTCCAAAAAGTTCTTAAATCACTATTAGAATATGTATCAGATACACATACAGACAATACATTTTTTTAGATGGGTAATCCAAGTTTTATTTATACTGTACAGTCAAAGGGGAAAAAAATAAAGGCTGCCAAATCTGTCCATTTAAATTGTAGTAATTTCACACTTCTTAATAGATTTTGGGAGAAAAGGAGACATTGTAGTATCATTAAAATCCAAGATAAGTGTTTAGCTTCAGATCTCTTTTGGAAATAAAAAAAGTAATTGGATGACATAAGCCCACATTTGGGGTACGAAAAGTGTATATATTATTGAAGATAAATGAAATGTAGTTTTAGGTTTATAAATATGTTTTCCTGTGATATGTTCTTTCTATTGTCATAATCACCCTGTTTGCATGAAGGAAAGGTGTGGTTAGAACCCCTTACCCTGCATTTGGAGGTGCACAGAGAGGAACACAAATGTGTCAAAGGAGCCTGTAGCCCTGTGAATTCTCGAAGCTGTCTCCTGGTGCAGCTCTGCAGATTCTATAGAAGTGAAATGCTTTCTTTGTGATAATTATAAACATGTGCTTTAGATATTAGAAGTCAGGTCTCACCAAACTTTATGAATTGAGGAATTGTTAGTGTGACTTAGTGTCACAGGCTTTTATACGCAGAATGAAATGGCTCTCCCTGTCCAGATGGCTGCCCTCATCTCATCCCTACCTTCCAGTCCCTTTTGTGTGCAGGTGTCAGTCCAATTACATCTTCTGACACCTGATAGCTGTGTTTAGCTGTGGTTTCTAGATCATGGATTTTTCAGTGGTTCCTGCGAAAATGCTGGAGAAGTGAAAGCAGCGATTTCAGTTATACCCAAAATTTGCATTCCAGATGTAAGAACACCACTTTTGCTCTGATCAGTACTGCATTATGAGAAACAGGAAGACAAAGAATAGCAAAAACAGAGTTTCTAACAGAGAACATGTGGCATAGGTTCCTTTTGTACCACAGAGAATGGACTCCCTCACACAGCGGTGGTGGTTTGAGCAGATCAGGGTACTTTAAGAAGGCTCCATGCAGGAAAAAATAGGAACGGCTGCACTGAATCTCTGATGTTTGTGGTTGTGCAATTTGAACAAGCTTGCTTGTACCTTTTTTAATCGCTGGGGTTAAGACACGTTGAGAGGATAACTAGGGGCTTCGCACAGCTAATCACCTATCCTTCATTTGTCTTGAAAGAATGGTAGAAGGATGTGGCTGGGCTGAAGATGCTGTGTTTAATTTGGCTGACCACTTGTCTCCCTGTTTCATTGACTAGCCTGATAGTTCATCTCAAACCTTCTCATAGCCTCTTTTATGGGCATGAGTCTCACTGTATCACTGCCATCTTTGCATTTTTGTAAATGCTAAAATTCACTTCAGCATGTGTCTCTTCTATACTTCATCTTGAGGGTTTGATACGACAGCATTCCAACACTGGATTAAAAAAATGAAGTTAAAACGAAAAAGTCCTTGAACACACAAATATTTACAGCAAAGCTGGGCATTCTTATTTGGTATAGACTTTCCTGACACTGACACACAGAGGAAGATAACCTTCAGATTCAGGCTGACATTTCTGTGTAGCTGTGCCCTAATACGAATTTGTTGAAGGGTTATATGAACTGTGGGTGAACTTTTCTTGGCTACCTCGCTGCTAAAATTTTCCTCCATCATAAAACTCCCAATTAAGGTTTGGTTCATAAATGCCCCACTAGTATCAACTAAATGGTTACTGGATGCAGCTGCATGTGTTAATAACTTATGAAGTACAATACTTTAATGATACATTTTTAATGGGTTAAAACATTATTACAGCAGAAAGGAAACAAGTATCTTACTTTCATTTGTAATATGATAGACTACAAGAGTTGGGAAGAAATTTTTCTTCCGTCATGTAATTATCTAGTTACATTGGAACAGTGAAAGAGGATTTGATTTCCACTGAAATCTCAGGTGCTAGCCTCTACTAGAAATATGATGATGACAAGATGAAGTAGCAGTCCACACTAGGGTGGGGACACCAATTATTCATAGATTTTAAGACCCAGAAGGGACCATTATGATAATTTAGTCTGACCTTCTGTATAACATAAGCCTTATAATTTCACACAGGAATTCTTGCGTTGAGCTTCTAACGTGCCTGTGCATTAGTAGAACAGTTTTAATAAACCAAATTCTGAAGTCTTACTTTGGCACAGAACAGAAAGTGGAAGTCAATAAGAGGGAAGAATATCTCAGTCCTTTCTCTGTCCCACTGAAATCAATGATAGCTTCACCTGTGTACATAATAAAGGACAGTCAGTAAAGGATTTCAAAGCACAGGCCTGTATTAGTATCCGGCAATGTGAATAATATACGAGGTATATGCCAAGTTTGAATATTTCAGACAATTTTAAGTTGGTGAAGAGCATTATAGAATATTATAGCTTAGACTAACTGTGAATGGTTCATTAACACTTCTAAATTTTATTTCTGTATCACTTTTAGCAGCATGGGGACAGTTAGATCACACCTGGTTTAGTGTTAGTGTGCTCCTTCTGCTCTTAGCATGTGTTTCTATTTTGACATTGTTTTTCTGTGCCAGAGGAGGTCTTTTAATGTACACAGTGTCACCAACCTGTGACGCTGTGAGCTGCCTCAGCCTCTCTACAGGATAAAGTTACTCTTCTTTAGCATGAAGTTCTCTTTGTTTTGTCTTGATTTCTGTTGCTCGCTTATTTCTCAGCTCAATTAACTGTCTCATGTTCACACAATGGAGCCCAAACTTTAACACAGGTGGATTTTTCCTATGTTTTCGCTCTGTTTTCATCTGCTCAGTTCTTTTGTCTTTATTCTAGGGCAGGAAGATGGGGGAAAAGAAGACGTGCAATACTGTTTCGCAGTGAGGGCAGACACAGCTTTATACTCCAGTACTTTTTTTGCTGGTGAGTGGTGGATACATGTGTCTTAGCTATTCCTGGGACAGCCTAAGCAATGGGGAAGATAATTTACAGTTTTGGAGGAAGTGTTGTTTGTATTCCTCCTCTTTTACTTTCCGTGCTTGTACCACACTCGTATCTTCCCTTCAGTAAAGTTCCTCAAAGGCATTATCAAGTACGTTCAATATGCTATTTTGCTTTTAAATCTTTTTAGAAGGTGTTAAGACTGAACACATGGAAGATTATTCTGCAAAATGGAAACAGGATTGTAAATTTTCATAGGACTCTGTATTGGGTAGAATCAACTGGTGTGATTCTGACAGAGGCTTGTGATGAAGAAGTAGCAAAAACTTCAGTCCCTAGATGGATCTGCAAACTGAACCAGGGAAAGTGTGATCCAGATCTTAAGTTCACAGAATGCATTAGAAGTAGTATTAGAAAACCATTATATAAGGGGAAGGCTGATTCCTTACTTCAGTAGTGTTTAAGCTTTCTTGATTTTTTTTGAAAATATTTGCAAGCTAAATCCCATGGTTTATGTGAAAATACTGGCATGTGTTCCCAGTATTACAGATCAAATATCAGGCTGTTCATGATAATACCTATATTTGTATACTAAGTTAAGGTCTAACCTACTACTTTAAAATAACATATTAAATAAAGGAAATAAATTAGCAAGGAACAGTGTACTCTTTCATTTTTAATAATGAACTAAAAGCTTGGTTTCCAAAACCTATGAAAAAAATATTTTCTGTATACTGATTAGTTTAGACAATAGCTATATGGTACAGTAAAGTCAGCTAGACCAGTAGCGCCAAACCTGAAAACAGAGTTTTTATATATATATATATATATATATATATATATAATGGTGATGGAGGAGGCAATGTGCTCCAAAATTCTTTGCTTTTGGTGACTGTTCTTCTAAATCTATGTCAGTCCAATCTTTAGTTATACTGCAGTTTAGTCTTCATTGCAATGGTAAAATATCAGTAAAATGTAAAAAGACCAGATTGGTAGTTTAAGTTGGATCAGACCAGCAATACTCAGCAGCTTTGCACATAATCATTTGTCTTCATCTCTGTACTCAGGGTCTTCAGAAAGACCTGGGGAAAAAGATCTTTTTTTCCTGTCATAGAATCATAGAATCATAGAATGGTTTGGGTTGGAAGGGACGTTAAAGATCATCTAGTTCCAGCCCCCCTGCCACGGCCAGGGACACCTTCCACTAGACCAGGTTGCTCAAAGCCCCATCCAACCTGTCCTCGAACACCTCCAGGGAGGGGGCATCCACAGCCTCTCTGGGCAACCTGTTCCAGTGCCTCACCACCCTCGCAGTGAAGAACTTCTTCCTCATACCTAATCTAAATCTACCCTCTTTCAGCTAAAAGCCATTACCCGTTGTCCTGTCAATACATGCTATTGTAAAAAGTCCCTCTCCAGCTTTTCTGCAGGCCTGCTTTAGGTACCGGAAGGCTGCTATAAGGTGTCCCTGAAGCACTCTCTTCTCCAGGCTGAAAAACCTCAGCTCTCCCAGCCTGTGTTCATAGGAGAGCAGCTCCACCCCTCTGATCTTTTTTGTGGCCCTCCTCTGGGATCACTCCAACAGGTCCATGTCCTTGTGTTGGGGCCCCCAGAGCTGAATGCAGTACTACTCCAGGTGGGGTGTCATGAGAGCAGAGTGGAGGGGCAGAATGACCTCCCTTGACCTGCTGGTCACGCTTCTTTTGATGCAGCCCAGGATACGGTTGGCTTTCTGGGCTGCAAGTGCACATTGCAGGCTCATATTCAGTTTTTCATCCCCTAATACCCCCCAAGGTCTTCTCCACAGGGCTGCTCTCAATCCGCTCATCATCCAGCCTGTATTTGTGCTTGGAATTGCCCTGATCCACGTGCAGGACCTTGCACTTGGCCTTGCTGAACTTCATGAGATTTGCACAGACCCCTTTCAAGCCTGTCAAGGTCCCTCTGGATGGCATCCCATCCCTCCAGTGTGTCAACCGCACCACACAGCTTGGTGTCGTCAGCGAACTTGCTGAGGGTGCACTCAATCCCACGGTCCATGTTGCCAACAAAGATGTTAAACAGCGTCGGTCCCAATCCCCTGAGGAACGCCACTCGTCACTGCTCTCCGCTCAGACATGGAGCTGTTGACCAAAACTCTTTTAGTGTGACCATCCAGCCAATTCCTTATCTACCCAGTGGTCCATCCATCAAGTCCATGTCTCTCCAATTTAGAAACAAGGATGTCATGCAGGACAGTGTCAAATGCTCTGCACAGGTACATGACGTGATCTATCTTAGTATTTACTTTTTTCTATGTTTTGTTTTGCCTGGAAAGTAAACCCCAATTGATTATTTTCCCTTTCACTTGACAGTCAGTTTCATTCCTGTATCTTAAGTGCTCATGTTCTGTGTGTGTGTTAAGATGCTTGAAGTGTCACTGAAATACACATACTCCTCTTTTTGCACTTACTACTTTTTATTTTAGCTATATGGAAAAAGTATCAATGTATTCACAGTATGCTGTTTCCTCCAAAATATGTTCATACTTGCATTAAAGTATCTTTTGACCAATCTACTCAGATAACGAAATCTCACACATACCCTGACTATGTGACCTGTGTTGCTAATGCCAGAATAAAATGCAAGTGGAAAAAAGGGAGTATATAGGGGTTTTGTTTTGATTTATTTTCCTGCTTCTTGGATGGTCACCACAGAAACTACACAAGCTAACCTGAGGAAAGAGGTAGGATTTAATCTACTGTATCATTAGTTCCTAAAATCTTCCTTTTGTTCTGCTGATACACAGCTATCTGTCAAATGTGCCAGCGCAGTCTGTACCTGAACTTTATCCAAACATAAGCAAAATTAAAGAGAGATTTTGCAGACTGACACAGTCCCAACACCTATACTTCTCTAGCATAAAAATTTGTAGGTGTGGATAAGTTTCCCTGTGTGTGACCAGGCTGTAAGCAGGTCTGCAGATAGGATAGAAGAGAAGTAGTTATAGTTGTAGATGATGGCAAGTTCCAGTAACTCCAAATGTACATGGTTTTAGAAAAGGGACTGCTCTTTGAAGCAGGTATTCTTAGTTTACAGGCTGAGTTCCTCAGGCAACTTGCCAGGAGAATTCATGTGATCAATTGTCTACATCCAAAAGTTTGTTTCCTGGGAAATTTTGAACTCTGATGTAGGCCATGCAGCAGATAGCAGTGATATTAGCCTTTTCTTGATTGTTGTCTTCCCTGGATCATCAGTCCACCCTTTTTCATTGTTACAGAAGCACGGAGCAAATAAAATGCATACAAATTTTGTCATCCATCATAGAATAGACTAAATTCTTCTATTAACTAGACTAAATTTGCACAGGCAGGCACAGAACTGGAGACCTGTGTGATATCATGAGAAAAGAACTTGGGAATAAGTCCCAGAAGCACAAGTATGTTCCACTGATGTCCATTACCATGTAATTACACTATTTCAGAATGGTTCTATTATTATTTTTATATATTTTCATTAGCATTAATTCACATAACCATAAGGATAAAAGAAATGCTAACTGCAACTACTCTTTCCACTTAACAATATACAGATATTCTGACAATAGTGTACCTTAGCTTTGTGGTAATATAGCTATTATTTCTGAGTTGCGATTTCTGATATAAGTAACTGCAAAGGAAGCAATCACAGGCTTAATTTTGTGGCTGGATTTCTTTATTTCCTTGTCAATCTAGGTTCTTATCTCTGAAAATGAACACTAATATGCTATTTTTATGCCCAAGAAACACCACATTTTATTGAATTTTTGTTGTAATTTTTTGTCTTTGCATTTGTTTTGTAGGAATATAAGTTAACTTATTGTGTGTTTAGTTGGCCCTGTAAACATATATAAATATCATGCAACATAAGAAGTAAAGAAGTCAGAATTCTGCCTCAGTCTTTGTTGATTCTTAAGAAGAGAATGCAATGTGAAGATAAGATATTTGTGAAACTGTAGCCTCCTTTTGGATTTAACTCAGAAGCATACAAAAACAGGATGTAGCAACTATTTGGAACTATAAATAATAAGTCTAATTCCCAGTAGTTCTTGCATCCTAATTCCTTGGCAGTTAGGGTGTATGTAACATAAAATGTACTTGGTTAAAACGAAAAAACCCCACCCTACCCTACACAGCCAAAGCCTCCCCGAGAAGAAGAGAAGGAGCACCTAAAATTTAACCTCTAAAAAAAGGAGATTTAAGATTTTCATTTGTTTAGGCTGATGGTTTCAGAGAAACACAGTTGTGAACCAAATAATTTCGCATTTTGTCCTCACTCTTATAATCTGTTCAGAGTTAGCTACCAAAAGGAAATACCAGTGTGCTCAGACAATGAAGCTGAGTACAGCCTGTGTGAATGTTGTAGATGCTTCAAGGTATTTCCTACAATTGGCTACAATTATGCCCCTGCTGACACATTGTCCATCTTCCAGTGATTCTTCTCACTTTGAAATGAAGCAGTCAAAACTATGATGATCCAAAGGAGCACTGGGCTTCCTGAATGATGAGAAAGGTATCTTTATCTTTCTAATTTTTGCAGATATCCCTATTTAGCATGGGAAAAAGCCATCCTCTGTGTGCCTGCATTGTCCACGTATCAGGGTTTTACTCTGAAAACTCAGGGTAGCAGATGGCTGGGGACATTAAACGGCATGATATGAGTTTTATGAAAGGCCAGTCTGGGACAGAACACCAAAAGATAAATGTAATCACATTATAAAGCATGACAGTACTGGGAAAAAAAACCCGAAGAGGGATACAGTCTGTAAAATATAGGTACATTCTGATGGAAATGTAACAAAAAATATATGGATTCATTGAAACTGGTTAGTGCAAGAATAAGGGAAAATGGGGTGGGGAGTTCAGCCTTCAAAGATCCAGAAAATCCTAAGTTACCAAACAATGTAGCTTTATTTTAGTTTTGGAGGGGTTTTTGTGTGTGTGTGTGGGAGGTTTTTTTTAAATCCTTTATCTTGATTTAATAACATTTTTTAAAAGTGGGAAGAAAAAGAACGCAGAAGAGGCACAAGTTTTAAAATTATTTTTTTCAGCATTTACTCAAAAGCAGTTTTCTCTCAGTTTAATTACACTTTGAAATCTAAAACTTTGCTAGTAATATAGCATCCATATTCAGGCTACAAGGTTCATTTTTGGCTGGGAAAGGGTGAATTTTAAATCATGTAGTGTATTGTAAAATACCCTCATTTGTTTAATGTGGTTTTATCTTCTATGATCGTATCATCCCTGATTCAATTAGCTTAGTGGTGACTCCGGGGTTTTCTTCAGATTTACTGCAATAAGGTTTCTCTTTCTGGCATATCTGATATGCAGAGGAGTTACGTCCTGTCATTTCATTCAGAGACGGATGGAAATGCTAATTTTCTAGGGAGGAAATCTTTGTCTGCACTTTTATTAGTAATATGACTCCAAATTATCTTACAGGTGTTTTTCAGTGGTGAGGTTAGACCCCATCTCAATCTGATAAGGCATTCCTAATAAGGGGAAATTAGGCCAGTACTTGCAGAAAGAATAAAGTGCCATATGTCCTGACTTTTCATAGTGATCATTAAATCCCAGGAGGATATGTACACAGTGTATTCATTTCTGAGAAAACAAAGGAAGTCTTCATGAAGCAGTTACAGTATTCTAACAAACAGCTAATTAGGATATAGATATTAGGTACTCTGGTTAATATAAGAGAATGAACATGTCTTTAAGCAGAGAAGTCAGCAAACTGAACCCTTTTCCCAGTCTTGATATAGTTTATTTTTATGCATGAGCATAACAAAATATGATCTATGTTGATATATTCTGAAATATAATTTGGAAAAAAAGAAGGGAATTATACTTCCATGCCATTTAATCACATCTCTCTGTTTATAAACATTTCAAAAACATTTCCTTTTTTTTTTTTAATTTTTATTTGTGGATTAAAGCCTTCCAAGTCTCACAGACCTTGTTTATAAGCAATATGACATAATGCAGTTCAGAGACTGTAAGCCATCCGTTATTACTTATAATCTAAATCTGAAGAATGAAATATTCCAAGTGTATCTTATACTTTCATATTTATGAAATTATAAACCACAAAGGTATTGACACTGTAGTTAATGTGAAATTTTCTACCAGGTTTTAATGATACATAGATTTGCGATCAGATACTGCTGCCCCGTAGTGGCCTATCTATGAAACAGAAAATCACCACACTCAAATGGCTTTCCCTTACCACAGCTAGAGTTCAGCCAGTGTGTTTTACATAACATTTGTATACGTGTTACAGTTTAATTTTAAAAGAA
Source organism: Sagittarius serpentarius (assembly GCA_034782735.1). NCBI lineage: Eukaryota > Metazoa > Chordata > Aves > Accipitriformes > Sagittariidae > Sagittarius > Sagittarius serpentarius. Next base: position 65,156,011 of record JAVKLA010000074.1, read on the forward strand.
CGGTTAGAACTCTGTGCTTTGAAATGCGATTTGGTTTTGGTCTTTGTGTTGACTACTGCAAAATGGCACTACATTTCAACTTAGTAACAATATATAAAAGAGTAGACAGAACATGAAAAGATATATTTTTAGGGAAATTCTATTCCGCTGAGTTCTCCAAAGCAGCACAAAATAGTGCATTGTGGAAAAATTTCTAATACAAATAAATGTAAAAACCCTAAAAACACTGGGAATATTTCTTCTTTTCAGATTGCAGTGAAGCACGAGCTGCAAAGTGTGCTATAAATATAACTGAAGAAAAAGGTAAATGCAAGCTGCAAAGGTCAGTTATTTTAGTTTTCAACAGGGGTAAAATTTACTAACGCAAGCATTAAAAAACAAACATGCTGTGGAAAATACACAGTAAACTCTGTATAACAATTTGGAGCAGTTCCTATGCTTCTGAGTAAGGGTTAATGCAGATACCTAAACTCAGAGCAAATTACTCAGAAGCACAGGAAAACATGGCAGTTTTCTGAAAGCAGAAGTCTTCCTTTCTTTTTGGAAGGCCCATTTTCCTTCTTGGAAAATAAAACACACATTTAAAAGAAGTATGATGGTGCTATTTATCTTTGATTTATTTTATTATGAAAACATTATTCAGAGGAAGATTAATTAATAAAAAAAATTACATTTTCTCCCCCCTCCCCTAATTAGCTCTGGGGACAAATTAAAGCTTCAGTTTATAGCTTCCAGGAAACTGCAGAGTCACTATGGTCCAGTGGTGCCATTATTATTTCTATTTAGATCGTTACTTCTTTCTACTTAAGGTCCAGATTTTGAAAAC
>JAVKLA010000074.1:65164400-65174913 GCA_034782735.1 Sagittarius serpentarius
CTTAGGTGAGTAAATGCCAGTTCCCAAAGTGCTTTCTACAGCACCTTTCTCTAGGCAAGTGGTAATTGAATAATAAAGACAAGGTGATTAGAGTGAGTCCTCTGGGAAAACTGGAAAAAGGGGATTTTTTAGACTTGTTTCTTGCAAGGGGAGGAACTAGACCAGTTGCTGGGGTTAAAATAATGAAGGTGATAATCCTCTGTCTTCTTCTACCCCAGTTTAACTTTGTTGCTTTCTTTATCAATGTACCATTCCTCCTGTCATCCAGGGCTGGTTGCAGAACAGATTTATTTTGTGTGGGCATGAAGTTTACTCCTGACTATAATAATATTGGAGTAGCTATTGATATTTCACAACCTAACGACTGGCAATGAGTTACCCTGAAGAGGTGAGGTGAGCTGGCTTGAGGTGCTAGGCACTAATGTAGAGTGAAGGCTCTGGACACTGCTGCTTGGGAGTGGGAAGCTGTGTGAGAAGCCTTTCCCATTCAGCTGCTATTGCACCCCACCAATCCCCTCAGGGTATGTCTATGGTTGCAGTCATAAGAGATTGCAGTGTTTGCTGTGTGTGAAAATGCACATTAGCTAGGTTTAGAGGTGGAAAACATACCCCAGAAGCAGGGTAAATAAGCTTAGCAAGGGTGTTCTATGTACCTGATCAGGGATGTTAGTAATAGCTTTTGTGCACAGACAAAGCTGAATTGAATTGCTGCTGTGACAGCTGCATAGACAGATGCCTAGCTGTTAAGAGGGCTACGGACTTCGCAGTCCTATTCCAAATTTGTGTGTATGTGATGGTTTTTTTTTAAATACATATACCAGTGTTTTCTCCTTATGGTTTTCCTAATGCTCCGATGTGGTAAAATCCCATTTGTCTATCATGTTGCCCAATGCTATAACTAGAAAATTATATTTTTAGTTTGGAAAAGATATGTTACCCCTGCTGGTAGGTAAATCTGCAGGGAGCATACTGTATTAGTGACTGTTTCACTCCAGATAACAAAGCATTATCCACAGGTTTAATTTTATTATTGCTTTTAGTTTTCTGCCAAGGATGCCTAATAAGAAAGGTCAAGGTATCATCAAAGCATAGACAGATTTTTGCTGAATGACATAAAACTGTCAGAGATGCTGAGCTTTGATGTTCCATTAAGTGATCGATGTAGATTACTGACTTTTGGCTAAATGCTGCTCAACTCTGTAAGGTCAATATTTGTTAGTTCATTGGTAGAATAATTAATCAATCAATACAGGATGCTTGAAGTCAGGAAAAAAATATTGCCAAGACTGTATGTCTGGCATTAGTAACTAAAATTATTTCACAATGTCTTTGGAGTGTTATTAACTCCCTGTGTACAGAATTTATTTGTAACCATCACATTTCTAGTGGAAGAAAGAAAAAAAAAAAAATCCAAGTGAAGAGCACTTCTTGTAACCTTGAGCTCCTGGAAGGAAAAACCTCTAACAAGCAGAGTGCATCATCATTAGTTCTTCCCTTTCACATCATCACACTCAGCTTGGGAAATAATTACATGCAATTTTTCTATTTTACAGTTGGGCCACATGACACAATGTTCTTTCTTTAAAGCTCCTACTCCAGTTCTCCCATTTTGTCTTTTATTGTAGTCTATAGCATTGCCAGCAGCCTCTCACGTGTCTCCACTGGAAGCTTTTACAGCACTGGATGTACAGTGCCTTGCACAACGGGGCTCTGAACCATCAGCTGGGTCTTTTAGACCACAGACTACTACAGTAATATTAATGAATAGGGATAAAGGGCTTCCATAGGTACCCTGGGTATTTTCCAGATATAATAGCTTTAAATTTCACAATTTCATTAGAATTTATACTCTAATGCACTTCACATTGCTTTCAACTTAGATGTAAAAAGTGTATAGACTTATTCTTGTCTAGAATGCTAAGATGAGCACTTTTTCATTCAATTCATGTGTCCTGGGTGCTTTCAGGCTGTGGGAATTGAAATGACAACCTCTTTCTCAGAGGATTTACAAAAGGAGATGTTTGTAACGTAGGAGTTTGAATAAGTTTATAAACAAACTCCTTCTTTATATATCTTGCAGTTGTGCATGCACAAATGTCATCTTTTTTGTGGTAAATTTCTGCAGTCCCAAGCACAGTGAGATCTTGATCTATGTATGACACTATAAAAATAATAAATCATAATAGAAGGGTGCTTTTAAAATAATTGCATATAATTGATGGTTGCATTCAATAATGAGATCCAAATGTGTTCTTGAAAATTAAGAAAATGCCATGCTGAATGTTTGAAGAATAAATAGCTGACCCCCTTTATAAGGAAAGAAGTAATAATATTTTTTCCTTGTGTTTTAATTCTTACCAAATGTAAATATCAAACTCAAATTAATCAATACCAAAATTAATTAATAGAAGTGGGAAAGAAGAGAATTGCAATAGTGACACTAGCTTTGCTAGGATCAGTCACTTAGGACTTGGAAAAAGTAGAGAAAGAACAGCTTCATGGTGTTCAATGGTGAGAGACACAGCTGTATTTTGTCAATGCTTAAAAGCTACATGCCAGCTGGCTTGCAAATGCTAGACCTAAATAAGGGCATCTCCCTGGCTTTGATTTTTAAGTAGGCCATGCTATGGTTTTATGTAACTCCCTCAACCATGCAGTCTGGTAGAATGATTCTGCAAGGGAAAGGCCAAGCACCGCTATGCCGTAGTTCATTCCTTGCCATCTGACACTGAGGGCACATTGTTCAGAGCAACTGGGGCTGCACCAAGTAGGACAAGGGAGAAATTATGGTCCTTTAGACCCTACTTATCTTGACAACAACAGCAGAGACTTTTATTTCCATTTTGACAATGGAGAACTGAAGCACTGAGAGCCTACATATCTTGAATTTATAGCAGAGAAGGAAACTGCTCCCAGATTTACCAAGCCATAGATTTATTTTGAATCAAGTGGAAATACATAAGCCTCTTGGTACTTAAGATTACTAGAAGTTTGGTATACTCTCATAAGAAGTTTGTTTCCAAGGATATGACACTTCGTCACTCAGTTATGTCAAAGCTGTGGACTTGTAATGCCTTGTTAATTGGTAACTATATAATTTTATTGATTTTTTAAAAGAGATTATTACAGAAATATTTGTTTGTGGCTTACCATGATGGAGCCTGGAAAAGACAGGCTCAGAGCTTTTCTATCATGTTATCGGGTAGTTTGAAGGTTGTATAAAGTCTATCTAAAACCACAGATTACAAGAAAATTCTCTGACATAACCTCCAACAAGGTGAAAGTTTTACAGTTTGTCTTGTACTACCTCATGGTTTAATTTTTCTGGATGTGTATGTAGAATTAGAGTAATGTACTTCCCTTTTCAACTCCTGTAATAACATTAGAGATCCATTTGCCTTGCACCATCATCTACTCATTCAAGCTGAGATGACTCAAGGTGTCAGATGGTCAGAGCTTTGTAGCAGGGAAAAGGAGCACTTCTGTGAAGTTTCCTGTGTACCATGTTTCACTGGATTGTACTGGATTACTGTGCCACAACTTGTTATATCACATCACAACAAACATATCATGACAGAAATAAGTCGATAAGGACACAAGGTACCACAACACTTAGGTCTAGCAAATGCATACAAACCAGAAAATCAAATGGCATTGAAATAGATACTGTACCTCAATTGCTATAATTTCCTTTTCACCAACGGTTTTCACACAGTGATTCTAGGAATTTTACTCTGACAAATGACCATCATGATCCAAACTGTGGTTCCAAAAAGGGGTTAAGCATCTCTCTGAAATGGGAAAGCCTGCTCTGTTTGAACAACAATTATTCTGAAAATTGGAAGTCTGAAGAACAGTTTTCTTCCCTAGTATGGGACTGCAAAAATTATCTCTAAACTTACGTGTTACTGTTATTATGCTCCCTGTTGTATTCCATCAGGCTGCAAATATCTCAGTACTGGGTGCTGTACAGACATACAGAAAGATATATTATTTGATTCAGCTTAAGTAACTTGAAATTTGAAAGAATATTGGAAAAAAAGCTGGAAATCCCAAACACCTACTTTCACTGGGAATCAATAAAAAATTAATCCAGGTTCTGATGAAGGTGTAAGTTACAACACAACAATCTCTTTACCACCAGGAGATGCTGGAGAGCTTCCCAAAAGGAGGTAATGTTGTCTTTTTTTTATAGAAAAGGAGGAAAACAAGGAATTGATTTGTTCAGAATGACCTGGGACCTGAGTGGCCAAGGCTAGACCATGGCTAACGCCATCAGAGAGGTGAATAAATACTACCTTGTCTGCTCCACAGGGTGCATGTTCTGTGGCTTCTGATGAAGACACTTTCCAAGGAATAACAACATAGTAAGCATGTACTCAAAAGTTACTGAAGTACAAGCACGTTTAAAATGGCTACCTGTAATTTCCTCCTTTTAAAACTTTTTCAAGGAAGGTTCTTCAAAACAATTATGATATTGGTAAAAGATTATACACTTTAAGAATTTTAAATATTGGAGGTCATCTTTTCCTGAAGAATTATATGCAGAGGAAATTCTTGATATTAGTCATTTTCTCAGCTTGTTTTTCCCCTCTGGCTGAAGGCGTTTGCTTCAGAGGCAAATGAAACTTTTGCTTTCTGGGAATATTGTCCTAAACCCACTTTTTTTCCTCTGACAGTGGGATAGAAATACAAGCCAAAAAACCTAAGAGATGATCAATCTTTTCCTACTTACCCATCCTTCTTGGTTTATGTTTGGTTGCAGTAAAAGAACACAGACAGATGATTTGCCACTATTTAAATGTGAGTTTTGTCTTGAACCCTGTCAGAGTGAATAGCACTCAATATGAAACTGCAAAATCCACAACAGTTATGAAGGGTTCTTAAAAACAGCATTAGTGAATGTTCCAGAGATTTTATCTTGTAACATACTTCGATGGCGTCTTTTGCATGAGCTATGATTTATATCCAGATGCAGCTTGGTACAGAGATGGATAGTTGTGTTTCAAAGCAGTATGGTCAGCAGGTAAATTTTCTAAGCCAGACAGGTTGCCAATATAGAGAGAATGGAATAGCAACAGATGGTGTGGGTACAGTTGTTTCCTGGATTAGAGGAATACACAGTCCTGTGAAGTTTCCTTTGCAGAGTGTAGCTGGACAGAACGAGACATTTGGAGGCTACATACATGTAAATGGTATTTCTGAGTATACAGGCATATATTTTCATATATTTTTAATGGGCAGGTATAGAAGGAAGGTTTGCAGGAAACCTGATGGCATACACATTTGCTAGTATGTGTTACACCCCATTAGGAAACTCTGCAATGGTGGAAGTGATAGGCAACCTATGTATTATGAATTCTGATAGGAGGCACTAAACACGAAAATGTTGTTCTCCTTTGGCTGCCTGGGGGCTGTCTTAAGTGCTAAACTTTTGATCATAGTGACAGTTTTAAACGCCTTAAGAAAACTAGAACCAAAAATTAAAAAAGCTGACAGCTGTGGTTCACCTCTCTCCATCTCTCTTTGCCTTCCTATTATCCTAAACCCTTGAAGATCTCTGGAGAAAGATGCAGCTCATGCTGCATATATGATGAAACAGCACTCATCATGTCCCCCCTGCAAGTGCACTGTATGTGTCCTTTTTACTTCTGTCAGGTTACTGAGACTACTAAAAGGCATGACCCTCAAGGTATTAACACAGGTTACTCAAAAAGCTAAGGTGGTGCAAGTTTATAGTATGTATGGTATCCTTATGTCTGCATGAATTCTGAAATCTGGTTGCTATTGAATAGTAATCAGGCAGCAAACAGTTTATGGTTTAAGTAAATTAAACTGTGAAACCAATTAACCTCTTGGAGGTGGTGCGGGGGGGAAGCAAGCTTTTGATAGGAAAAGCTTAAAAACAGACTACATAAATAAAAATATAGTTTTATGGTATAATAGTTATTACATGTTTAAAAAGTTTCATGTTATATTTGGCCAATGAAGGAAAGGAGATAAAATCTGAACAGGTCAGGCTAATAGTAAGTAGATGCTGTTGCTGTAATTATGACATTCATCATCAGTCTAGGAAAAAGCACAAATCCCTAAGTGTAGAAATACATACACTCAGATTTTATGTGCAAACACAAAAGTAGGCTTTTTTTTCAAATGCAGCTGGGTAACTGTGAATTTTGCAGGTCTAGCTGGAAAGAGCTGTTCAAAATAGTGTTATTAACAGACACTGTAACATAAGCTATTAAGATCTTTTATGGAAACTCTAATGCCACCTATGTAAAATTCTTTATCACAATCAGTTCAGCTGAGTAGCTACATGGGGAACTGTAGAGACAGTAGATGAGCCATTCCACTGATGGCCTTGAAGGACGTTGTAATGATCTATTATTTGAGATCGTCAGTGCTGTGGCTCCTCAACTATCTTCTTCATATACCACTTTCTAAAGTCATCATAGTTTATGGGTGACAATGACTGATTGCATGTTTGGAAGCACCACTGGCAGAAATTACCCTCTAGTTATGGCTGAGAAAGTTTGCAAATTCGTGTACTGCGGGTGAAGGGGTAGTAAAAGATAAATAAAAATTGTCTTCTATTATAGCATCTGATAAATCTACTTTGGTAGAATTCTAATATTGGCTGCTGACTGTTAAATCATTACAGGCACCACTCAAAACAAGTTAGATTTCTCTTACTGTAGGGAATTTTTCTGTTGACTTCAAGGATTAGATCAGAATCAGACAGAACCATGTTGGTGCTAGGTGAAATAAACTTTTTTACTTTGTAGGGTTAGACTAACATTATTCACTGAGTTTCTAAAGACAATAACAGAGATTAATCCAGTGTTCTCTGAATGCTTCTGTGAATAATGGGCATGACATTGGGTCATCAGACTAAAAGAAACTGAAGCAACCTCCCTTTAGAAAAAAATATTCAGCCTGAAATACGTACTTTTTTTGTCAAAATAGAAAAAAAAAATCTCAGTGTATGAAGAGAATTATAGGATGTCACATGTAGTGTCATGTGTAGTAGATACATTGGATTTATCTACATGAAACTATGGAGGGATTCCTTTAGAGAGTTTCTTTGGGGGTTTCCAGCGCAGATGGGGAAGCATTGTGCAAGAAGTACAAAAATCCACTGTTTTTTTTTTTTAAAGTCCTGTACTGTCAATGGCCTTAAATATTTTGGTCAGGATTGCTTATGCTTCTGTGTTTATGCACACAATACCAAGAGTAGTAAATAAGCACGGTTAACAGTGATGTAGTGGGCAATAAAAATATGCTTCAGGTTTCCCAAAAGACCATTTTAGGGATAGTCTCAATTTGGAGATGGATGATCAATTTTAATTAAGCCTGTTAGCTGAGAACTACAAAAAAGACTGGCAAAAACAAAATGTGGAAGAGACAAAATGGTTCAAAGTTTTTAAGGTGGTCAGAAAAATACACTGTTAATCCCACTAAGTCTAGAATCAATAAGGAAAATGACAGAGTAATTCTAAGGGTTGATCTGGCTCCTGGGTCCTTCTGAGGAATGAGAGATATATTTATACTGTGAAAACATGTAATGTATCACTGTAATTTTGTATTTTACAGCCAAAAGATTCAGATTCTAAGGTTGAAAGCTTAATAAACAGGTGAGTAATGGAGAAGAAATACTTCAACACTGTATATAATCCAAGCAAGCTTTAAAGTCCTATATATCTTTGTAACTTCCTCTCTAGGAAGTAAGCCCTATTTTGGAAAGGTACTATATAAGTGCTTTGCTTAATGATACTTCGCTGAATTGGGGCTGTAGAGCCATTGTATTGAATGTTTCAAATATGTCACCGTATAGTTACCTTCTAAAAGACACACAGTCACTTAAAATCCTCTTCTTCGTATTTGATGATGTTGATAAAACATTATCAACATTTAAATTGCTTTAGTAGTCTCCATGACAGAAATCACACCGAGCAATATAATTCATTCTGGACCCTCACAGCCCAGTAACTGTATTCTCTAACTCAGAACCAGCCAGATAACAAATGAGATACAAATTTTAAACTCCTATCAGAATTTGAATTTGGAGCTTGATAGGGCCTGTTCTAGACATAAAACAGGCATTGCATGAAAGTCGAATAGCTATTACCTAAACATGGAGAATACCTGACTCAGGATTTGCTTTCAGGGTTGAGACCTGTCACGTAGCACAGAGAATTGATTTTAGTGAAGTCTGTTCAGAATTACCTTTATAGAAAGTTTGATAACAATAGGAATTGCCACATTCTGGTTTTACTACATAGCACATTCATTAAAGCATAGCATTGAAAAAATTATTGTGTATAAAAATGGTGTAGGACAGTATGTATTAAGAATAAAAATGGGTCATTTAATTTGCTTAGTGTTTTCCTGTCCAAAAATATAAATAGTAGTGAAAATGGTGTCTGTCTTCTGTGATCATGATTAAAAAAATATCATTTGCAGAGATTAACCTACGTGCACAGTGATTGTTTGCAGTGTAAATGGACTTTGTGCATACAATAATGTTATCTTTAGCAACCTGTCCTGCTTAGCAGAAGCTCCTTAATTTAGCAATGTAACTGCTTCAAAACACTTCTTGCTTTCTTTTAAAACAGCCATTTTTTCTAGCACAGTTCTGATGACCTTGATGGATATTATATCCTGTATCTATTGTCCTAATGCCCCAGTTAGGGTCTCCGGTAGCTTGCTGATAATTTCCTTGCTGCGTTAGTAGGTGATGACAATTTTCATGAGCTACTTAGACTTCTGTAGTATTTCAGATTAAAACTTTATACTACATCTTATTTGATTCTTTGTTTATTAGTTCTAATATTCAGTGACATGTCTGTCAGGTCAAAGTGAAGGCAGAATAAATAAAGAATAAATAATGAATAAAGAGTTGTTACTAATAGATACTACCGCTCTTCATGAATTCTTTCTTCTAGTACAACAGAAAGACCAACTCTATTACTTTTTCAAGGACACTTCACTCACTTCACACATTTGCATAAAACCTCTTTCATTAAAATGAACAGAAAAAATATATGAGTTATCCACTAAAATAAATTCTCAGTTACTCAATTATTAAAGAACATGTTCAGTGTATACACATGGCACATGTACTAGAAAAATCCATGGCCGTAAAATTTTTTTGTTTTGGTGGAAGTTTAAGTGCCTAACCCAACAATGTATTTTTAATTCAGTAAGCCAAGTAGCTGACTAAAAATCCATTGCTTGTGAGCAATGTGGCAAAGAGAAACATCTGATAAAAACAAAACCACATTGAATCTCCTGCTGAATCTTCACTTACATGTTCCAAAAGAGGGCAGCAAATGTCTGCCTATCTGGTGCTTTTCAGTTCTGGTCAGCAGTGGTCACTGATGGCAGACTGATGCAGACCTTTCCTGTATTTGAACGTTAAAGTGCTTGTTATGATCAGAAAGGATTTTCTGGGGAACAAATGTAAGCCCGATTGGCTCATCTGTACAATATGTATCTTTTAAAATATTAACAAGAGGAAGAGACTGCATGCTGGATTTTTCCTTTATCTTATTCCAGGTCTGGTAAAATACAATTCAGAATAGACACAACAAAATAATCCATGCAGTTCAGCATAAAATCTCTCATAAGGTCTTTTACACCCATATTCAATTTCCTCCTTTTCTTTCTCTCCTGTAGTAGTGAAAACATTACATAAAAATAAATAGCCACCCCTTCCAACCCAAAGGTACATGCAGAAAACAAACAAACAAACAAAAAATCTTTCACAATATGGAACTGGATTTCTACAGTACAGTAGGGGATTTGTAGAACCAATGTACATTTTCTGAAAGGCTGAGTAGAAAAAACTGGGATGAAATTAAGACTTTCTTCTGAAAAGTTAATACATTAGGTCCAAAATGCTGCTGCTTCTCAGAAAAAAATGTGAAAAATAGGGTATGTACTTACAATTTATTGAATATTTTACTGTTCACTTTACTACACCTCCTAAAGATGGCTTACTAACTCTCATCACTGTGAATGTGTAGTCTTACGTTCACACTTGCACACACTTATGCATGCTTTTGTGAATTTCAGCTACTACGTTTTCCACTTGCTTGCATGGATGATCATTACCAAAGTAGTTAGTCTTTTAACACAGAAAAATAAGGAAGGAAAAAAATTCAACTGCCACATAAAAGCAAAGAAGTGATTAAAAATCTCTCTCTCATTTTAACAGGGAAAATAAAATTGGGATTTTTAACAACTTTAGGATATTTCTTATTTCTTTGTTTTCAAATCCAGAGTGACTTTTTTAAAAAACAGAATCTTGAAAATAATGACAAAATATGTTGACAGTGTTTTGGCTGGCTTTTGCAGAATTGGAAGACATTTCACAGAAAAGTGTGTAGGAACGGCTTGCAAGGATCGAAGGTACAGCTGTAAGCTAGTGTCAAAAGGTACACTGTGCATTATGAATAAAATACCTTGAAATATGTATATGTTGGTAAATTCTTGTAGTGCTGAAGTATTT
>JAVKLA010000074.1:65201015-65212260 GCA_034782735.1 Sagittarius serpentarius
AATTGCAGCAGCTTAAAAGCAGTCATATAAAGCAGGTGTAGCAGAATATCATCACTTTGGCAAGCTCTGAATGCACACACCTAAGGTGCAGGAACTGATAAAGATTCCCATTTCTCACTCCAGATGTATGCGCATTGGCCATGTTAAAACTCCTTTCTGGAATGAGTGTATGTGCACCACAAGCTCCTTTAACTAGAAGAAGACTTGAGTAAACAAGGAAACAGAGATTTTAATGCATTTGAACTGGCTCTCTGGTTGGGGGAGTCAAAGAACCAAGAGTTTGGACTGCACCTGGGAGAACAAATCCATCCTGTAGTTTAGACAAAGCTCTTAAAAAAGAAGATGCTGTAACGCTATCATAGCACTAACAGCTATTACTACTGAAGCTTCTCAAAAGCCAGCTAAAATGCAGACTTAACCTGTTCCAGTTTACGCACTATAGTTTTTTTGCTAGCACACTTTTAAAAACAATACAAATAAGCTCTAAAATATTTTAGTTCATATGTGAGAAAACACACTGGTCAGATACTATAAGAAAAAGACAGGATATATTTAAAAGGTGCAGCAGTTTAGATTACTTAAATTACCAAGATAAAATTCTTTTAATGTTTGGAGGATTCCCTAACATTGGTTTAGTGGGTGCACATGTATTGAAAGTGCCTGGGGGAGGAGGAAAGATCTGGGTGTATTTAGACATTTCTGTCAGGTAAAGTAACAAAGCCGAGTTCTGTATGTTTTCTAAATTACATTATACAGAGGCATAGCAGCCTCTGAGTTAGGGGAGTGTAAACTTGTATAGTCGATAACTTGTTTATATCTACATTTTTCTCATTTCATGTGAATAAATGGCTGCACAGAATACTGGGCAACACTGAATCTAGATATTCATTTTACACAATGGCTCTTTGTTTGTAAAAGTTGGGCTTTCCACTTCCAAAATGACACTCTAGACCACACTCTTAACCTGGGGAAATAAACAGAACTCTGTTGACTTGGAATAAGTGTGGCATATTCGGTCCAAATCTTCCACTGACCAGTGAACATCTTATCTGTTTGCACATCTGGACTCACAAGGTCTTATGCGTACCATGGTTGGGATCTGCCTAGATATCTGTTCATTCATGAAAAAGCTTCTTTCATGTGCTAGAAACTACTGAACAGGAGCAATTACCATCTTGATTTTCTGTTTGCCCATTCCTTTTGGGGGCAACACATGATGCTTCCAGCTGCATTGCCCTTACTGTACACATCGCCTCCTTTGTAGGCCATGGGTTGTGGAGCACATGCAGAACTGCAAACCAAGTTTCTTCCATTAAGATGCGATATTAAGTCTCATTCCAACCTAAAAAAAGTCTGAAATATTCCTGATCACTTCCCCTTTTGCATATTAGTGTAGTCAAGTGCACGATATACCTGTAAACAATTAAATAATTAATGAAAGGCAAACTTCACTGATGGATGCAGAGAGAAAGTTTTTATTTTACTACTTTGTGATAGCTTTTTTTCCCCCTGCTTCTGACTTTCTGTTGACATTGGTGTTGCTTATCTTTTCCAGGCTCCCACACATATTGATTACCTCTCAAGCTGATGCCCTCTGTTCTCCCTTGACTTGCTGCTTTATCTGGCTCTGCAACATTTCTACATTTTTAGTTACCTCTGTTTGTACACATGGGCCAAATTTATCCTTGGTTTACTGCCAAGAAGTTACATCAAATACAAATTTGACCCTTTCAATCTGCCTTACTGCTTCTGAATTCAAGATTCCAAACACAGGTGAAGACTGGGTCCCCATGATGAAGTAAGTATTTATAGCATAGGGCCTGACCCTGCACACAGAGAGAAAAACCAGGCCTCTAATCAAAGCTACAGCTTCTTCATAAGTGCAGGCACATGATTTTAAGTCTGTGTCAGACTTCCTCACCCTCTGTCCCTTCATCTCTACTTTTTATTCCACTGACAGGGAAAAGTGTATCAAGAGCCTCTCCTAGACTAATAAACACGTGACTGTGTAGCATGTTCACCTACATGAGACCAGGCCTAAATGAACTTTGTCCCAAAAATTAAACCTATATGTAGAAGGAGATTAGAACTTGTGAGAATCTCAGGATTTGCCATGATTCCTTAATCACTCTCTTTAAACTCATCACTGCAAATCACGATCCTTTGAAATTTTGATGCCTTCAGCCCACACCAAAGTCCAGCCCTTGCATGTATGTTACCCAATACACAAACAGAAAAACATAATTTCAGTATTTATTGTTCTTGCATACCATTTTATTTCCTTTTATTTGTTGTAATACATTTTTTAAATTCTCATTTTAAAAAGGATGAAAATGATGATTCAAATTATGAAACATTTTAAATTGCTGATTTTTAAATGATTTCTTTAAGAGGGAAGAGAAACAACAGAAACAGACAATTCTTATGTTTTAAATATCTTAATCTTTTTCAATAATCTTATTTCAATAAAAATATTCTGCTGTTGCTATTTAACATTGAAGAATTCTTTCTGCCATCTTTACTATTTTCTTCTTTTAAAGTGTGTCATTTATCAGCTGTGATGTTCATCTATCTACAACTATCCTTCTATCACATTTCTTTCATGAATGTGTATTGTTATTTAAGACGATATCCAATTTATAAATGTACCCTGAGACATTTCAGTAGGAGCCCTTAGATAAGATCCTAGAGTCAGAGATTCTGAATCTCTTGTACCTGCTGAGCTCATATACAAGTACTGAGAATTACAAAGTCATGAAGACAGTGGATAAAGTGAAAGTAGAATGATTTCATTCATCAAATCCCATAATGATAGAACTAGGGGGCAATTTATGAAACTCGTAGGAGATCAATTTAAAGCAGATAAAATACCTCTTTATACAGAAGTCTGTGAATTTCTGGAACTTGTTGCCACAGGGATTGTGGAGACAGGCATTACTAGCAGGTTCAGAAAGAGTTTAGACAAATTAAGCAGATTATTAAAAGGATAACAAAAGGGCTAAGCAGGGCTATATTGCCTAATATTGAGGTTACTGAGGAATTACGAGAGGAATGGCCCTCAGCAGTGGTGAGGCTCACGTGTGTTTCCAAAGTAGAATCTTGCACTGTCATCATCGGACCGAATACTGAACCAGGAAAACGTTCGCTGGTCTGACCTAGCAGGGTGTTTTTCTTCTTTATGAGCATGGCACTCCAGGATCTCTTCTGCATGCATGACATCTACCCTCAGCTACAGCCTGTCATGTTAGTTTTGGGGAAGCCCAACGTTAGCCTTGCTTGCAGTGCCAGTTAGTCTAAGAGAGCAACCTGCGATAGGTTGTCCTGTCTGAGGCTGCTCATCTCACAGGAACCGGAAGCGTTAGGGGTACGTGCTGACAAATGAGAGCCAAACATGAACTGCCACACCTGCAAGTGCTTGCATGTTTAGCTGTGGTGTTCTGAGGACACCATTTCAAACTGCCTTTGCTTCTATACTCATGACCTTCTCAAAGTCTTAACCCTTTGTGAATGTAGGGCTACTCTGAGTACTAAACACATTTTAACTTCAGATTTATGTCTTCAGACAAACGCAGAGATTGCCACTGGCTGATGTTTACTCACCAAATGTGTATCGCTGTAGTGACAATTTCTGCTAGAGAAGATAACTCTCTACTCTTCACTCCACTCTTTGCCCACAGATTGCTAAGTCACACTGCTGAGCACATAGCTGTTGCTGCTTGTAGCTACTGTACTGTGTGGGCACCTCCAAAGCTGATTCGAAGCCTTCTTCGTGACCTTGTGATCTTAAGCTGTCTGCATCCCACTGACTCCTCCAGCGTAAGTTTGAGGAGGAGAATGTCCCCAGGGAACAGCTGAAGACTGTGCCAGGTTCCAGTGACACTCCAGCAGTGCCCTGCTTCTCCTGGGAGTGATACGGAAACCTCTGTGACAGCTTTACACAGAGGTGAGTCTTCTGTGACTAGCTGGGGAGTGTCACATCCAAGTAATACACATCTTTTGGGTCATAATGTAGCATAAATGATAGAATACCATTTATTTTTCAAGTACAATTCTTATTTTTTATTTGCAGAAAATATTGTAGTCCTTGTTAACAGAAGCAACACAGTTTACTCCGTCTTGCTCACATAGTACAGGAAAACGCTAGTCAATTTGAAAGCACCTAAAATATGCAGCAACAATTTTCAAATGAGGTATACTTATTAATATATTTCCTATATAGTTTTGCCTGCAGTGTTTCATCCATTTTCCTTGAACTTTTCCGGTCTTTGGGGAAGACTGGCAAAAAACGACAGGCTTACAGTGATTTTTTTTTTCAAGTTGCACATCTTCCTCTACACACCTTTTGCACATCGATTTTCCTTCCAGATAATAACAAACTACTTCATTCAAATTTATTGTAGTGGGAAAGAAGTAGTAAAAAACTTTAATCAGTTCACCAATAAACTATTAGATATGGTGCAGTAAATTCATTCCATGCAGTTGCTTTGTCTCTGAATGGGATAGAAAGGTAACAACATTAAGAAATACTAATGTAATCACAGTAAAAGTTGTAAAAAAATAAGTATGACTTTGTTTTAATTTGCTTGTACAACATAACATTGAGGACAGCTTATTAATGCCAATATTTTTAAAGATGTGGAGCCTTTCTCATCTTATTACTTATTACTAATTACTTATTACTTATTGCTTGTTGCTTATTACTGTGATGCAATTACCCATTTTCATTTCTTTTTCCTGACACAATCAATATAAAACAATTTTCTCACAGTAATTATAAATATCAGACATTTCATAAATATGGTTACATTGGGATTTGCATATATTTTCAACTATTTAATGTAAAGTTGGAAAATTAGGTTACACATGGGTGAAAAATTTGACTTCAAGAAATTTACATAATTCTTACTGCAGTCATTGAGAAACATGTCTTCTCTGACTAACAGACACAGCAGGCACAAAATAGAAAGCACCTTTTAAAGACATCTCTAACCACACCATGCAATAATGTAATGAAGATTCTGCGCATTCGTTGTGCAAAAACCCACAAGTGATGATTCTTTACTTTCTCTATGAGATTTATTCTCATATGATAAAACATTTCACTGGCAGAAGTCTTTCCTCATAGTTACTTTGCATTTCCCCTTTTTAAAATATTATTTTATTGCACCACTGTATAACTTTGATTTGTTGTACTATATGCTTTCAATTATACTTCAAGTCCTTTTTATCAATTGCTGTGAGAATCTGACTTTTATGGTGTATATGAAATCTCTTGATTCTTAGAGCAGTTTGGGAGCTAACAGTAATCAAAAAATCTAGATTAGAAGCAGAACTCATTGAAAGCATTACATTCTGGTACACAGTGTAACAAATTACATATTGTATATACTACTGGTACAGTGATTATATGTTGAACGTAGCTTGCAAAGAAGGAAGGCAGTTTGGAGACTTGATAGATAAAAAGCTAATGGGTTTGGTTTTCCATATTCAAGTGAAATTTAGCTGTTATTTTCCAGACAGGTGTGATTTTCATTAGTTTTTAAAGTAAATTAATGATGATATTAAATGGATATATCAGTAACTACATGAGAAACACGAGATCTGAAACACGAGATCTGAAACCTTGACTGTTTACAGCTTTTTTTTATTTTTTCCAGTGGGGATTCAGAAACACGGTATTTTTGTTATAATCCTTCTTGCTGATAGCTGAGATTCTCAAAAGTGTTGTCAGTAAGCACTTAGCATTTACACCATGCTTCACAAACAAGGTCTGTCCAACTGTCCCATTGGACAGAATTGGAGCACAAGGATGCAGAGTCTCATCTGTGATGGGGGAGCCTCCCAGGTCTCTGACCTTAAAATTAGGTGAGTTTTCCACTGGTGGCCCGATGCTCCATCATTATGGAGAGGAATGAGGGTATTTGTAACATAGAAACATAATCATCATTAATAGAGCCTTGATCTGGAGAATAGATCTCTGATATGAAGCATTTTCACTGTGCTGATGTCTTTCCTGGGATCTTCTGATCACTCAATAACAGATCGGAGAGCAGTTTGCTATGACTTAGGGCTTGCTTTGTTGTTGCTTGCTATTTGTTGTCAAACATACCAGTGGTTATGAAACTAGGCTGTGTTTTCAAAGGCAAAAAAAGTGATATTTTATAAATTTACTCCCGCAATAAAAGAGAAAACTTCCTACTTTCAACAAGAATGAAGCACATGGTATTCTGTTTAAAATGCTCTGGGAGTAAAGCTGGCCTAAACCTGTTCTCTGTCATTCCCTTAGCCACTCTAAAGTTTGAGTGTGAATATAGTATTCCTTTTGTATATTGCTGATCTTATCTAAACTTGGGCTCAAGTGGGTGATCTGTGCAATGGCTTGAACCTCAGTCCAAGAATATACAACAAACTCCTAAATTAGGCAGACCTCCCTCACCAGATATGTATCCTATCTTAATTTTTCTCACAGAACTCGCATTGTTGCCTGGTAGTTACAAGCTGAAAGTCATACCAGCAAAACATTGTGAATACCAGTGATACTAAAAAGGCAAGTACTGGAGGTTGTCTGCTAGCCATTCAAATTTATTTGTTTTCTTCTGTACAACACACACAGTTTGAGAGTGTTCTTTTAACACATGCAAGAAAAGGACTTCGTCAGTTATGTTCTTTTGTGTACAAGCTTACCACTGTACAGTCTGTCTTAAATAAGAAAATCACCTACCAGTCTATTTCCAGAGAAGTGAACTTAAGCTTATTTTGTGTGAAAAACTCTGGAAGAGTATAATGGAATAGTCCATAGCCAGCGGAGGTGTTTTCTTAAAGTCTGCATGAAAAGAACTATGGATATTAAAATCATCAGTCCTGCATTGTGTGTTATCAATCCTGAACCTCTAAATAGCCATAAGCATTGGCTGGAATTCACATCCAAGCCCGTATGACGGGAAATTTTACATTGAGAATTGATGGTACCAGAAATGCCATGAATAATCACCATTAGATATTGACTAAACACTTAGCTTCTTTTGAAATCAATTTGTCTGGAGAGATTGAAATACCCCTGGGCCACATTTAAACTGAATATAAAAAAGTGGCCTCCATCTGGTTTTGTACATAAGCTAAAACCAAATCAAGATGAGATGAAGAATTTATAAAAAATCCTCAGTTGAGATGTAAGGGTTTGATTAAGCTCATCTGCTTTTCATAGCCCAGCTGAGAACTTCTGGGGCTAATTCTAAAGGGTAACAGTTTGAGTGCAACTTTCTTCTTAATGTATGGCATGTTTCAGGTGCAATTAATTTTGTTTGTAATAATACTAATTGAGGTGCCTAAGATTCTCATGTTTGAATATCATTAGCTAATCCAGGGCCTTAAGTGATGTATTTTTATGCTTCTTCCTTATATGCACATCTACCTGTACTCGACCCTGTTTATCTCCCTATCCTTTGAAAATCTAAGTTCTGAGATTTCTGTGGATTTCTGGGTCACTCAGAAAGCCACAGTCTGAGCCATATTTACAGGCCTAGTTCTCTGCAGAAGCAAAAGCTGTAAGACAGAAGCAGCAGAAATATCTGTGGAATGGTGAAAGCATCAGAAAATTACAGGTTGCAGAGCACTGCAGGGAAGAAGTGACCAAAGGTTCAGTAATGCTGAGAGAAGAGGAAAGGAGGGAATTTGTGGACTGCTTGTGGTGACACAAGTAGGGTATATCTAAAAAGAAATCATCAGACTTCCTCCAAATGTTTTAAATTTTGGATACATCTCTGAGCTTCCTACTGGTAAACGTGACGTCTTCATATTAATTCAAATTAATTTGTGCTTGTGAAGGATAGCTACTGGGCTGATGCTTAGTCCAAGTGCTCAAGCACAGGTGCTGTTTTGGGTGCTTTGGTTCATCGAGCCCCACTGAACCCCTACAGCATGGCCCCAGACCAGACTGAGGGCCTGGGCTGGGGCTGCCACGGGACAGGGGGAAGGTGGGCCCCTGGTGGGCCAGGTCAGGGTGGGGAAGGCTCAGTGGTGACCTCTGGACCCTGCTGAGAGGGTATGCGGGAGCCAGCAGGACCTCAGCAGGAATCCAGTCTCCCAGGAGGATCTCCTTCTCCACCCAGACTGCCCCGGCCAGCTGACTTTACTGCCCTTCAAGTCCGCACTGTGCCTCCCTTCATGCTCTGCCAATACTTCTGCACGGTGTGCCGTGGCCTAGGGATCCTCATGTATTAAGTGACTGTCCAGACTGGTCACTACATCCCACAAAATCTTAGGAACAGTATGACTGCTTTGCTTCCTCCCTTAGCTGTAGAAAGCTCCTCAGCAGTGGAAATGTTAAGAGGAGGGTGGGAAGCTCTATGCAGGGTAAAAGCTGTTTTCCTTACATTTCCTGTCGGCTACCTGCAGTAGACAGATGCTCAGCAACTTGCTGATATTGTGGTTCCACAAGGTGGATGAGTCTAGTGTGCCTGGCACCATGCATAGTTGAATGATGAAATAGGCTGAGCTCAGACAGGCTGCTTCTGCTGGTGTGAACTCCTTAAACAGCTATCCTGACCCTGCAGCATCAGACACCACTTGTTTACTATTCTGTTCTGTCCTTCCAGAATCCCAAATGATTATCAGCCTTGGCAGAGTGCATCATCCTCCCAAAGGGCTGCAGCTGAGATTTCTTAACTTTCCCTGCTTGGTTTCACCCCTTCCTTCTCAGCCCAGAAAGCCCCACCAGATACAGGTGGTCAGACATGGACTGGTGGAACGGAAGAGAAGCAGTAGACTGCGTATGAAGGATTTGCACATGATATCCATTTGTATGGAAGAAATGTCAAACTGGCATTTCTGACCCCTCAACCTTGAAAGAGGAGAGCTTTCCTAACGGAGAAGTGGTGGTCCTCTTTTCCACCTCCACATAGGGCAAATCAGCAGACTGTAACATCTGTAAATTGGTTTTTAATGTGGGAAAGAAGAAAACTCTGAAGATCTGTGTATTTTCCTTGCTGCATGGGTAGGCAGTGGGAAAAGAAAAAGAAAGAAAAACAAAACCTTGTGTTAATTAAAGTTTATAGTCAAGATACTAAAATACAGAAGGTGTGAAAATAAATATTTTCTTTGCATTTTAAACCTAGTTCAATGTGTAGTGTCACCTTAAAAATGTTAAAATATATTAGAATTCATTTAAAAAGCTTATGTTATAACTAAGGGGAAGCATATGCTTAGGGAAATATAGGAGACGAAATCCATAGTGCCATGTACAAGCCAAGTGCCATTTCACACCCACCATTGTATTCAGCCTTTATCACTTCTGCCTGAAAAGTATGTACTACTTGTGGGTAGAATCCCAAAGCAGGAATAAGAAAGAAATTAACAAAATATTCCACCAAAAAAAAGAGAAGAAATTGTTTCTTTGGGGAAAATACTAATATAAGAAAGGCAAAATTTGTATACTAAAATGACACTCAAGAATTATTCTTAACCTTTCATATCATCGAATCATAGAATCACAGAATGGTTTGGATTGGAAGAGACCTTAAAGATCATCTAGTTCCAATCCCCCTGCTGTGGGCAGACCAGGTTGCTCAAAGCCCCATCCAACCTGGCCTTGAATGCCTCCAGGGATGGGGTATCCACAGCTTCTCTGGGCAACCTGTTCCAGTGCCTCACCACCCTCACGGTGCAGAAATTCTTCCTTACATCTAATCTAAATCTACCCTCTTCCAGTTTAAAGCCATTACACATTGTCCTATCACTACAAGTCCTTGTAGAAAGTCCCTCTCTAGCTTTCTTGCAGGCCCGCTTTAGGTACTGGAAGGCGCTATAAGGTGTCCCTGGACCCTTCTCTTCTCCAGGCTGAACAACCTCAACTCTCCCAGCCTGTCTTCATAGGAGAGGTGCTCCATCCCTCTGAGCATTTTCATGGCCCTCTTCTGGACTTGTTCCAAGAGGTCCATGCCATTCTTATGTTGGGGGCCTCAGAGCTGAATGCAGTACTCCAGGTGGGGTGTCACAAGAGCAGAGTAGAGGGGCAGAATCACCTCCCTTGACCTGCTGGTCACGGTCCGTTTGATGCAGCCCAGGATACAGTTGGCTTTCTGGGCTGCGAGCGCACATTGCTGAGTCATGCTGAGCTTCTTACCAACCAACACCCACAAGTCCTTCTCCACAGAGCTGCTCTCAATCCATTCACTGCTCAGCCTGTATTTGTGCTTGGGATTGCCCTGACCCATGTGCAGGACCTTGTGCTTGGCCTTGTTGAACTTCTTCAGTTTCGCATGGGCCCACCTCTCAAGCCTGTCCAGGTCCCTCTGGATGGCATCCCTTCCCTCTGGCATGTTGACCATGCCACACAGCTTGGTGTTGTCGGCAAACTTGCTGAGGGTGCACTCTATCCCACTGTCCTTGTTGCTGACAAAGATATTAGACAGCGCTGGTCCCATTCCCGACCCCTGAGGAATGCCAGTTGTCACTGGTCTCCACTCAGATGTGGAGCTGTTGACCACAACTCTTTAAGTGCGACCCTCCAGGCAATTCCTTATCCACCCAGTGGTCCATCTGTCAAATCCATGTCTCTCCAATTTAGAGACAAAGATGTCATGCAGGACAGTGTCAAATGCTCTGCACAAGTCCAGGTAGATGATGTCATTTCTTATAAATGTAAGAGCATTGAATCAATTAAATAAACCTGTCATTCCAAGGTAAGACAAGGAAATAGTGTTCACTCTAAGCAAAATGAGTCAGCAGAACTTGTTAAAACCTGCTAATACATAAATGCCACTGAGCTGACAGAAATGCTCTCTTTAAGCATTGAAAACTGCTTCTTGCAGGATTGTTTCTTCTAAAACATTTGGTATTTCTACAGTAAGAGGCTTTTCACAACTTGGACTACCAGTCTGATCTGATGTGGCAATTTACTTATTTGCAATCGGGTATTCTGGGGTGTTTTAGAATCTACATGATATGAAAGTTAAATGGGTATGTCTAGGGGTTGCCAAGGGACAGCTGACCCAAGGGTTTAACCTTGCCCAGTGTGCCTAGCCAGCTTAGTAAGTAACACTCTTTCTGCTTCCCCTTCCCCATGCCTGGCAGACTTCATAGGTAGGAGAACAATAGGTAAGTATCGAGTGTATCATTTGCAGCACCAAATGATGAGCAACAGAGACAATTTCATATATTCCTAGCACAGTGACAGTGTAACTAATCAAAAGTACACAAGCGGTATGAATATTTAAGAGATGGTTTATTTGCAATATGCGTAAGGAGA
>JAVKLA010000074.1:65231124-65243007 GCA_034782735.1 Sagittarius serpentarius
CTGTCTCGAATCACCTCCCTGTCTTCCATGTGCCTCAGCATGGCTTCTATGAGGATCTGTTCCATGTTCTTCCCAGGCACAGAGGTGAGGCTGACAGGTCAGTAGTCCCCAGGGTCTTCTACCCTTTTTAAAAATGGGAATGTTATAGAGTTATTTTGCACACTTTGCTGCCTGACAGTTCCAGAAATCTTGAAATACCAGCAACGTAGAGAAATGCTATTTCTGCAAGGTAAGTATGGCATTACCTGTCCTAGTATGGCTTTCACAGGTAACTCTCCCACAGGGTAATTAATACATTCATTTGTCCCCCGGGGTATCCATTTTGTCCAATTTTCACACGTCTATGACAATGAGCTTTAGAAAATACTGATTCAGTCCTCCTCAGATAGAAGTCTGTAGCTGGAGTCAGTGTCTCTGAGAGACCAGCTGAAGGGAAGAACATATGAAGGCAGCAGCTTTCCTCTCTGAGGAAGCAAGATGACAGCACCACAGTGGCAGAAGGCTCTGTGGAAGACAGGATTACTTTGTTCAGTCTGTTTAGTCTGATAGGTTGAGACAGTTGAGGCTGGTCATTGTCAAATCTTTAAAATACTTGTTTATTAAACTTGGAGGGAAAAGACTGAGGTATGATCGTGTAACGGCACCTGAAGATATTGTCAAAGAGAAACTGAAAACTAAAACACTTAACTCATTAAAATATGTATTTCCATATTGGTGGCAGCTGTCTCACATAATGTTCATTAAAAAAAGTATTAAAAACCTTAGGAACCGATGAATTGTAGAGACTGTGTGTTTTACTCCTTGCTAATCTGGAAAAAATCCACAAAAGAGTCATTCATGTGACTGCAGAGCTGAGCTAGCCAATGCACTCCCAGACTTGTACAGTCCTGGTTTATAAATCTGCATGGCTGAAATGTTACATATTCAGAGACAAATAATATTTTTTTAAACACTACTTACATATACAAAATTCTCTTTTGAGCTGTTTCTTGGTTTTGAGGTCTGACCTGGTTGATATTTACAGTTCTTGAAATTGTAATATTTGTTTCATTTAAAAAAAAAAAAACCAAGAGTTCCAGATGCCACGTTAGAATTCACTTTGAAGTGTAGAACTGGAGGTGAAGTGTCTCTTAGAGACACTTAGAGAGTAAAAAAAGACAAAATTTAATTCAAAGTTAGATGTTGCTTTGTATGTACTCTACTAAACAGACTCATTATTCATCAGCCCTTTCAACGACATATCCCTACCAGCCTTGCGTGCTCCTCCATCCTCCAATGATGCCATATACTGTTTTCATTACAGATTTTCAGAGCTGGGATTCTGTTATGAAGACAGATAATGAAATTTTTATTTTTTAATGTTGCTTACACATTTATGCATGAGGCCTCCCACACCGGTTAGAACACTTCATAATTGATTGCAGGCTGTGAATGTGCATTGACTTTTCTTAGTTCCACAGCTGATGTTTTAGAACAAATCTCATGATCTGGCTCTTGGAAATTATGGTGTAGCTCTCAGGACCGGAGAAAGTGGCTTTCAAACTTATTTTTAGGAAAAGCAGAGAGTTATTAGACAATAATACTCATATTGAGGGGGAGAATAGTGTAAATATTGTTTGTAAGAGAGTGATTTTTATTGCTGCAAGGAATTCATACATCTCATTGTAAACAACACTCTTTTTCCATAATTATTGCTGAGAAAGGTGAAGTTTCCCTAGGTAGATCTGATAAACAATAGAGGATTCTGGAAAGCAATAAGGGACATCGTTGACATACTTGATGAGTGGTTAAACCTATTAACTCTCAAGGAGAGCTAGTTGAACCTCCAACTGTAAAGCATCCATTTAGCTTCCTGCTCTTCTGAACCTGAATAATCAACATTACAAGCTGGAGATAAACATTTGCTTAGATACCTGCAAATGAAAGTTTGTTCTCTAACTTGCATTGGGTGTCAGTCCTTCCTCTTCCCTGGCCCTATCTATTCCTAGAGTGACTTAATATTCACTTCTGGTATATATTTTATGATCATTCATTTAAGATTGAGTGCATATAAAAATGCTTCGTATTTCCATAGTATCAATCCCTCAATCCTGGTTGCTATGTACATGAAATCAGATAGTTTGAAGTAGGAACTGGCTACTGCTGAATGCCAATGGAAGAAGTAGTAGCAGGCAACACTTCGTCCAATTCTATCTTTGTAATCCAGTTTGGCTCAAAATATCATGAACTTCATAAAGAACCTCTGTTTTGCATGCCTGTTCTTAAAAACACTGATCAGATTAAGTATCAAATTTTAGAAAAACAGTACTATGAAAATTAAATTTCTCACAAAGACAGTGGAGATTAACCCCTATAAACCTTTACGATAATATTTGGAACATGATACTGAAGCCTTTTAATAGGGAAAAAAAAAAGGAACCTACCATTCTACACATTAAAAAATAGACTTCTCTTTTACAAGGTTAATGACAATTATACATTACCACAAGAGGAGAGAATCAGGTATCGCACATAAAAACAAAAGAAAACAACCCAAATCAGAGGCTGAAAAGAGAAAACTAGACTACTACTTAAGATAATTGATCCACCATAGCCCTCCTACCCTTGAGTGAGACTTCCACAGAGGTGGACCCCCACTCCATTTCAATCCTGTAGGGTTCCTTATAACAGAATTCCTCAGTTTAGGGTTTTGGGTTTTTTTCTGCCACCTTTTATTGCATAGATAATTATCCTGTTAAAACACTGATTTAGCAGAATAGGGGGAGGCTCTGCTTGTATTTTAAGGTCTCTGTATCTTTGAAGACATTTGTCCATAACCACTGTTTTCTTAAAAGCACACATGAAAGAATCTTTGATTAGTTTTTCTTTTATTTTGTTTTGGACTTCATTCTTCTCCCTCCAAATTGGGTTACAAGAAATCTAGCATCATGGAACAGGTAGACATTTCACTTAACTTTGACATGCGACTTTGAGTGAAATCTCTAATTCATAATCAATTACCTTAGTTTTCTCCTTAGTGTCTGGGGAAGGGTGGACAGCCAGGAAAGAGATATGAAATGCTCAGTGAGGCAAAAACTCCTTAAAGCTATCCACCAGTTAGTGCTATATCCAAAACTGCATTTCTCTGTAGATCTCAATGCATCCCTTACTTTGTGGGATCACAGCTTCTGTTGAGCAGAGGTGCCTCCATCACTGGATTGTTACAACCCTTTTAGAGGCAGAGTGAGGTTCCCCACTGGAAGTGGGAGATTCTGTTTCCTGGGAAAACCCCTCATCTGTCATCTCGATTTTGTCAACTAGTTTTATAGAAAAAAGTTTCAGGTAGCCTGAAGTCCTACAAAATAAATAAACTAACATGGTACTGATCTCTCTTTCTAAACAGCTCAGGGCATAAGTTTTCTGCTGATGGCTTTGCCATGGGGCTTTCCTATCCATGGGGGCTCATTATTTCTGTGATGATTGTAGTCAATTACTGATAATTCTCTGAGCTAATTTTTCAACTCACCTTGTTTTGCAGTTTCCTGTCACACATTCTCTATTCTTTTGACATGCTAGAAGAGAAATGGAGGCTGCAAAATTTTGTAAAAGCATATTCCCAGCTTACTGGCTGAAATGATTTGTTGTACTTCCAGATAGTAATGGCTTCCAATGGACAAAAGAAATGTATTTTTCCAGAGGGGAACACTAGAAAATGTGTAATATGACATGAAATCTTATCAACTTCAGGTACCTTCTAGGCTGTGGTTTCTCTTAATAAGGCTATAAAGTGCCTTAATTATGTTTGTGTGGTTTATATACACACACATGCAGACTGAGTACAATCAAACAGGACACCACAGAGGGGACTGAAAGTAATAATTATTCTATAAATGGGAAACTAAAGCAGCTTAGTTGTTTCCTAATTTTTTCATCTAAAATAGGTATGATTGACTACACTGAAGGACAATACCTTGCCTTAGCTCTGCATTCTTATTATTTCAGTTATGAAACACAGGGGACATTAAAAGGAAAATATTTCTATTTCATCCATTGAATGTATTTTGATGCTATTGTGAAATTAAAAATTCCCTCTAGCAATGACCAGAGTTTTTTTTCTCAAAACATTTAGTCAAATATATGTCAATATACAAAATTCAACCTGATATTCTGAACACATTCAAAATAAGCTGATCAGATTCAGTACTACTCAAACATATTCATATCCAATCCAGTCATGATTTAGGCTGTAGCAATTACAACACAAGGCTGGCAGGAGCAACTGGTAGTGAACCTGCTGGGAAAAAAAAAAAATCTTCAGGATTTTTGAGTTCTAACCTTGTTTTGACAGATGAACACTTTAGTGGTAAGACAAAGTCTGTACAGAATTTACAAGTGAATAAAGACTGATGCTTAGTGCTGTATTTGAAGGCTAACCTTGTTGCTTATTATAGCTCATACTACACTCCAAATACTGAGAGCTCAATCTTTTAAACCTGAAATATGGATCACAAAACTAGTCTCAAGCTAAAAGTTGAATAAGAAATTGATGCCAGAAAGGATTCCCTTCTTCTCTTTTGATTATTTTATAAGATTTTTATTTTGTGAATTTTCCACGTTCAAACAAGTATCATTCTCTTCATTTAAAAGATTTAACTAAACTTAAAAAAAAATCAATAAAGCTTTCTGAACTATTTTGTATTTATAAAGATTTCATCATTCTTTATGAAATAATTTACTGGAAAAAAATTGTACAAGTCATAATAAGCAGAAAAAGTTCACAGTATTCCTTCTACTGATCTGTTTCAAAGATGCATATCCTGGTGAAATATGAAAGAGTGAGATAGCAATGTGAAATCAATGGAAATTATGCATTCAATTACTCTTTAAGCCTTCAAGCCTAAATATTACTTGACAATTTAGTCAGATTAGATTAGTATTCACTGAATGGCTGGAGATTTGGCACAACTGCTAATGGCAATTACCAGAAACGATCTCTGTAGTCAATATTTATGGTAAATGAGGACTGGATTATGAAATTTTCTGTGGTTCCACAGAATAACTGTAGATTACTATAGGCCTGTACAATTTTGTGAAATATTAAAGTACCTCAATAAGAAAAAATTTCTGTTAAGTGTTTTTAAGACTAAGGGTGAACAAAAAAACTGGGAGGAAAATGTCATAGATGAAAAACAACGGATCAAAACTAGTTAGTTTCTTATTACTTTTTTTCTTATTTCCTATGTTTTTATCAAATTCTTAGATGAATATGGAATTTTGTTTGTGAAAACCTTCACTTCATTAGCAAAGCCATCGGGACTAAGAAGAAGAAACACAGATAAGCTTAAACATAGCTTTTCATGATGTTAAACATATTAATTGCATGTTGTTAATAACATTTTTGAAATCAGTGGAAAACCTGATTTATACTTTAGGCAAGCAAAAGCTCTACTAAGTAGGCTTTATTCCAGAAGTCAGATACACAAGAGTGTCCTCACTGATTTAGCATTAGAAGACTATTCATTATTTTAGTCTAATACTAAAATTGGAGGTAAGTGGCAGGGATACAGTCGTAAATACAGTGGAAGAGAGAACAAACTGCTCTGTCTGATATTCCCACACAGGCAATAAAAGAAAGATGTTCTATACTGTCCACACTAAAAATCAGTAAACTGCACTTGTCTGCATTCAATGTAGCCTTGTAAGATACATAGGAACAGAAACCTGAGAATGTTTGGGTTCTGGATTCTTATAATACTTTAAAACAAGAAGAGACAGCTGAATGCAGTGGTGCAATTTTTGCCTCTGTGGAGCAAATGTATAGCATTTTCATTTTTTCCCCAATTTTTAAGTGTCCTGAGGAACTTAACAGGCATCAGTGTCCTCAGGACTTTTCAGAAAACATTACAGAGTTAAACCTCTGTCTATGGAAAATGTTAAATATGTTAAATAGAAATACATTAAAAAACTTCTAATATTTTTAGTCAATTCTAATAATACATATTTTTATTAATACATTTAATATAAACCTTTTTAAAAGACCTGTTTGACAGTGAAACCTCTACAGTGCCTTAAAATCATTTGCCACTATTTTGTAATATACTTATATTTGAATGCCATACAGGTGAAAAATTTCTGTTCTGTGCTTTTTTCACTTTCTTGTCCTTTCAGAGATAGTACCTCAGTTTAGTCTGGCCATAAAATGTACTAATTGTGTAAGACTGTATTTCTGGTGACATGGTGGATGCTTCAGCAGTTGCAAGTGGTAGCTTTTCAGGAATTTCAAAAAACCACAGGAACCTGTCAATGAACAGTTGGTCTTGACAGCTGGCTGCAGTCACCAGACCTGGAAGGTGTCCCAGAGCTGGGAGGTGACCTCAGAAGGTCAACGGCTCTATCCCAGTGGCCCAAGGCATGATCAACTATACCTGTGTTACTCCTTTCTGACATTTGTTTTATTTTTTCTTAAAGAAGAGAGTCTCTTCTTTCATAGAGGAGATGCCAACACCTTCCCAGACAACTCATTCATTTGTTTTGCTACTCTCATGGTTAGAAAATATTTCCTAGTCAACCTAAATCTCCCCTTCTACCTTTCTACCTGCCACAAGCATAAGGAATAAATTATTCTTCTTTGCAGCAGCTATGGAATATATTTGAAGATTCAAAAAGCATTAAGTCTCAATCCTTTTCTTTTCTAGACTAAATAGTCATATTTTCTTAGCTCTTTCCTTGCACGACCATTTTTTCACAGATGTCGGACCATTCATGCTGCCATTCTCTGGATTCTTTCCATTTGAGCATATTTTTCTCAACATCACTAAGTAAGCCTAGCATTCTAGTGCTAAGCTGAATGCAAAATACATTTCTTTTGTTGACAGCCACATTCCTGTTTATCATAGTAAGGTGTTTGGCTCTTGAGAAACGCCATGAAACTGTTGACTCCCATTCTGTTTGTTGACTCCCATTCCATTTGTAAACCACTAAATCTTCTTCTGCATATCTGAAATCCAGCCAGTTACTTCTCAGTGTGCTCTTGTGCAAGTCATTATTCATGCCAAGTGCAATGCCTTGTTTTTCTCCATTTGATTGAATTAACAATTATCAGTTCTGTAGTTACTAAGGGAAATAAAGGACCACAGTTTGTACTTACAGTGTACAAATATCAGCCCCTAAATCTTGATCTTGTAAGACCAGCACTGTATTTCCATGGTTGGGCTCCCTTGCCGTGTTCCTACAGAAGAAGAGCCTTGCCCAGTAATTTCCATCAGTAGGACATGCTTTACACAGTATTAGAAACAACACACAACTTGCACCCCTTATTTCTAGAGGTCTGTACTGACTAGAAAATATGTCTTGCTCTGTGTTCTTCAGAGGTTTCAATTAAAACTCATGTTTTTCTCTGCCTGCCTCAATGCCTTTCCTTTGGCTAACTAATACCAATATATGGGTTGATGTAATAGCCATATCTTGCTATGGCAGATTATTCCCCCTCTTCTGTCATTTCATGTCCAATTTTATCTGATGTTTTATCTGGTTTATCCAGTTCAAGGGTGGCCCTGACCCTAATTAGTAAAACCAAAAAATTTTGTGGGAGGCTGAGTGTATTTGAGCTGTGCACTGTTACCGTGATGGCTTTAATTTATAATGAAAAATAAGCTAATTGAAGAATATTTATTCTTTCTATGTCCCCACTGTTTTTGCTTCCTTTTAAGCATGACCATGAGTGGCTGTGTGGATGGATGGGAAGGGGTCTAACAGGTGAGAACACATTCTGACTGAATTTAAACAGTGAAACATATGGCAAAGTGCAAATTCCCATCTTCCCCAGGTTTACCAGGTCCAGTACTCAAACTTCTGGTTCTTTACATTATTGACAATTTTATTTTGACGGAGATTTTTTTTAGAGAGAGGATGACCTTTGTGACAAGCACTTTTTAAAAACTGGTTTATCCAATCTTTATATTTCAAACTGGATAAAATTTGCTTAATACTTAAACAACAAAGTTACTTTAATCTTAAATTTATTTATATACACATACATATAAATATCTGCATTATCTTTCATTCACACTCACTTCAGAACTTGCTAGTTGAAACAGGAACAAACTAAGTAAAATCATTGCTGGGATGGCTATTCTCATATCTATTTAAAAATTAAAAGAGTAGAAACTCTGTCTTAGAAAATATTAGAATTATTTTCTTAAATATGCAAATAGTCCCTATGCTAAAGTGATAGACACGTTAGAAGTCCTGCCTTAGCTCTTAATGAACAGATGTCAAAAATCATGTAAATTATGCTACTCCTGACAGCATTAATATTAGTGCACTGGTTCTACCACTGCCTTGCCTAAGCTCACACCAGCACCCATGTGGAAAGCAAAGAAATATCAGTAGTTTTAACCATATGTGTTTACATGCTACAGCTAAACACTGAAATGTAAAGACATAATGGAAGCCATCCAACTTGGAATGAAATGTTAGATTAATGTTAAAGCTATGCATCTCCTTCCCCTGCAGGTTCAAAGACTGTAATCTCTGATATTCAGGTACAGAACAGAGTAGAAGACAACTGATGAATGATCCAATGCATCCACTCTTTAAAAGAAATTATTTCTAGAAGATATAGATTTCATATAACATTTCGTATGAGGTACAGTTCATTTATATCAGCCCACAGGACCCACAAGGGGTTACTGATATTGGTACAGTTTAGTGTTAGGAAGACAAATAAACAACTTTTAAGAGAGTGCAAAACACTTTTGATTACTTATCCAGACTGAAATTATTGATTATCAGGCTAGGTGCTTGCATGTAAAGGGCAGGGCCAAGGAAAGAAACAATGAAAATAAAAAGGGAGACATGAATGGAGGTCATAAGCCTAGCTGTACTTAGGCAGGCTAGACATAGCAGCTACTTCTATGGCTTTACATACAACAGCCTTACATGCCATTGTGAGTGCAAGTATATGTGTTTAGAGACAATCTATTTCATTTGTTATTTCCCCTTGTTGCAAAGGATATTCATTCTTGATTCTGTAATGGCTAGTGCAATTTCTGTAATTATTTTAGCTGGCAACTGTATTAGAGTTTCATTTGTTGTTTAAGAATAGCTAACATCTTGCTTTAGAAAACCAAAGGTCTTGTGATATGCAAATTTCTGGAAATGTATGTGGTATCACTTCTAAGTGACCATATTATAAAGCCTTTTATGATTTCTAGTAGTGTTGTTATAAATCTATTTTGCATAATAATTAAATAGTGTCACTCCAACCCCGAGAAGTCATAGACCTTTTGTCATCATTAGACAAAATCAGGCTGAGTGTAAACACAGCCTAGTTTCCTTCATGTTTTTGTATTTGTATGCAGCAATTGTCAGCATGTCGGCAGTGGACGGTGATAAAGTGCATTTTTCTGCTTGGGTGGTTAGCCCTTTCATTTTTACAAGTGACAAAATAAAAATCTGTTGAAGAGTGAACATGCTGCTTTCACTGTGTCATCTCAGCCCTGCAGGTCATTTTATTATAAAAATGTAAAAATCCAGTCAATTTTATTTAATCAGCTGAAAAGGAAAAGTGTTTCCAGGTCATTAATCAAGTGCTCCTTCTCTGTGGGACTTGTCTCTTCAGAAACTGCCATCTGAATCATTAATAAAGCTGAAAAGATTTTGTGCCAGCAGGTTTTTGAGAAACATAGATGCTATCAATATAACTGGAGTAAAGTAATTTGAGGTCAACAAATAAAGCTTTATATATTCATTGCTTCAAAAGCTGCATCTTGCCTATTAAAAACAATTATTTATTTTAAAAGCATTTAATTGTTGGAAAACATGCAACTGTTTAGAAGGTATTTGATTATACATTCCATAATTATATGTTTTCTTTAATGTTACCTAACCATATATTTACAGTAAACTTTTATGTGAATTGATCAAAACATAATGAGACAGTAAGAAGAGATAATTACTACTGTATCTATAATAATAATGATAGTAATTAAACCACAGAGAACTACATTCAAATAACGTCAAGCTTGAGACTTAAACCTCTATTAACAAAGACACTGAAGGCACTTACTGAGTAGTTAACACGTTCAGCTCCACACATGCCTCGACGCGGCAGCTTGTGCTACCTGCGGCCAAAT
This sequence comes from Sagittarius serpentarius, assembly GCA_034782735.1. Classification (NCBI taxonomy): domain Eukaryota; kingdom Metazoa; phylum Chordata; class Aves; order Accipitriformes; family Sagittariidae; genus Sagittarius; species Sagittarius serpentarius. The sequence continues at coordinate 65,241,240 of JAVKLA010000074.1, forward strand.
CTCTGTGTATGCTTTGTGACAGGCAAGGAGAACACACTTTCTCATCCTGTGAATGTCTGAGATGGAAAGTGGTTTCTTCCCACATGCTGGGCAAGGTGAAAACCTTACAAAATGTTGGAATTGATAGGTTAGAAGGAGAGAGGTAGACTGCAGTGTAGAATAAGCATGAATGCAGGAATTAGGGCACTCCTACGGCCATTCGTGTTCTCACCTGGCTTTGGGGGACTGAGCGCTTATTCCCCATCCTTTCAGCTGTTTCTCTGGAAAGAGAGTAGCACCAACAAGAGCAAATTGAGATTAATGAATGAATAGCCTAATGTTCCAGGTTTTTATTTTGCGTGAGTAGAGTAGATTCCGGTATCTACTTTTCATTAGAGAGCAAGCATTTGAATCCAGGTTCCCAACTGTTGTTTGGTCAGGACTGGTTTCTTTTCCGTTGGCTTCTCTGAAAACTGCTCATTTGGGTTTGACAAATCTCAACATGTTAGTTGAAAAACTCTTTCTGCAAGGAACTTCCTATTCATTCTACTTATCAATTCCCTGTTATGTTTGCCTTTACACCAGTGGGCTTTGGAGTTAGAAGATGAGAAGTTCTTGCTTGATTTACATTTTTGGGTTTGCATTGCAGCTTCTGTAATACATTGGATTGCCCCCAATGAATTGGTTAACTAGCATTTCCTAATTACCTCTAAGTTTTTGATAGGTAAGAAATTAATTTTGCTTTCTGAAAGTAGTAAAGTTATAATTTCAAAAGCTATATAAATCCACTTCTAGTCAGGAAGGCAGCAGTTCAAACTATATGTACATGGGTGTGCTTTTACTCATGCATATTCTAATCTGAAAAAACAAGGTGAAAAATAGATCCTATATCCCCTTTTCTCTGATATTTTAAAGAGATCTTTACTCTCATACCCAGTATCTTGTGTGTGCATTAAGATGTTGATTTCTTCACAGTTAAAGTTCATGGGCTGTTACACTGTAATCCTAACTTCTCATGTCTATCAATACAATTCAGATTGTGGTTTATTCTTCTGAACAGTGTGCACTTAACAGCTGGTGCTAACCACTATCATCCTCATTACATATTATAGACTGTGAAGATTAACCTGTCCAGTAGCCCTACAACAAGATTACAAACAGTGTAAATTCTGCCTAACACTGTGGACATCCTTACTTACACTGGACTTTGCTTAATGTGGGCAATGCTTATGTTGACATAACTGCATGGAACTTGGCACACAGGCTTGCAACAGGCCACCAAAGAGCCAGAATCTAATTGCATTTACACTAGTTCAATTCACTTAGAGTTACTTGTTCGTACCTGTGTAACGGAGTGAAAAAGAGCCCGCAGGTCAACAGCAGCAGTAATTACTTGTCCACTAGGAACTGAACTGAGGCCACCAATTCATTTCACACAGTTGACCAAACAGTCATTGGATGGTAATGACGTCTTGTCCTGAGCAACTCAAGCTATTTGTAACAGGAATTTAGTAGTAGAGGGCTTCAGAGTCCATTTACGAATCCCCAGGACTCAATGGCTCCTGAGACTAGTAATGTGTTATGAAGTCTCTCACCATCACAAAGTTACAGTTTTAAGAGACTGTGTGTGTGCCTGCACTATTTTTTTCTCTCCCTGGAGAAAATTGCCTAAGGTGCCCTGCTAGCTTTGGGAAAGAGTATCTTTACCCTGCTGTGATAATTTGAGATGTGGCAGAATTTTGTGATTCAAAGCAGGTTTTCTTCTTTTTTTCTTTTGTATGTTATTTTA
>JAVKLA010000074.1:65278081-65292149 GCA_034782735.1 Sagittarius serpentarius
GGACGGGGCTCTGAGCAACCTGATCTAGTTGAAGGTGTCCCTGCTCATGGCAGGGGGGTTGGACTAGATGACCTTTGGTGGTCCCTTCCAGCCCAAGCCATTCTATGATTCTGTGATTCTAGTTACTGGCTGGGCTTAAACCATGGCACAGGGGAAGCAAAACAAGGGCCTGAAGGAGTAGTGTGTGAGGATTTTTTCTTTTATTCATTGCCTCCCTTTTCTTTTAAGTTTTTGAAGGATGTGAGAGGGAAGATAAGAAACCCACCAGAGGCTTCTGGAGGTTATGGTGGTTTCAGTGGGAGTCATGACAGTGGTTTATTGGTGTATGGAAACCACTGTCTCAGAAAACATTTCAGTTGAGCCTCATCATGAGAGCCTTCACCTTTGAAAGCAGGCAGAAGAGATTAGTGTCTCCAAAAATCTCCTAAGTCCCTTTCTTCTACAGCCTGCTTTGAACAGCAAATCGAACTTCTGAACTTCTCCCTCCCCCCCAACTTGATAATTCTTTTTGGATCTACTTTCTGTAGAAACCTGAACATGCTGGGATTTCTGTGAGATCTCTAAGGCATCCTTCCAGACCTTTAAATAGCTGTTGCACAGTCTGAATAACCTGTATGCTAAACTGCTTTCATTCAATGAGATTGCAAAGCATAGCTCTTTTCTAAACATAACAACAAATATTATAAAACATTTCACTATTAAAGATTGATGTTAAGATGATCCTTCTATATATCTACAATATAAAGTGAAAAGTAATAACTTCGTATAAATTATGCACATTTATATGTCTGTGTGGTTACACATACCTATGCAAAGATTACAAAAGTATTAGGCATTCACTTACCATTTAAAATTCTTTCAAAATATTCCCTGTCTTAATTTGTAAGACTATAATACTTACATGGTAAATACAGTCCTTAGTACTGCTTATATCCCCAGCAACTGAAGTAACTGAGCTAATTTTACACACACAGAATCACGCTTTTCAGTGGAAACTGAATCTTTTAATATTTACAAAGCTCCATTTGGCAAAACCGTTTGTCAGTTCTCATTCTAAAATAGGATTTTAGTATTTAGGTTAGATTTTCAAAGCCTTTGTTTAACATCTAGTGAATGGGGGCTACTTTGATTTTTGAGAATACCACAATTCAGTATCTCTCCATGGTGTTTAAAAGAAAACAGAAATAGAACAAACCCATGAATTCATACCAGCAAAGAGAGTGCAGTAAATAAAGAAATCATATCTACAGAGTTAAAAGCTATTATAAAAGGCCTGCAAAGACAAAGGGCAGATGAAAGAGATAAAAAAGCTAAATTTTTTGCAAGAAATGTAATTTCTTGTTTTCTATACTCAGGGAATTTTTGTTGCAACATTTTTTACTAACTTTTGAAAAAAAATGAGTCCTTATATCACAGGAAAATGGGCTCAAAATCATGAAGTAATCTGTAAACCCCCAAATCATTTGACTGATTTACAAAACCTCAAACTCCATTGGTAACTGGTTTCCAGACTCTGTTGTACAGTAGTTTCAAGTCTGGTTTTGGTTAAGAAATAATGCTTGTCATAATACTTGCTGTGTTTCTTGTAATCATCCAAGTGTCATAAAAAGTAAACTTTTATATTCTCCTCAGTAGTTTTGCAAGGGTATTAGACCTTTTATGAATCAGTTTTCTTCTTTGAAGTTTTGGCCATAAAGTTGAGCTAAGTTTCTCAAAAGCGTGGCAGGATAAGTTATAAGTGACTTTCATTTGCAATTTACACATGCCATACGGAGAATTTACCTTTTACTAATGTGTAAGTCCGAATATTCTGCATTTCAGTTTATAAGTGAGGAGATTTTACAAAGGCCTTGATTCTGTGATCAAAGTCTAGATTGTTATTTCTGAATATTGGGATCTGCTTTTGTTTTTCTGTAAAGAATAATTTTTGTAATCTTCCTCCCCCATCTTTCCCCACTCTCCTGCATTCCTCAATATCTATTGTCTGTACAATAATATGTCAGTGTTTTAGGTCGTTTTCTATTACTTTTCTTCAGAATTTCTAAAAATCCTAGGCTTTCTGGAAGGTTACTGATTTGCTACAATATTTACTACCTACTCAAAAGTCTTTCTGAGATTCAACTGAAGAAATAATTCCTTCTTATGTTAGCATAGAGTTTCCCGAGTAGCAGCAACTAATCATTTGTTCAGTCCATCCCGTTGACACCATTCCAAAAATACCATGGAATATGTTTGGTGAATTTCAATTTTTTAGAAGACATGTATTTACAAATGTTGTGAAAAAAGATTTCTGGGCAGAGATACAGATGCAAACTAATGCACACGCTATCCAAGGGAAAGACTTGTAGATCTCATAGGGTACATACCCTTTTTGCTAGCAGCTGGCTGACTGATCAGCCCGTCACTATGACGTCGCAGGATGTGCTGCTACTTATAGATAGTATTTTTCAGGCATTTCTGATAGATGCAAATAGTCAGTTGACCACTAGACATTTTTGTCTGTCTAGGTAAAAGATATTTTAATTGCACTTGATTTAAACAAACATAACTGAAGCCAGATTTTGGGCCATACATGGGCTGTGTTACGCACATGTCTATCTTGTATTTTGAAGTAAAGAAGGTATCTACTGATAACTCTCCTGGGGACCCTTACATAATTTAAACACCAGTGCAGACAGCCTACTTATGAGTGACCAGCATCAGCCTTAAGCAAAATCCTCTGGTCTGGGATAAATTAGATGTACTTTTTATTACCGCTCCCTCTGGCAAGTGCCTGGGAATACAAATGAGCTTCTTACAGGGTTTTGAAGGTAAACAGATTCACGTGCCACTATTTCTGCAGGGAAAGAATTTCAGAGGCTGTACAACTTAACAGAAATTGTGCGGATACTCTCATTTAAAATTAATTAGTTGGATGGAGTTTTACTGCTTTTCCACTAGAATTGTGCTGAATCTGTGAATAGATGTCCACCAAGTAACAGGGTATTTTAAAAATCCAAATATGGATTTTGGATGTTGCCAATAACTTGTGTACAAGCTGACTGACTTCCCATAAGTCCTTTGGAGGGGACTGGCAAAGTAAAAGACAATTTGTGTTCTGTGTAGTCAGCACCTTTTTTTTTTTTGCCAAAGCTCATACGCATCAAATAAATTTTTAAAAACATAGACAGCCATGATTTCCCATCTAAACAGCAGCTCTTTCTTGACCTTTGGGATTCTATAGATGTGGTCCTTTAGACGTGGCTGTAACCCTTTTCACAGATACTGCCCTCAGTTTTGTTCCAAGTCATCGGGTTAAAGCCATTACCCCGTTACTGAGTCCGTAACTGATCGCAGCAGTGATCCTGTTTCCTTTAAACAAATTAGTTTAAATTCACATCCACGACAGTGAATAGCTGTAGATGGTAACACTCAAAAGCACCAAGATGATACTAGGAGGTGCCCATGCCTCAACAAGCTTACTTTCTTTTACACCCCTAATTTCGACAAATGCTGAGAGAACAGTAAATTTTCTGAATATGAAGGAAAAAAGCACATGAGAAAGTTATCCCAGGTTAATTAAAGGTTGTCTGAAACAATCTCAGTATCTTAACAGTTATCTTTGAGAGCTCACAGAGGACAGTTAACATTGGAATGACTGCAAAAGGCAAATGCAGGGTATAGATTTATTATGGAAGAGAAAAACAGAATTATCACCTTAGCTTGCATCTCTGGAGAAATTCTGGAAAAAAATGAACAAGCTGTCAGCAGCTGGAGAATAATAAACCACAGTTATTGTATAGCCTTATGTGAGGCTTTTAGTACTCACATAGTATCATCAGATATCGAGAAAATCTTAGCCTGGATGCAACTACTGGAGTGCAAGTTAATGTGCCCTAAAAGTATCAACTGGTAGTTGCAGTTGAGATGGGTTTCATGGAGTTATATCCAGTGCATAGCTCTGTTTAGTGCTTTCTATATTTCATCAACGATATACAAAAGGAAAGTGTTAAGTCTTCTAATGCCACCATAAGGCAGAAGTGCCAATTATGTTAAGAAGTTATTAATGTTCAAAATAATTTTGACAAACTGGAAAAAAGGTCAAGTGAATTTCAGAAAGCAAAAATGTGAAGTGTTACCCTTAGACAGGAATAACCGGCTGTGGAAACACCAAGTGCCGACAGTCTGATAACACGTTTTCAGGGAAAGATCTGAGAGTTATAAGAGTGTGAGTCAGTCAGCCATACTGTTGTGAAACAGGCAGAGCTCCTGCAATGTACACAGGAGCTCCTCCAGCTTGCCTTTACATCGCTGAGGCCTCACATGGAGTATCGTGTGTCCTTCGGGGGCTGCATTTCACAAGGACGTGGAAGAAACAAAGAAGACCCAGAGGAGAATTAAGCGAATAATCAGAAGCCAAGAAAACATGACCTTTGAGGAAAAAGATTATTGTCTTGGGGTTGTTTCATGTACATGAGAGAAGATTTGGGGGAGGGGGATGATTGAATTCTTCAAGGATAAAAAACACTGCTGTAAAGAGGAAGGAAACAATCTATTGTCTGTTTCCATAGCAGAGTGACCCAGAAGTAATGGGTTTAAGTTACAGTAAGGAATATTCATCTTAGTTACTTCAAAGCTTTTGAAGGACTAGGATAGCGAAGCACTGGAATGGATTGTCTGAGGAGGCTGAGGTGTCCCCATGACTGTAAGACTTAACAAATGGGTTAAACCAGCAACTGCTTGCAATGACATATCTTCAGTTGATCCTGCTTTGGAGGAAGAGAATGAATATAGGTTATTTCTTCAAGTCTCCTCCATATGTAACCATATCAGATTCTGAGATATATGCCAGCTTTGTCCTAACATCATTAGAGCTAATAGCACAGCATGTTTCTGTAGCACTGCTTAGGAAATATTTATGCTTTTGCCAGAAAATACAAATTTGTTAACATTTTAAACTACTTTCAGGAAGTAGTTAGCTTGAATTACTTCTGTGTTTTTGATTTTCTCCCAAAATATCCTATTTCCGTAATTTCAGAAGTTCTGGATTCAAATTAGCAGGTTTGTATCCTTAATTTGTAAGTTTTGACATTAAGGCAATTTTTTTCTTTTTTCCTCTGTGTCCATTCACTGGTCCTGGAAAATATTTTCAAATTTTTTACTATGTGAGGCAGAGAACATTTCAAGTAATTGAAATACCTAAATAAACCAAATTCTGTTTGTATACACTGAAGAAGCAGCAAGGACTCAAAAAATCATTTGCAATGTATGGAAAAAGAATTACTATTAAAGAAAAATCATCACTAGCAACCCACACAGCCTGATTCTCCACAAGTTCAGTGACCATCCAGAAAATCAGTATTAGGAGATTCAACCAGCAAACATTTCAGTTAAGTGGACTGCATCTTTTGCAAGTGGAGAGGAACGACATCTTTTAATAAGAAAGCTTTCACTGATATGAATGGTACTGCTTTCAGGAACACAGTGAATATTTCTTGCCGGAAGTGCTGACTTGGGAGAAACCTGGAAGGAAGGAAATAACAAATTAGGCATGGTACCACAGCAAGTGTATGTGTACTTACTCTCTGTGATGATGGTAGCACCTAGATGGGGAACAGTGTGTCTATGAAAAAACTTGGGATAAAAGGAAGTCCGAAGAAGAAGTCTTTTGTTAATAATATTAGTCCTGGGAAAATGCTTACCAGCACAGTGTTTGAGATTCAATTATTTGGTGTTACTAGTGACAGCTAGTAGGTATTTTAGGAGGCAGATCTTCTATCACATGTATTTTTCATTCAGTTTATTCTTGCCATGTCTATGGACCATTTGAGATAAGGACAAAAATCTAGAGAGAGAGAAAGTTGCTTGTCATAGGCTACAGGTAATAGCATCAAAGCCAACACTGAGAAGAGAGGCATGAACTATAGAGCTTTTGTGTGGTGAAAAGATTGTAATATATGAGAAGGTATAACTTCTTCAATATTGTGAGGTAACAAGGAAGTGCATTCTAAAAGGAGGTAGAAACTCTCCTAAAGGTGGAATAAGAACAACTGACAGATTTTTGTCTGTCATATTTCATTTACATTTGGTTTTCTCCTTCAGACTTAAATATCTAGACAATAAATAAACTCATGAATGGTAAACTACACATGCAAGTTCAGTGACGACCCAGCATTCACAAGGAAAGAAAAGGTTTATTGCAGAAGAGCACCAAGTCTTTTATTAATGAAATACATTTTCTATGAGTAAATCCCCATCACCAAATTAGAAATTTAGTAATAAGAGGAAGAAAAATAAGAAGAAAAACATATGTGTAAGAGTTGGCATGCTCTTTTCCTTCCTAGCTTATTTTCATTGTGTCACTCTTATTTTTAGGTCTTAGTAACTAACTCTTTCCAGATTTGGACTCACTATGTATCTTTCTAGATATAGAAAAAAAAAATCAGATTTCCTTCAGCATTGTACAGCTATGGCATCAAGTTTTTTTATTCTCACCAGCTCCTTTGTTAAATTGCAATATTTAATATTGATTTCACACAGAGTAGTAGAAAAATGACACCTTTCACATACCGTAAAGTTTCATTTTTAGATTAGAGTTAGAATTAGAATTGGTGTTGGGTCCTTGTCTATTCTAGACAGAAAACTTAAGTGAAATTAGTAATGTATAAATGACATTCAGCTTAGCTGGTACAATGACTTTAATAGCTTATAGATGATAGAGCAGCACAGGCAGGCAGTGTGTTGGTTTCTCTGACAAACACTGATTATGCTTGGAGAAAATGGTTATAAAAGGAATAAAATATTATTCAAGTATTTATTTGAGAATACACATGCCCCACTGGTGAAGTGAGTTTAATGTGAATTTAAGAGTTTTAAGGAAAGTAAAGAGTTACGGGATAAGAGGGAAGGTCCTGGCCTTGATGATTAACTGAAAGATAGGAAACGGGAAGTAGAAACAAACAGTCTCTTGTCACAGTGGAGAAAATAACTAGCTCCATGGGGATCTGTGCCCATCAAGTCCATAATAGTGTAAGATATTCTGACAAACTCGTCCCAGGGACCTTTTGTCACTCAATACCACTGAAACCATCTGACCTTCCCTTTCTTTCTCTTGTGGTTAAAAAAAGTAAAATTCTGGGTTTTAGATGTAGGTAAGCTATGAAGATAAATTAATACTTTGTGAAGGACTGAAGTGTGGTATTGAGGAGCTTTATGTAGTTAATTTGTTTTAAGAAATCAGAACATTTCAGTTCGAATTGATAAGTGTTAGTGTTTGTGGTAATGGTGGCCTGACAGAGTGTGCTTTCTTCACTAAGGATTTCACTGATACCAAAACCCACCAACAAACAGTTCTTGAAGATGTTAATAATTCTGAAATCAAAACATAATTTGAGCATCATGTATTAAATAAAATCTAAAGCAACTCCTTGAAAAATGAGGAAAAATCTGATTCTTTAGTCAAGAGTCACACATCTTACACAGTGATGGAGAATTCATAAGGGACAGAGAAATGAAAGTACTATGTAATGAGTTCATTGTAGTATATAGATAAAGAGTATTGAACTAAGAAATTACTCCCATGTTCCCATGTTTTAGATGTCAGATTTTTCAACATCTCTTTCTCTGATAGTATTTTCTATGCATGATTTAATTGCTTAGTAAGGAAAAAATGTGTAGTAGAAAGCTAACTGCTGCCAAATCATGATGCTGAAAAATCTCAGCACAGTAGTTGCCTATTTCTAGAGATACCTAGATTCCGTGAATGCCTTTTTAACTTTTTTTTTTTTTTAAGCTCAACAGGAAAATAAAGTTGTACCCTTGCATGAACTTAGCACTTTTCCAGACTATCTAGATGAACAAGCACAAGCTAATGCATGGCTGCATTTGTTTTACATTAAACAGAATTGATTAAAACAGTCGGAATTGAGAACAGAACAGAAACTCCCACAAATGCCCACGCCACTAAGTACTAACCATGTTTTCTTACTTCCTTTCCTTTTTCTCTTTTTCTCTTCTCCAACTTTTCTGCTCATATGATCCTGACTTCCTTTACGTATATCTTCAATAAATATAAATAATTCATTTAGCTGAAATAACAAATATCTTAGTGATGAAAAATATTTCCTGGAAGATGGGAAATATAAATTTAAGTCTCCTTATGCTGAAGAGGAAGACTAATCTAAACTTATTGGTTAGTCACCTTTAGTCTAGCTTGAAAGATATGAGCACAATGTCTTTAAAAAAAAAGGCCATGAATCCTTCTCATTTCTCTGAATGAAATGATGTAGTCATCTATCTTCAGAGAATTCTCTGGGATCTGGATCAAGGCAGGCAGAGATGCACACATCACCTCTGAAAGCAGGTGGATCTATCACCAGACACAGGTTGCTCTATGCAGTTCTTTATAGAGTCTGCTGTGTCTTGTGTGTCCTACATTTCACTGGACTCTGTACGCTCTCTATATGCTATATAGATTTATTTTTGCTGAAGTAAACCTAGGATTTTAATAGTTGCAACATTCTTGGAAGAGAAATTTACCAAAAGTAACAAGCATTCACCTGCCTAATCTCAATTTAATAAGGTAATGAACTGTATTTAAATCTTAGGTATTGCAGTATAAACTTTCAGTTATTTAAAATCTTCATTAGATCTAGCTCTAAATCAAGACCTATTATCCTTCTAATTTGATCACAGGTTCTTGCAATAGGTACCAGTTTTATGTAGTGTTGTTGAAGTGTTGAAGACTAGCCTGGAAGAGGGCATTTCCACCCAAAGTTACTATGGAACTGTGAGTAAAATATCCAGTGTATACTGCACAACAGCATAACAAACACATTAATGAATTGTGAATCATTTAACCCAGAGGTATAAACAGACCATCCTCAAGAAAAAAAGATGTATCTTGCAGCCATGGGAGAAACAGTGACTTGTCCTAATCAGATGGGAATTTCTTGGAGAACATCCAGAAAAGTGAAATATGAGATGTACATCATAGGAAAATATTCAGCTTTTATTTCAGTTTCCAGTACAATCCTATAAAGGTGAAAACAATGCTGATCTCCAAATTTCTTAGTACTTAAATTTTAATAGAATTTTCTCATTTGGTCCAATGCTGCAATGAACCTATATATTTGGAATGAATTTTATCAATATATTTAAAAGTTCTGCACCAAATTTTTTGTCAAGTCTTATAGAAAATCTTTAGAGTGCTTAAAATAATCAGGATCACAGCAAGCAGTTTATTAAGAAATTGTTAGAGTAATATACTTAAAAGGATAAATTGCTGTATCCAACAAATTTAAGAAATAATAATTCACTTTAAACATGACACATTAGAGATTTGCAATGGTTTAGTGACATCAGTGTTAAACAGCATCGACTAAATTAGCTGAAACTTTCTGCAATAGGCAGGTTCGTTATGTACTACATTGCGAAGACATGTTTTACTGATTGCTGCATTTTGGTTTGTTTTCCTGTGTCTCCTGTTGTCTCTTCCATCTAGCCCTTGACAGAAGCACAGGCAGAATCTGAGCTACCAGAAAGATTATTAAAGGAATGAGTAATCCTGTTCTGAGGTAAAATCATATTTATGGCAGACAATGCAGGATGACACTGCAGCAAAATGCACACCAGTGAAAAACTGAAAAAGCAATTATGATTCCTTTTACAAGAACTTTTATGAGGCCTGTTATTTTACAAAAAGAAAGGTACAGTTCTACCCCACAAATTTCCTTCCATTTCAAAAAAAGCTCCTTTCTGTACTGTAAGAAGAACAGGTGCCCTGTTAGACCAGTACAGTGCTGGTATGTGTTTTGGCAGGTACAATGAGCAATACTCTATCATGAAAGATTACCTCCTGACTAATGATGATCACTATAAACAGATGGGTGCTATTTGACTGCGTGGATGGTGGTCCCACCTAGCTGACAGCCGATGCATATGTTTTATCTCATCTTGCCTTTCAAACCATGCATGGAGTTAGACAGAGAGTTGGAAGAAGCTTCACAAAGTTATGAGGAAGGAAATGATGAATAGTGGGCTATTAAATGATATTGCAACAAATAAAGCATAAATACAGGCCTTTATCATCCTCTGAGTTTATCTATGACAAAGAAGACCTTTTTGAAGCTGTGTTTGGGAGCTAAAAAATGAACTGCTTGACACATAAAGATAACAAGAGGCTTCATCCAGATTCTCATTCTTCAGCCTGTTGAGACTGCACTGAAATATCCAGCTAAAATCTTTATAGGTGTTGTAGGATGTTTTAAGTATAATTTTTCAGTATTTTCAGCTGCATGCAATAGGTTCCATCTAAAAATTCCCCCCTTGCCTACACTGAGAATTTTGAAACAAAATCGGCTTTTGGTTTTGCTTCCAACAACTTGAAAACGGGACAAGAATCCACAACTTCTGATTCTAATATCAGTTTTTGGAAATACTATTCTTACAGCTTTACCCGGGCTGACTATATAGATAAAATATTCCAAAGTGAAAAAAGTAATTATTAGATACAGTTTTCTTTCTTTATGCCTCATTTGATTGCAACAATTCACATTATTTGCATCCTTGAGCCAAAGTATTGGAGCAGATGTCATCTATAGGAATCCGTGTATTTGCACTGCAGGAGAGAGTTTTGCACTGTACATTCTTCAGGCTATGGGGCTTCTTTACATGTGTGCTCCCTGGACTGCATGGTACTTAAGCAACCATCTTACTGTAAACTGACTGCTACTGTCACTGTTAGTGACTATGAAGTCATATTTCCAACAGTTAAATCCAACAGTTTTAGCATGCAAAATGTTCTGGTCTAAGATTTCTATCCAAGTGAAAAATCAAAGACTTTCCTGCAGTATTTCTTATTGTGATTTATATGCTGGGGCTCAAATCAATGTCTTGTTTTGTTTGGTTTTTTTGTATTGAGAAATCTAATTTCAACATCAATTTTTGCAAAAGTAAAAATTATTGTTATGATTGATGTCTCATTTTTATTTAATCTTGTATACAGTAATTGTGGGAACTTTTCATCATCTTATGATAACCTAGTAGCCCCTTAAAATTGTCAATGGAAGGTAGTTTAATAAAAAGCCAAATATATTTACAGTAGATTGTTTTGATAGACTTAAAATAATATAGGGTAATTTCTGAGCCTACCACATGTAATGGGAAAAGTAAATTAACTTCTTTGCTGGTGGGCTCAATTAAGTAATAAGTGTACTAATTTGACTTGACATGCAAGGATGAAATTTTGATTCTTTTTAAAACAAATAGAATTAGGATTAATATCTACCTCTGGAATTGACACAAAGACAGAAACTTTTAAGATTAAAAAATCTGTTTATTTTGCGTATAGAAAGCAGCAGACTAGTCACTACAAAAAAATAAAGCTTTTCTAATTTAGGTACCTGAGCATGAGCTGTTAGATACACATATATGCATAACTGCATTTTTTTTAACTGGGTAACCAAATGTTCTGTAAACACCATTTTTGAAAAATCTCATTTACACATGCAAGAAATATATTCCTTTCAGTCAAGATATGAGCACAGGTCAGCACAAAACAACAATTAATTCATTCAGAATTTCATCCGTGTGTTTTATAATCACCTTGGCAAGCACATTTCTGGAGGCTTATATGAGTTTAGCAAACTCCTTCATGAAAGTTTAAAGCTGGGTGTATAGAAATTTTTAGATTTCCCAGCACATATTCAAAATAACTCTTAAAGCCTTATACATTTTGATATATAATCAAACTTACTAATGGTAACATTAACCAAATACCTAATTTTAGAATTAGTTCTAAATTTCCTTTTCCATCTGATTAGTACTCTGCAGATCCATTCAGTGAAGAAATGCAAATGCAGGAAAAAAACCTTATTTTGGCTTCTTGGTCCTAATAGCTGTCGCTTTTACAACACCTTAAATTTTTTAGATCAATGTACAGTAATGAGGCACCTAATTTCACTCACCAGGAGATTGACACATACTCTCTCCCCCGCCCCGCCCCCATTTTCTTGCTTCCTTAGTGGCTTTCTATTTCTTTTTCCTGTGGATTCAGGGAAGATCTTGGCATAACAACCTTTTTAGATTATATCATCAAGCAATGCTGATTTTATGACTTTTTATTTCCGACCACTCGGTGGCATTATTAACCTCATTTGTTTTCAACTTGAGATAAATTTTATTTGCAGGTTCACGGCAAAGAATACAATTGGGGAGCAGAAATCTTGGAAATTAAAAAACCTGGTTATTTTTCTAGGGGTATTATGCTCCACAGATAGTAAAAGATAAGTACTAGAAAAACAGAACATAAATTAAGATTTTTCCCCACAGTGAAACTGGCACGTTAACTCGTAATACAATTGCATGTCCTTCATGAAGAAGTGTTTTTTTCATGTAGATATTGAAAATTGATGCAAAGCTTTCTGCTCTTTGACATTCACTGTTTTTCTTCCATCTATTAGATGGAAGCTCTTAGAAGACAGAAAAAAATCTTTTAGTTGTTTCATACACATAAATGGGAGGTGCTCTTGGACACATCATAGACGTAGAATCACAGAGACTCCTGCAATTATTTCTAGTGGATACAATGTCTTTCCAAAAATGTAAGAGGCTGAAATCTGTTTTCACAAACCTGAGATTTGTAAAATATGTACAACCTGAAACTTATAGGAGTGAGCCTTTGTCCACAAATATTTTTGTGTGTCATGTTACTCTCTTCTCCCCCACAACCCATAAAGTAGTAAGAAAGACTAAAGGGTGCCAGCAATAGCATTCACAGAGAGCTGACTGAAATTCATGATATCTGACATATAATTGGTCTTGACCTTTGGGAATTTGTCTTACAATTTAGTCTAAGCTGCAGCAATCAGTGCAATGAATGCTCCAAAAGAAAATCCTTGCACTGAAAAGTTGTATTTTATCATATTCTATATTTTAGCCTTTTCTGAATGATTGAAACATAAAATCTTGCAGTAGTTTCTTTTTCTGGTTGAAATAAGCTGATTCAGAAGCATATAAAAAGAGGCAATTCTCCATTTTAAAAAGGCAACTCCTATAGATTCTCATGAAAAAGTCCTACAAAAATTCTTCTTTTAAATTATGAGCCTATCTGACATCATAACACATTTTAATGCTGAAGTTCAATAGAGAAAGTGTAAGCTTTTAAATATTGATGTTCCCATTAGAATTAGGTATCTCTGAAGACAAGATCCATACTGCAACACTGTCATGCCTTGTAAGGAAGTGGATGAAGTTCAGAGGGAAAAATGCATCAAAATGCAGTTGATTCTTCAGGTCAAAATCCTGAGTGGGTTTTGAGGAAGTCCAGTTCATACAGACAATATAACTGGATTCATCTCCTCAGTGTTTAGATCACCTTCAATATTAAGGATGATGGAGAAACAGGAAGGTCTTTCCGATCCTCAGGTGAAATTGCATCAGCCCATTCAATAGGCATCTCTGCAAATTTTTACACGCTGCCTACTATGGTGATGGTTTCAAATATCACAGCAATAATAGTAACCATGATATATGGTCACTCATTTCCTCGCCTGTCTTCATTGTTTGTTTTTTTCTTTTTATTGGGAGCATAATCTGTTTTGATAATTATACCTGTAAAGCAATTTATAAATATGTATGCTTTTTAAAGTGCAGCTGATGACTGGGAGCAAAAATAAAGACTAGAAACTCTAAGCTAACTCCTCAGAATTTTTTTTATTTTAGCACTGTAAACACCATCTAGCATTTTAAGCTAGAACTTTACTTTGAAAACCAGTTTGAATTATTTTGCTCCAAATGAATATAGACATGCAAAAAGGCTTATCTGCACAGGTGGTTCATGTACAGGAAGCAGAATTATACACAGTTTGACAAAAGGTCACGAAGGAATAAATGCAATTCTTTTTGAACTTGACAATAATTTATTAGAGCTTTGCTTATTTTAAGTAACAAAATGGTACACTAAAGCTTCAGAATTCTCTTTTGTATACATTCATTTCACCATCTCAGCTTGGTCTGAGAATAAACTGTTCATAGTGAAAAAGAAGGAAGTCAGTGTTGACAGACAGTTAGTTAACCCTGTGGGCAAAAT
>JAVKLA010000074.1:65295893-65309710 GCA_034782735.1 Sagittarius serpentarius
TACAGAACCCAAATAACACACTCTTTGGCGTGCTCTGCTATTCACTCAGAGACAGCGCAGGACCTGGACAGTGAAAAAACCCAGGAAATTAAAACCTAAGGACACCTTTGGGAGCAATCATTCAGCACAGTGTGTACCCAAAACACAGACAATGACATTTAAGAGCTTTTTCCCAGAGCCCAGCAGCCACAGTTGAAAACCATGTTAAAAACAAATAAATAAAAAATTCCAAAGTTATATTCCATTCATTGCAAAAATCATAATTTTCAAAACAGCTCAACACATGGGCCTGCCAGTAGTTCTGAAAATGTGTCCAATAAAAGAGTTTCTGGATACTGAGCTTCAAGAAAAAGCCTGCCTTGTTTTCAGGTGCAAGAGTTATGTGGAAATCTACTCTGAGCTGAAGATTTTGAACCCTTGAAAAGTCAGGACTTTTAGCTTTTTAAAAACACAAATTTAAAGAAGGAGACATTGTTGCCCCACACTGTACCCTTCAAAAACAAGGCAAATGAACAATACAACTTTTTTTTTTTCCAGGTCACTGCAGAAATGCAGAAACCACCCCTAAATCCTTTCTGTGGATCAAGTTCCCGTTCATGACAGGTTAGCATCAGTGTGAAGTCTGGGATTATTTCCCCTCAGCCAATGGAAAAAAGAGCTTAGGTTTGGTTTTAGCGACAATCCTTTATATTTCCCAGGGGAACAAGGCATGACTTATCTCCAGCAGGTACGGATGGTCTCGTGATAGCAGAAATGGTTCACCTGATAGCAAGAAGTGAGTGGTTCCGACTTTACATGTAGCATAATGCTACAGAGCTGAGAAACTCCTTTGGGTGAGTATCAGAGAGGGAGGAAGCCTTCTCCAAAAATCACCACAGCAATCACAGTTCACCTGAACTCTTCCACTGAAGCATTAGCTTCCCCCTTTCCTAGGACCGTCCCTCCTCTTTGTTCTTTGTAACAACCTCTTTGGTTTTGTTTTGTTAGTCTGGGCCCTCCTTTTTTGTGGTGCTTGAAACTCTGGCGAAACACACCTTTGATTTGCACTTGCTCTCCGCTCTGCTCAGTCAGCTGTCACACAGAGTTGCGGTAATCACCGGATTTCATGATATGTGTCTGAAAAACAGACTGAAAGTGGTGAAATGTCACTCACACCAGCAATATGTTTTGTTTAGGAATCCGCAAAAGGTTGGGGGTTTGCTTTAAATTTTTAATAATTCTAGTTTTAATGGTCTCTGTGGGTATGGGTAGAAAAGAAACACATTGCTTTACGCTGAGTTTCTTTTGGTCCAACCAAGGAGCTGAGATTTCCCTGCAAATCTGCCGCACTCCCCTTCCTAATTCTTGGCACCCCGGCAGTTCCCAGGACGGCCCATGGGTTGCTCGTCACGTGGCCGCCCAGCCATGAGGTTGTCCAAGCAGCGCAATGTCCCGCCAATACAACTGTGAGGAATGACAACTTGCAGTTCACATACAGCACCTATAGCATGATTGGTCTTTCCATAGAGTCTCCCTGGTGAAAAAATGCTCTTCCTTGACAAAGACCGGATGTTGTGTTTAATGTATGTTGCTTCAGGACTAACACAAGAACTTCTCTTTGCTTCAGAAATATTGGAAAGCAGTGTCTTTATCCAGACAGTTCACCTTTGTCCTTCTTTAATTTAAATTCATTGGTTGACTCATAGTTGGGTTGATTCACACTGGATAACAGAGTTCCCTGGCCTCACAGAGTAAGTAGGTAAACAAACATGTCTTACACGAGAACAGGGAGTTTTCCAAACACCACGAATTTATGTATCCCCGTTCTTTTTTAGATCTCAGTTGTGAACTGTAGAAAACACAGAAGTGACACTCATACTGGCCAGGCTTTGCAGTGCACATACGTGAAAGACTTCAAAAAATATTAGCATTAGACATATCCTCAGAGGTGTTTTTTCTTCTCTGATTTGCTCAAAGCTTCCAGAATGTTCTTAGTTTTGCTTGACCATTTAAAATGCTTATACTCTGCATGGGGAAAAAAAAACAACAAACCATCAAATCTTTACTCAAGAGCACTTTGTTGAAGTTTCTGCAGCAAAAAATACAGGTGGAAGTAGTCTCCCCTACCCACCCCTCCTTCTTCACCCCTGCCCCAGGAGTGCTCCCCCAGCTTCTGCTGCTCACGCAGCTGCACCGTGACCTGGACCACTTCCCTAAGCTGACAGCCACAGGGTTGGTTTTAACTAAATTATGTTTAACCTGGCTCAGCCCCAGTTCAGCTCACTGCTTTGGCTCATTACATGGAAATGAACATCCATGGATGGAGGGAACCATACTGCTCAAGCCGCTGCTTCCAACCAGAGAAATCATCATGAAACCACAAGCTCAGCGTCAGATTTAATTGTGTCAAAGTGAGTAATTTGACCAGACTACTGATGTACTACAGTGCTAATCAACTTAAAGAACTAATCAAGTAACGCTGAGGACCCTACCTGAGGGTAATATATTAGTAATAGGCATTTTCTATGTACCACAATGAGGCTGTAAAGCAGAAAGCCATACAAGTGAAATTCTTTCCATCTCACAGAGAAACCTTCCCACTACCGAATCAGAAGAGAGATGCTGCTCTGACAGATGATCAAAAGAGGTGTACTAAAATGAAAATGGGCTGCACAAAAAGTGCTCCTTAACACCCAAATGATCTTTTTATTAATTAAATTTGTATTTATTCATGCTAGAGAGTTAAAGCAAAATAGCAATCTGTTTTAGCTACTTTAATAATTTGCTATCCAGAAATTCTTGGAATAAGCTGTTTTAGAGAACGATTAAAACAGTTTAATTGAATATATATAGCTCAATGAACATGATTAAGCTGCAGCAGTAAAATCCATCCTTCCTGTTCCGTTGTGCAAATGGTACCAGAGTACCAGTGTTTTGCTCTGCTGGATAGGTAGCTGACTGAGCCTAGCATCTGTGTGAACAGAAGGGGGTGGTATTACCTCAGCTTGTGCAAGGATCTGCACTTCTTAAGAACAGAACAAAAAAATTACCCCTAACATCATTAGCTCCACTGAGAGAAGAATAAAATAACTAGGAAAAGAAATGAACTGATATTATCTACATTTAATGAGACTTCTAAAATATTTTATTGCTGTTTGACATGGCTTTTTTCCCCCTACTCAGCATTAGGGAGTTAGCTGATTTACAAAAGACACATGAAGTGCACAGAGATATTTAGAATACAGTTCTGCAGCATCACTACATTCTGCAGCATCACTAAATTCTGCAGCATCACTACACAATGACCCATTTTTCATGCCATGTTATTCTTGAAAAATCTGTTCTATAGCCACTAGTGGCACATAATTTGGGATTCAGAAGGCCACCTCTTTGTGCCCAGCTTGTTCGAGTCAGGTGGGAAGTGAGAGAACATGAGGCAATATTCCATAACTGTGGAAGAGAACTACAGGTGGGTACCCAGTGGAGATGTCCACAGTAACATCAAGTCACACCCCTGTTCCAAGGAAAAACCCACTGGAGGAAGGTTTTGATGAGCTAGTGGTAGCAAGGGGAGCCATGCTGTGAAAAAAGCTCAGAAAGCTTTGCTTGTATTTTTCTGTCTCCTGCACTGTTGATATTTTTGATTCACAAGAATGTCAAGCTTTTAAAAGGTTGTATTGCTTTTCAAAGGTGAAGCTAATTGTTCCTAACATCATGCAAAGTGGTCTGAGGAGAAAAGAGAGTTCTGAAAATACGCATTTATGACTCTTCGAAACTGTGATAACCACTTGGAGACTTGGCAGTGTATCATCACTTCTTCTTGTTAGTGCTCATAATTGCAGAGAGATTAATTAGTTGAGTTTTACTAAAATATTTCGAAGATGCAAAATTCCAGCTACTGTAAGTACAACAGAAAATCTTATATACTGTCTACTTATGTTGAGAACAGTCTACATAGGGGATTATGTATGTAGAGTAAAATACTGCAAACTGCAGAAAGCGTAGTAGCAGCGTGAGATCATGGGGTAGGAAGGAAAACATACAATCCATAATGTATTTATCTGTAGACATCTTCTATGCAAACATGGCTTTCAGAGACACCAGTACAATAAGTTTGTTGAATTTGCTTGTTTCCACTAGCATCCAAGAAGTCCTACATGCTGCCTGGAGGAAAGTCCATAGTCACTACTCAGAAGAAAGTAATCTTAAAGTACTTGGTTTGCAAGCCCATCTAGTCTCATTTTGCTCATCAGAAAAATCTTAGGTTTGCTTGATGTTGCAAGTTAACATAGCAAAATGTTACTGAGTTACCCAAATCACAGTACTGAATCCACTTCAATTTCTTATATTCCCGATTTAGCAGTGAAATTAAGCATGGGCTTAATTTTAAGCACATGTGTAAACCCGTTGAAGTTGGTACAATTTATGCACATATTTAAGTGCTTTGCTGAATTGGGGCCAGTAAAGAAATATGACTAATCTCATTAATAAAGGAAACAGGAGTTAGTCCAAGTTACTTAATCACAGTCTGTTTGTGGGGAAAGAACTGTGCTTTTTACATCTTCACTGTCTTACACTTTAAAAAGTAAATACAAGCCAGAAAGGGAAATTCAGCTTTCTATAACATGATGAGACTATAATTCGTACAGTAACACCTTTGTGATTGTTCTCTTGCTTTGAGCTACTGACATTTCCCACCCCCCAGTAAGTCTGTGCTCAGCTTGGCAATCCCTTTTAACTGTGTTCTCTTTCTGCTTTCTCCCTCCTCTCTGCCCCACCAAATCTGTTCTATTTTGAGTTTGGCAAAATTATACAAATAAGTGCTGAATAACCAATACAAAGGAAAATTGTAATTTGAGAGATTTAGGGCCAAGTTTACTGATGTAAATCTCACAGCTCCACAGCAGTGATTGAAGCAACATGATTTGAATGCTGGCTGAGGTTTTAGACCTCAGGGTTGGGTTTTTTTTTTCCCTCCTCGCAGAATGTCTAGAGAATTAAAGCAATTTTCTTAGATTTGCTATTAGAAACTGTTCAGCTACTCAGTTTGTGTTTTTTCCCCTGTGGATTTCAAAAGGCATACAAAATCTTGATACGTCCTACCTAATCTGCAGGTGAATAGTTGTGATTTGGCCCTATAAATCAGGTAATACATTTTTTTATGAGTGTGGATGCACTTCTCAAAAAGAAATTATCATGTGGAAACTCATAAAAATGATTTCTTCAGACTCCGATTCAGAAGTTCCATTCTGTGGACATTTTCATCTATTAATGTTAAAAGACTGCAGAAAGCAAATACAGTGAACATGATGTTAACTAATAAATAGCTTTTTTTTTTTTTTAGGGGAAACCTAGTCTATATATAATAAAAAACCAGAAGTTCAAATCACACAGTTCACATATTGTAATTCACTACACACACAAAAAAAGAAGTCAATTATAAGATGCATGTTAAGTGTACAAAAATCCCTTCAAAACTGAATGAGATAAGGAAAAGAAAGAAAGCATAGAAAACTGAGGACATTGCCAAGGAATACAAAGCAAAGACAATAAGGGGGAAACCTCAGCTAGAAGAAAATAATAATTTTAATGAAAAGACAGAAACAACATGTATAACAGATAAAAGCAAGTTTCCTCTTAACCTCTTCAACTTGATCTAGTCTATAAATTTTGTGCGTCCTAAAGTTTACCAAAGAGGTTTATAGGAGTTGAAATTCAAAGCTGCCTATTTTCACTTTCAGAATGGATTGTTTTCCTACAATGTGAAAAAGGCAAAATTTAATTCTATACTAGTTTCCAAATTATGTTCCATTGCTCTTACAAGCCTCGCTAAGGATGGAAGACTGTGTTTGATTACTGCTTTTTAGCGTAACCCTCCATGGTTGTTTATATCCTGTAGGTAAAAGACAGATAATTAATACAATAAACTACCAGAGTGATATTTTTTCCATCTGTGGAGTTAAGTAAATATCTCACTTATGTTGGGACGCTAGCTGCCCATTTTATTTTTTTTTCTGCCTGGGGTTGATGTTATACAGTGGGATGCTAGGAATGTAACTGAACATACTTTCTGCAGATTTTACATTTACTAGCCCTTAGAGGAGTTCTGGAGAATGAAGCATGAGGTTATTAAGCAGGACCAACACAGCGAGTCTTTAGTAAACACCTGTTTCTCTAGTGTTGTTTACGCGTGTGAATCTGCCTGAATTAATTGTAGTGCTGCTCATGGCACAAAAATTAACCGGCTGCTAGCATTTCTGTTGCAAGCATCCCATTTCAGAAATCTATAAATTAGGTGTAAAATTTTCTCTGAACTGAAATGCTCAGAATTAGTTATTCAAAACATTGCCCTGCTTAAAAAGAAATGGGCTTAAGCTATGAGTTCCAGCTGATACTCAAGAAGTTGTAACTCTTTGAAGTGTATTCAAATTGAGGGATAATTTACACTTTTTGTGCACTTTATTTATCTTCCCACAGCTCTCCACTAAAGTAAGTGGAGACAGAATAACCTGCAAATCGATATGCAGAAATTAAATATGTGAAGAGTAACAAAGGAACAACTTGTAGTCTGGGCGTGCAGCCTCCAAAGACAGAAACCTGTAACTGGTGATGAATGGTCTGAATCAATTTTAACATCTGGTCATTTCACTGATCATCTTAAAATTTAAGACTGGGGATATTCCCATTGATGTAACTGTACAGCAGAAGAGAGAGAGCTGCTAACAGGAAAGTCCTAAAGAAATACCTCTTGTCAGTTCTTAGGTAGCTGCCTGTCTTGTGATATGCCCTTTAGAGAAGTGAAGTTTTATAGACAAGGAGATGGGCAGAATTTCTTACCTACAGGTATGACAACAGTGCATACAAGGATTGGCTAGGTCAAAATAATTTATCAGAGTGTGACTCGCGTAGGGACCCTCTAGTACTCAGTCTCGGAGAACAGAAAAAAAGATTAGGAAACAGTGTGGCAAAAGCATAAGCCCTGGCTCTAGATAGTATTGCAACATAAATTGTAAAGCCTGTGAAGTTTTTCTTAAATAAAGATTACTGGCTTAAAAACCACTATAATTCCCTGTTAGTCAGCTGGTTAGATGTAAGAGCCATCTGATGAGTATTTATTTGAGTTACAGATAGACTAAACGATCACAACAACTTGTTTGTCTGGGAAAGCTTTCATCTCCCTGTTTTCACTCATGTCCAGATAGTAACCAAATAGTAACTGTTAACAGAAGTTGAATTCATAACCTTCTACAGCAACCACCAAAGGAAGGGATATGTGGAAACCATTTGTATCCTAAGTGAAAGTACAGCTTGAGCTGAGAAAACAAGGGTAGATTGATTCAGCACGCTCCACCGTAAATTCATCTAATTGCCACCTAAAACTAGATGCACCGGGGGCACTGTGAGGATCCAGTTCACAAACGAGGACAAGTGAATCATAGTAGGATGTAACTTGGAAGTTGTGAGATTGATTCCCAAAGATAAGATGGAGGGAAGAAAAAAATTTTTACATCTGACTTCTCTGAAATTTCTGAACTATTAGTGTATCAAGAGAAAGATTTAATTAGGTCTCATCAACTTTGTTCCAATCATAGCTTAAAGAAAGAGGGGAAAGAAAGAGAAGGGTTGCATTCATTTTATAAAAGATATCGGGAATGTCTGTAATAGCTCATATTAGCTGTTGAACTGAGTCCTGAGATGTGGATTAGTTTAAATACTCTTATGAAAGCTCAGGAAGACAAGTTGCCCCTTAAAACAATGTGCTGTATTCTCAGTTGGTGATATAGGAGCCTTTGATAGTCACTTAGCCTTCGATACTCACTTAGCCTTCCCTTTTCTCTTGGCATAAATGATTACAGAGATTAAATGGGAGCTCATGGCTTCTGTTTTCAAACTACTAATACATCTATGAGTGATTTTGTTTTATGCAGCCTGTATAGCGCAGATTGATGGTACAGTATGGTTGGAATTGGCCTTGATGAAAGCAATAAAATAGTATTTTTTTCAGCAAAATGTTAACATGGGCTCTTGTTTCCTCTCAGTCTTCCTAACTTGGCACATGGGCCCCTCAGATGCAAAACCAGTCATGCAGTCTGCAGATTTGAAAACTATGCTACTGGCTCAGTTTCACTCTCTCTTTAAACAAATAACTCTATGAACAGCTGAAAGTTTGGAAGGCCACTTCCCCATGGCTCTCTCCGATGACTGATGGTCTGGTGTCTAATCTGAGTTTTGAATTGAAGCTGCAGGCTCTCCCTCAGCAGGGACTGATTGGTGTCTTTTTTCTTCTTCTAACCAGCTATCCATTTTTGTGAAAGTGGTATTGCTGCCTTTGTCATAATTGACTGAAATTGGCAAATACCTTCCAACATTCATGCATTTGCATACACAGTTTTATTGAACTCATTTACTACAACTGTCATTTTTTAACACAATGATTCCGGCAACTGAATAGCTCTGTTCCAAACCTCCTAAAGACAAGAAATGAATTTAAGTCACAAATAATGGGAAAGAAAAGAGGGAATTAGTGTAATAAGATATAACAAGAGAAGTAGGAGCAGATTAGTGCCTCCTGTTTGTTCTTTTAAATGCATTTACTATTATTTTTCTTTAATATTTGAGGAAAGGAGGAGAATGGCAAAGGACTATGCAATGGGATTTTGCATGTAGTGATTGTGCTCCTCTGTCAGCTGAAAAAAAATACATGTTTCTCCTTTTCCCAGGGAGCAAAAAGGGGAAAATTTGCAGAATTCAGGTTGATTCCTCACACACTTCCCTGATGATTTTTTTCTGGAGGGACAGATTCTTCAGAGGCATGTCAGAGTCCTCTATCAATATGGGTAGATTAGGTATTGAAAGTGTTTATTTTACCAAGATTTTGACCAAATATTGGTTATATTCTTATCCTCTGGAAATTCTTATAGCCCAGGAGATCAGTGCCTAGGCAGAAATTTCATCCTATTATTTTAATCTTAGCTAGCAAATATAAACAACAAAAGTACCACAAACCCTAGTGCTTCCAGACCAGCAGAACTACAGGAGTCAAGTATTGCACATGGAATGAGTATGAAAAAATGACATTAAATTTGGCATGAGCTATACATGAGTTTTCACAAGCAAAAGGTACATGCAGACTACTATCAAAAAATGGACTTGAATGACATTTATTAGACAATTGCAGGGTATTCTGGTATAGTATACACCAACTATCCTTAATTTCCTTTTATCTTAAATAGAATGCAGAGTTTTTGTTTTATAGGGCATTGATATAGTACAATGAAGTTAGTTCTTGTATGTGAACAGCCTGGGAATGTAAATATTTGTCACTGTTGATGACCCTCAGACCACAATATAAACTCCAACAATCAGTGGAAAATTATTCACTTAAGTGGTCTCCCCAATTGCTCATAGATCGAAATAAGTCATAAGCTGGCCTTCAGCTGGAATCTTCACTGAAAACTGGTCAAGTCCTTTTATGCCTTTATAAGACCAAAATCTTACTACTGCAAAAAAACGAAACAAGTGTGCATATATAGGTTAACATGGCACAAAATAATCTACCTTGTTTAAAAAACAGCACTAAATCCCTTCCTGTGCATTTACCTGTGCAGTAGGCTATCACTCAGCTGAACTCATAACAACTAAGCACTGTTGAAGAACACATTTCTTTACTAGTCCAATAGTAATCTTATTTTTTTCAACAAGCTAATGAAGCACATGTTGCCTGAGTTAACATCCTCATACGAATACTTTTTTTATTTAATCACCATAGCAGCAAGAGGCTATATTATTGCTGAAGTTGTTTTTTCACAGCCTTGTTTGAAAGCCGTTGCACTTGTTAGTGAAGAAGAGACTTGAGGTCTATTCTCCTTCCATGTCCAGTGTGACTGTTGAATATGTCTGGGAGTATGATAGAACTGATTTTCCATCAACGTGCTTATAAGAAAAGTGTCTTTGCATAAATCTGCAAATGACGTTGTATGTGTGTGCTGGTTTTGGCTGGGGTAGAGTTAATTTTCTTCATAGTAGCTAGTATGGGGCTATGTTTTGGATTTGTGCTGGAAACAGTGTTGATAACACAGAGATGTTTTCGTTATTGCTGAGCTGTACTTACAAGGAGCCAAGGCCTTTTCTGTTCCTCACTCCACCCCACCAGCGAGGAGGCTGGGAGTGCACAAGGAGTTGGGAGGGGACACAGCTGGGACAGCGGACCCCAGCTGGCCAGAGGGATACCCCATACCATGGGATGTCATGCTCATAAAGCTGGGGGAAGAAGAAGGAAGGGGGAACATTCAGAGTGATGGAGTTACGTGTGAGGGAGACCGGCTGTCCTGGAGGTGGCTGAACACTTGCCTGTCCATGAGAAGAGGTGAATGAATTCCTTGTTTTGCTTTGCTTGCATGCGCAGCTTTTACTTTACCTATCAAACTGTCTTTACCTCAACCCCCAAGTTTTCTCTTTTACCCTTCCAATTCTCTCCTCCATCCCACCGGGGTGAGTGAGCGAGCGGCTGGGTGGGGCTTGGTTGCCAGCTGGGGTTAAACCCCAACAAGGTGACAGTTACGCTTTTGCTCTCTAATCTCAGACTGAGTTTCAGACTGAAGCTCAAGAAAATCAGGGCCATGGAGTATTACAGCAAAGCTGTTACCTTCCATGGTGTGTAGGAGTTTTAGGGAAGTAATGGCCATATGGTCATTATTTGGCCAAACATTGTACAGCAATGGAAGTGAAGCAATGTTTGTTCTGATCCGGGAAGTATCCATTGACAAACTGCAGACAGGACAGATAGTAAGTCAGAAACTATCAACACAAATGAAAGGAAATCATAGAAGGAGGAAGAAGCTAATATTTCATCTTCAAAAAGTGATAAACATTCCCACGTGAAAAAGACATTTATTCAGCTGATGAATAATTAGGATATTCAAAACAATGATGTTTTCTTAGGCAGTTAAGATCACTGGCAACAGTTGCATTAGGCTGACTTCCCATTTAAATCACAGTCCTGAGGAGAGGTCCAATAAATTATTTTCTGCCAACCCACGTAACACATCTGTTAGGAGTATGAAAGAGGACAAAACGCATGATGGCAAGAGTATGGACATTTTTAAGTCTTTTCTAACTTTTTCAGCTATTGGAACTTATTTAATTAACACATCTGGAACATAAGAAATCAGAGTGTGACTAGCACTGAGAGGGAGTGCAAGCTGGTGTACTCTGGCCACTATTATTCCTTGCTTCCAAAAGCATCTGACACAGACATCCGTTTCAGACTGAATACCTACAACGCTTTTCTTCTCTCCAAGATAAATATCTATTTATTCTTATATTTGTATAGCATAAATATATTCATATTATGTTTATATTTATGCTAATAAAATGCCTGGATTTGGAAGAAGAATTCAAAACAACATCATTGGACAGAACTTGTGGTATAAGGAAAGACCACAGCTATTAATGCAAATATAATTATTCAGGGATCTTAAATGCCCTGGGGTTGACTCTGAGCAATTTAAACATAATGCCATACTCCAGTGAATTCCAGCCGCTTGTCGATCTGCTGGCTTGTCCCACTTCAACCACAGATCAGGAATGGAAAGGTCTCGTAGAAAGAGGAATATGTTCAACCATTTCCAAGAACCTTGTCCTTTCTTCAACTGGTTGTGGTGAGAATAGTGGGGAGTGAAGAGGAAGGGCAAAGGATTTCTGCATCCACACTGGCATTTTAGAAAGTGAAGCAAATTGCAGTGCACAGTGAAGAAGGCTGGAGGTAAATGTGAAGTACTTGCCTGAAGCCGTGGAACGTGACCAAGCATCCGGGAGTAGCAATGGCTGAAAGGCAGGGAGGCACGTGTTGACTTATTTTACTGAACCAGGGAAGGAAAATTCTCTTTGCTAAAGAACATCTCAAGAAAATTTTTTTGTCTTTATTTTTTTCAATGAGAAAATCTTGTATTTGT
Organism: Sagittarius serpentarius; assembly: GCA_034782735.1. Classification (NCBI taxonomy): domain Eukaryota; kingdom Metazoa; phylum Chordata; class Aves; order Accipitriformes; family Sagittariidae; genus Sagittarius; species Sagittarius serpentarius. The sequence continues at coordinate 65,307,827 of JAVKLA010000074.1, forward strand.
CCTGGGCAGAGAATCTGTATGTTAGGAAAAGCAAAATCTGTTAACAAGTCTAGGTTATTCTTTGTTATCTCTACAGCCCTTCAGAGTAAGACTAACAGATGTTTAAACAAGAGCTTATTGTTTAATTTTTTCACTGTCTTTAGACTGGTCTGAATGTGTCAGAAATATGAACCACCTTTCATTCTGCTTTAATTGTTAATTTTGGTAACCATGATGAGAAGTGTAAAAAGGGATCACCCTTTCATTCAGAGAAGCCCAGCAGTTAAGAGGTTAATCTGTTAAATCTGTTAATACTGCCCATATACATAATCAGTTGTGGAAAAGAACAGTGTTGCAATTCCATTTTATGAAATCAAAATCATGACTAAGGTGACCTGAATAATCCTTGAGAATAACAGCTTTAAAGAGAGAGATGTGTTTGTAATAAAATGCCCATTATTTGCTTCCACCCATTGGGTAACCTGCTTTTACCCTCTGACCCACCATCCTGCCATGCTGAAACGTCTGTGAGAGGTAGTGCTTCTGGAAATGACACATCAGAGCCAGTGAATCGCCTGCCCGGTGCTGTAGTGTCATTTCTGGATCCCTGTTCTTGAAGCAGCAGTGTTCCCAGGAGCAGCGATCCACAGGCCTGCAGCACAGCCCTGGGTGGGAGAGGCAGCTGATGGCAGGGATGGGGGGAAGCTCCTATCCTATGCCTGTAGCTTAACAGGAAAATTCACAGGTGCCAAGGGATTTACCTGTTTAAAGAGACAATTATTAGCCTCCTCTTAGACAAGATAGTTGGGCACACTGTAACTTTGCATCTGCCTGGAGTCTGTGTATATTCCTTGAGCATGGCCTCTGCCTGAAGGATGATGTTCGTTCTTCTCAGGCGTTTCTCTAACACTTGGTTCCTTCATATGTATTCAGTCCAGTGTTTCACGGTTCCTGGCCATCCAAGCACCATTTTTGTTGATACTGCTCTTAGATCTGAATCTGAAGAAAGTGAAGCTTCTGTGATCATGATGTGTGCCTATGTTTCTTTCCTCATTTTTCAACCATGAGTGACTTTGACAGTTGAATAAGGATTTTAAAAATAAAAAAGCTCATGCAAGATGCCCTATACAAGCGAGCAGGCAGAGGAGAAACAGCATAATACCTACATGGTTGGAAAACCCATCTTGTCAACTCCTGATTATGGACATAAAAGAAGCTACATGCAAAAGGGGCCTTCTGAATACCCTAATTAGGGGAAAAGCCTTAATCAGAGCCTTCAATCAGTCACAAGAGACAAATCTTAAAAAATGAGGCATTATTAGTTCTGGTTCATGGAACTATTTGTTTAACATAGCTGATGGTGGTAAAACTCATTGCTTACACAGGGAAGAGCATAGATTTAGCCAGACTTGAGCTCTGTGGAAAGCTTCCTGTTTTCCTCTGTGCCCATAAGGGTTGTTCACTTCCATGATTCACAGGGATGAATGAATCACATGATCCACCCAATTTAATTTACTACAATCATTTGATCTCACAAAGTAATTTAAACTCTTTACTACTGAGAAGCATCACTTGCAATTTCGGATTTCAAGGAAATATTTGGGATTGGTTTTGGATGCACATTAAATTTTCCATCATAAATTAAAATTTTGGAAGTGTAATTCAAGTTGATGTGTTAACCCCTGATGTCTCCTACAGGCTTGGGACTTACTCTGTAGAGAACCTGCCACTGTATTATATGTAAGAACCCTGCAACACAGACAGGATCTTACTGGGATTTTTCAAAAAAGGCGATGTGCTTGAGTCCCTTTGTGAGAGTGTTTTGAAGACAAAAATTGTGACAAGATCTAAGAGAGGTAAACAGCCTTTAAAAGTAATTGCATTCTATCCCATGTCTTAAGAAAA
>JAVKLA010000074.1:65323115-65334709 GCA_034782735.1 Sagittarius serpentarius
GGATTGGTTATAAATAAGAAAGGGAAAATGCAAATTAAAAAAAAATTGATTGTATATTAAATTTTCAAAATTAATTTCTACTCAACTGTTCACTTCAAAGTTTCCTTCAATTTTATCTATTAAAAAAAGTCTAAAAATACTTAAGTGAAAATGGAATATTTATTTCCAGTCAAAAGGGACTGACACGTCTGGCAAGAACTTAGAGGAAGCCAGTTTTATACATTATTAGTTTCTCTGACTTTAGTGGACTACACATCCAAGCATATGGCTAAGTTTTTGTCTGCTCACAGCCTAATTGATAACTTGTAGAAGGACTACAGACGGACTTGCCCACTGTGTTTAATTTGTGTAGATTTGGTTTCTCATTTATTCTTTTCACATGCATTAAATGTCTTCCAAAGGATTTATTTTACATCTGCCACTCTGTTAGCCCTCAGTCAGTGGTTTTCCTCCTACTGCAGATGAAACCTCAGAAGAGCAGCTCTGAAAGGGAGTGCTGTTTTTGCAGAGAAAAAAGAGACAGGTGACAACAAAACTATCACACATGAAAACGTCTCTTTATCATTCTAATCAAACCTGATTTTCATTTTTGAAAGTGTAACCCTAACACTCCGCCTGGGAATACCTGGTCTTCAAAGCTGAACCTGGCCCAGCAGCATGTACAGTAGGCTTGTCTGAACTCCACGGGACAGATCTTTGGCTGACATAAATAAGGATTGCTGCATCTGAATGCAGTGGAGCTACGCTGATTTACATCAGCTCAGGGACTAGTTCTGTGCGTTGATTTACCGCAACCAATTTGAACCCATTAGACTTACGCCAGTATAAACCTGAAGAAACCCAGTGGTGAATCAAGCCCAAAAAGAAAGAAATCTTTAGATAATTACTTAACGACTGTGGAAATATTGGCTAGCTCTCATAGGACTTCATTACCACATCTGATAAGAATGCTGATTTATGGAGATCAGTAAACAAATCCCAGCAGAAAGGGTGTCACAGAAAAAACAGGGAAACATACCCAGTATACGAACAGACCATCTCAAGGACTGTATTTGCTTGCATTGACCCAGGCTAAGATTTAATGGAAGATGTTTCTAACTAACGCTTTGGATTTAAAGGCAGCTGAAAGGAGCAACACAAAGCCCCTGTGGCCTGTTGATATAAAGGGCTAGGGGCAAGGAGGATCCTAGTGCTCTTGGTTCATTCAATGACTCATCATGCAACACTGGGCTCGTCATTTGACCCTTTCTTGCCTCAGTGAACTCAACTGGAGATTAGGGTGAAAAATGTAGGTTCCTATTGGAAAACAGATGATTTATAACAGAGCTTCCTTGAGTAAATACATTACAAAGAAGTGGTAAATCCATAAATTTTACATGCACAATCATAAACAATGGACTTGATGTCTGTAACAGCCCCAATTTCTGCTTCCTTCTGCAGGTTACTTGCTTGTCTTACTACATTATCCTCACCGTAAAACCATGCACATTCATAACTGCTCAGCAAATGAGGGTAACTTGGTTACTTTCTAAATTTGCGGTCTGGTAAGAGATGCAAGAGTAAAAACAGATTCCCACTACTCCCATAAATCAGTGAAGGCAATGATGCCAGTTATATCTACTCCGATACCAAAAGTAAGTTTTAAAAAAATTGTTTTGGACAGCTGTCTGGACCAAGCAATTGCAATTGCTGGTGGTGTGTGCACATGTGTGTGTTGGAGATGTAGAGCAAAACCTGTTCACAATCTGTTTTGCAAGCATTAGTACCTTTTGTATTTTCCCAAGTGAGCATGTGGCCCACAAACTGTCTTGTACTGAAGGTCGTTTTATTCGTTAATGAATTGTATGCTCCTCATCTTGAATTGCCTTCAAGGTTAAAAAAAAAAAGCACTTCATTTCAAATCCCTGTGAAGATCAAAATTAAACATTAGGAAAAAGAAATTGATTAAAAGTCTGAACAGCCTTTGTTGTCTTAATTTTACATTTTAGTGATTTGGACAGCTCTCCTCACTACTGTTTTTCCCAAGAAAATGGTCATGAAAGGTTTGACTATGACCAATAAAAGTGTTCTGCCAGTGTATCAGATAAAAGATCTATAGATTACTTTGACAGACTGGCCATATACAGGGCTAATGGTACAAGAAATGTGAAATGATGGAAGGGTTATGAAATACAGTAAAAAGCCTACATCCCATAAGAATTAGGATTCTTTCAAAGTTCAGATGTTGGCCAATTAAATCCACTGTTTAAATGCTGAGACACAAAGCCACAAAGATCCCAGTGCTATCTCATCAGAAGAAGGGTTTTTTTCATCCCTGCTGGCAGCTTGTAGATGCAAAAGGTCTTGATATAGAGAAGGGTGCAAGTATAGCAGCAGCTAAGGAGTCTCAATCAGATAAACTGACATCTGTGACAGATAGCTCTCTTACACAGGAGCCACTAAGCCTTGCTTGCCTTTCTCACGGGAACGATCCACCACTATTACAGTATCTCTAATGCAGCTACTAACTTGCAGTTTTAGACTCATTCACAGTTTGAAACAAGATCACATTTACAGTGAAAAGCCAAAGTCTTAAGTAGCACAGAAACTCAGTTCAGTTTTCCTTATCACTTCTCTTCTATAGCTTTAATCAGGTGTTTTATTTATTAGGGGTTCAAAAATAGTCTCAGTGAATGGCCATTCATTTCTCCCGTCCCCATCCATTTTGCTACTGTTTATGCTACAGAAATGTGTCTGCAACACGTCATCAAACAGAAGTTTAAAAAAAGATTTTTTTTTTTAGTTAAAATTAGTTGTTCTTTCATGTTGTAAATAACACTGCTTGCACAAATATTGAAATGAAAAGTACTTAAAATTAAGCTTTGCATGCGTTAAAATGTATTTATACTACAATAAGAAAGGATCAAAAATGTTTTCCTAACATGTTTTCCATAGAATATTAAATCACTAGATATTCGTCTCAGTTCTGAACAGAAAAAAAGAAATGAAAAAGTAATTTCAGAAAAATGTCACTTTATTTTGGGGGATTAGGCGGATGTAATAAAGGCACCTGGAAAATTCTTGGAAAGGTACACTTCTTGTAGAAAGGATTCAGGGATTTTTATATGAAATAGGCAAACTTCAGGAAAAGAAAGAAAAAAATTGCATACTGAACCAAGGAAGAAGATGCATATACTAATGACAGGAGACAAATACGCAATCTGCAGTGTCAGAGTAAAAGAATGTCTTTATTTCTTTCTGGAAAATCACTCCAAGCAGAAAGTGATACAAAAGTGCAAAAAGCATCCAGGAACGGATTCTTTCAGCAAGTGAATACCAAAGTGAAATTTAAATCAGGTTCCTAAAAGAAAATACATAATGTCACATTACGAATACAAACTAATATAGAGGAGGAAGAGATACTAATTTTGAAGATGAGTTTCCTCTTGACTCCATTTTAACTAATCTGTGCTTGGATTCTGGTTCTCTTTGTCTTCAGATATATTAATTTTTTTTTCTTAATTAAAATAACTTTATTTCATAACTGAAACAAATGAGCTGTATCTACTCTAAATGTGGCCCTGTATGTCTCAAATCTAAGTGATATACCTCTCACATATTGTGCATGTTCCTGTGTTTTTATCAGGGTTACTTTCTGTGAATTTTGAGTACTAGTGAAGCAAAACTTGTCATGTCTTTTAATTTAAAGTTCGCATTTAACTGTAAAGAACCTGGAAAAGGGAATGTTCTGATATAAACAAGTATCACCAAAAGCATCAACAGTAGTACAGATTATGAAAAGTATTTACGCTTTTCTGAAATAAGAATGGCACTAAATACTAGTTGCAAGGTTAAAAATGTCTGATCTTCACATAAAGATCTCTTTATTAACAAAATCTAGATTTGTTTTTATTCCCTGGAGCTCTTACAAATGCACAAGACACAGTCTCAATACCTTCAGGAGCTGCTGCAAAACAGATTATTGATATTCTGGTCCACAGCTCTCTTGGAGGATATTGAGTATCAGCTACTTCAAAGATTGGCGCCAACCTTCCTCTTCTATGCACCACAAACTAGAATTAATTGCAAATCAATCGAACAAACTACAACTGATCAGTAAACCAATTAGTAATTTTAGATGTTCATCCTGTCTTCATTTACTAAGGGGAAAGATATGGGCTGAAGGAAAGTGATTTCTGGTTAACATTTAGGATTTTTTTTCACCCTGGTAACAAGGATGCCCTTGTAAAAACTTTTCAAGCAGGGACATATCCAAACTAGGCAATTCCAGCAGTTCCATTACATTCTTCTCATGGTTCTTTTTATTTCTCATGATTCTTTTTCTTGCCTTTGGATAATAGGCAAAAGATCATCTTCCTCTTGCCGTTCTGGTTGCTCTGTTTTTTTCATTAATCTGTGACTGATAAACAAAGGAACAGTACAAATTGCATGTACATGATCTCCACTGCACGTGAAATTTCCCCTTAGTTGCACAGAAGTGTGGCCACAATGAATGCAGGGGGGAAATCCTATTAAATACTGGCTGTTAGTCTTGATTCACCCAAGGACATTGGGAAATGTCTTGTACTGTATCGACCTTCGTATTGTACATCTTCCTTGTGCCAAGGAAATGTTCTCTACAAAAATAATCAAAAGGAGCCCATCATTGCAGCTCTTACAGGCCACACTCTTCATCCTCCGGTGAAACTCCGTGCAGTCCTGAAGGCTGAACTTCCTAGTTTTCTGTGACATATTTACCCAAATATCTGTTCAGCGGAAGTTCTGCCAAGAGCGTTTCAGAGTGCTTTCTGCTCCTGCTTATTCAACTCTGGGCTGTATATGGGGCTGATTTGTGTGTGCAAGAAGAAATCAAGAGAAATTTAAAGAGAAAACATATACAAAGTTCTGTGAATTTGCAGCAGCAGCTAGCATTTGGCTTCTGCAAGTGTACAAAGTGAATGTGACACACTTAAAAAAATACATGGATACTCTGTAGACACAACAGCCACATGATTTATTTTACAGAAAACATGAAAGAATCCCTAATTCAATACATTTATTTGACCAGATCTGAGGTAAGATGGCAGGAAGAAACCGCAGGTTTTTTTAATGTATGTTAATATATTACCTTGTAAAGGGTGTGATGATAATAATGATAACTGGGAAGGGTCAGACTTTTAGATGCATTTTGTTATGGAATTAAAACAGTAATAGAGGTAGCTATAGAGATTCTCTAGATGACTTAAAATCTAAGGGGACAGCAGTGTTCCAGCTGCCTGTGCTAAGGTAGTTATGAAACATGCAGGGAGTTTAGTCTTGAGGCTTTCTTCTGATGACACTGGAGCAAGCTTTTGCATCCAAATTTTCCATCTTTGAAGTGTACCCTACTCATGAGTTCACCACTGTTTCAGAATCTACTCAGAGCATTCAGAGTGCAAATACTTCCTTCCATGTCTCTTAACTACTATCCTGACTCTCACTGGATTACTTCATTGCTGTTTCTAAAAGGGGAGGGATCTGCGACCACCTCTGAAGAACTCATACCTATACTCTAAAAAGGCAGCTTTTGTTTTTCATTTTCTGCTCCAAACTGTGAATGAAGGAGAAAAAGAGATTGAAACCTGTATCTTCCATGTTCTAGATAAGCATCCTGGATCCTCTGAGTTTCAGCTGAATTTATTAAAAATTTTGTGTTGCTTAAAAGTGGATTTTTCTAAAATGAATTTTTTTTTTAAGTGTCTACATGTCACTTCAGTATAAGTACTCCACGGTTTTAACAAAGTAACAATGCATGTTGCATCTGCACTGAATCTTTCTAGTTATACCAAAGTAGGTCATTCCACCGAACGTCAATTGAATGTATTATTTGTGGTCAAAACACAGCAGATTTTATTTCATTTAGCAGTATGTCTCGGGAAGAAATACAGTTACATGAAAAAAATCAAGTGCTTTAATTGAAGAATCCAAAGGAAAAAAAAAAATCTCAAACCATATACATTTCAAGGTCTCAAAAATAAATTCCTGGAACATCAAAATGCATATACAAGATTCTTGAAGGTATCACAAAAAATTCGAAGGCACTTGTTTTGCAGCAATTAGGCACCCAGAAATTAGATATCTAGTATTGTCTCTTAATACTAGATTACTCAGTAGGCTTTGTTAGAAATATTTTTTTTAACATACAATTATTTTCTGCATAGGTTGTTTTGTTATTAAATTCCAGTTCTGTTTGATAAAACAAAGAAACTGTATCTAGAAAAAAAAAAAGTTTTAACACACATTCTGGGCTCATAACAGTATAAATACTATCTAATAAAAAAGAAAAGATGCACATATTTTTACCAGGGAAACAGTGTCTTTTGTGTAAGACTCTCTATTACATAAAAAGTTGAAAACTGAACTCCAAAAGCCTGACTGATTGTGACAGCAGCACCTTTCATCAGGTGATTGAAATTAACATTTTCTTTCAGTTGTTCTAATTAAGACCAATGGGAGTTCTGGAATTCACCAAAGGTGTCTCAAATTACTCTCTTGTTTAGGTGTTGGTGATATCAGCTTCTACTTTACTCAACAAACAGTTCAATCTATCTTGCCAACAACTCCTTTCTTAGGGTGGTCTTTCAAGAAGTACTTGTATTGATACTTTCTGCGAGTGCTTCTTAATAGAGAGCACTGCAATTAGTGATGAAAAGGAAATAATTTCTGGTGAAAGATTAATACATAGTGGGAGCAACTCTGACAATGTGAGCACAGAAATGTTGTCACTGAACAAACAGTGACTAAGGACTCCCAGACATCACTGTTCGCCTTTAGTAATGACTACACTTTTCCACCAAGAAAGGGCCAGATCTGAAACTTACCCAATGTAGGGATGCCACCACTTTCAGTGTTGGGTCCTACAGAAGAAATTTGTCGTTTGTAAGTTGGATGCCTGTGGTCAGAGACCAGAATGCATTAAAATGGAGCCCACAGCTGGTGTGAGGAGCATCCTCGCTGCAGTTACAGAAATCCCACACAAGGCAGATGTCTGGATCTCCACGCACTCCGGAGCCTGGCAGTGCCATTTGTTTAGCACAGAAGTACCCTGCCCTTCCTGAGGACACTTATTTAAAAGAGCTGCCTTTCAAACATGGTCAAATGAGGAGACCCCACTCTTTTGTTTCATAGTATGGCAGACAGGGCATGCACCCAAGGATGGTGGACATGGGCTTAGTTCCTAGAGCATCCTGGGATTTCCTGAATACCTTTGACTGTATTTAAACTCATATCTGTCATGAAAATGCTGTAATCACCAGGCTGGTTGCAGCACACCAAGCGATGTTTGCTGACTATCCGTACATACCTGTAGAAGTACTGAGGAATATTTGCATATGGCTAAATGGCTCTGTACTGTGAACCCCAGTGCATCCTGCAGATCTGGTCCATTGACTCTCCAGGTCAGGAACATGGATGTATTTTGGTGTGAGCTGTTCTTCACTAAAGACTCATAAGCAAGGCCTGGAAAGTGAGCAAATACTTCAAGATCCCACAGCTGAGGCCTGGTCCAAGGTTACTATGTATGATGCATCTGCTGCATAACTGTAATTTTACAGCTATTATATATGACAGTTCTTCCATACTCAGAGTTTAATCTGGTTATTAGATATATGCCCATAAATTTCAGACTTTCCTTTTAAATGGATTGCAAGCACATTAGGAAGATATAAATTAAGTGCTACAATATTTGAGAGAAAACTTTACTATTGAAATTTTATTGTAAAGTATTTAAAACCTCCTAATTTTAGCTTCATTGCTATGAAACAAATGATGGTAGAATCACAGGTCATTTCATATGGTCTTTTATATGGTGCCATTCAGAAAATGATGTATTATTTGACTTTCATTGAAGAAGGGAAAAAAAATCTTGAAATAAAAGTTATATAGTGTTTTTTTTCCTTGGGGGATTAATAGGCCATTTAACTGAAAGATGCGTGTACGGTATTTCATCTTTTTTCATGTAATTATTTCAGAGAAGGTAGAGGGTTTAGACATTTACAAAGAGAAAATTGTGTTGTGCTTCAAATGTACTTGCAGTAGCAATGAGTTTGGTTCTGTTTTCTAATGGAACTGGGCAACCTGAATAGTGAATGTTTTTAATATATTTTCCTGTATTTCTGTTGTTAAGATGAGGTTAGGTAGTGCATATACATATACTATTGATAGACATATTCTTTCTTGGAATATTTCACGTGTCATTATGCTCTTATTTTAATAGGGACTACACAGAGGAGAGACAGTTTATGATTACAGGGCCTAATTCCCACAGTCCAGGTTCTCTTCCCTGAATTTCCTGCCCTAGAGTTCCTGCGTGACCTTGAGCAAACCTGTCTGTGTCTGTGCCTTCTGTCTGGTTCTTTGGTGCTTCTCAGTGTTGTCTGTCTCCAGTTTTTGCATCTGCCTTGTCATCGTCCCTGCAACTGCCTTCGCTTCTGCAGATCCGTGCTAAAAGCATCAGGGCTCTGCCTGAGAAAACTGTGATGTGCTCTGCTCTTTCTGAATTTCTGAATATTTTAAAGCTGGAGCTCACTCTTTCCGAGCTGTGTACTTGTTCTCTGCTTCACCTCTGTTCACTCCCTGTCCCTCTGCGAAGGTGGCTGGGTAGCGGCACAGCTGTGGGTGTACCACGCGGTGCCAGAGGCAGCCCAGGCACACACCTGCGCTTGGGTCAGGCACACCAGCGGGCCAGAGAAGGTGAGACCACGGTGTTTGGACAGATACCAAATGCTGTGGCTTGTATCTATACCTAAACTGCCTTGCACTGTAAAATAGGTGGCATCGCCCATGATACTTATTGGGAGCAAGGCCCAGTCTGAATCATCATCCAGAGCATGCCCAGGTATAAGCGGCAGCTGGGCCAGGCTAAAACTCTGCCAGAAGATTTACTAGCAGTTAACTCGTATGGGACTAGGCTCAGCTCAAGCCCAAGCCCTGTTTAGTTTACTAGAGCAAGCAGACAGGCAGCTCCTGGAGCAAGACGGTGGGATACATGAGGTGCCAGCATAGTAGCAGAGGAGTGAGGAAGGGGCGGAGAGAGGGGAAGGACACCCAGGTACCCCCATATCTGAACTTCGCACAATAGCACTGCTGACAATTATAATAAAATATAAATTGATCCCCATCTGTGACAAATCCTCATAATTTAAATAGATTTATGATAACAAAATTAAGTGCCTGGAATGCTTTGGCTTTGTTATCAGCTGGTATGGATGGTGACTGTTTTTTACAGCAGCCGCTCAGAACTCTCTTGTCATCTCAAGAAATAGTCCATGTTCATAAAGGTTACAAATATTTTTTTGTTATTACCTAATTTTTCCCTGCTCCCAAAAAATAAGTTCCTTTTCCCGTCTTTTTGCCCAAATGTTCTGTGTGAGGCACTTCACAACTGAAAGTCCTTCAGGAGAGGCTCATCAGTCTAACACGTGATTCCCTGAAGAGGTCAGTTCCTCCTCCAGCTATCCCTGTATTGATAAAATCATGCTCCTGTGCCCTAATTGGCATTCTTTTCCCACAGTGAGAGGAGAAGACGTGGCCTAGGCCACAGAGGCATTACCTTCCCACAGGAAGGCAATATATGTGTATATCCACATCTATGTCAAAACTGCTGTTAAAAAAGCAAGCTGGATAAACATGGAGTCAACTTCATTCAGAAATGGGGCGAAAGAAATCCTAAAGAGACAAAATACTTCAAGGCAAGTTCCCAAATACTGAAAGTCTCCAGACTTACAGGTCCTTTCACATTTAATTTAATTGAAGACAGAAATATTAAGGGTTACACGGAATTATTTTATTTTTTTATGAACCACAATTTTTTTTCTATCATACTCTACAGAACTTTCAATTCCCTTGTGAACTGAGGTGAAATGCATCATTAAAGCCCTGGAAAGCACCTTATGTTTAATTATTTAGACATATAGAGGGATTAGGCCTCTTAAGACAGAAGTTCTTTTCAAATAACATAGTTTTAATTTGCATCTATTTTCTCCTATTCTTTCTTTCTATTGTGAGGTTTTGGAGGTTTTTACAGTCATATTTTTATACTATACTGCATTATTATTAAATTCACAGTGGGCCTTAAAAAGTCCTTGTAATGAAATGTATATTTGAAGGCACTTAATGTAAATTCTCAAAAGAAATTTAGCCTTTCTTCAAATACATCACAGTCTTTTTTCCTACCCAATGGAAAATGAATTCTCAAATAGTTTCACATCTTTGATGATATAAAAATGCCTTGTTGTTTCACACTGGAATGAATTGTAGCAGTTTTCTAAAGTTCTTTCATTTACCAAGAAGAGATAACAACATCACCAGAGAAGGTTGGAAATCATCCGATAGTTTCCACATTTCTCATGGAAGTAGTAATTCACCAAGCTGACATAGTTGGTGATGAGTGTATTTTATTGAGTGTTCACTTAAAACTGTTGCAGAATGGCTTTCACGTTTTCAAAGCAAAAGAAGTTTCTTAGTTTCAAAATTGCTTTTCGGCATTCAATTTTAGAAAATTTTAATGGGGGGAGAAGGGTTTAAACTCCAGGATTTAAATCACTGTATTCTGAAATAGATGGAAATACTATGATCTGATCTGAATTGATTTCATCTGATCAATTCCTACAAAAAAATAAGTTGAGATTTAATTTTATTTAGATTCAAGATAAACTAGAATGTTCATAATATAAATGATTTCCATGGAATGAGAAGACCATTTCCAGAAAATTCTATCAAAAATGTAATAATGATTTAAAATAGTTTATTTGAAGGATTGTTGTTCATATGCTGTTTTGCCTGATCTTGATACGAGGCTGGTGCCTTACGCAATCTATATTTCAGTGTCTTGGCACTCACTCAGTCTGTGTCTCCTTGGCTTTTCATGAGATGTTTGGAAAGCTTTGGTGATGCCCTGATTCGTTGAGGAATCTTGTTCATTTTTTGCAGCATAGCAGCACTTTTTCCCACTCAACACCAGTCTGCTGTGGAGTATATTCCTTTACATCATGAAGCAGTCGTACTGGAAAAGTCATCAGGAAAGTTGTCAGTCTATACCTTTGCACTCACTTGGAGAGGGAAAGGGCATTTGTGAGGCTGATCTCTGGAAGTCTTAAAGACCTGATTTCATTGCACGTATCTCTGCGGTAATGTACGGATGGCTATTTTTCTCCCCAGGGTGAGTAACTCCCAGGAGGTGACCCACAGTGCTCGATGAAGGAGCTCTGGTGATAATTTCCAGAACTGAGTCCCAGGGCTTGATTTCAGTCAGTTTGCCTGACTGATTTATCGATCTAGTTTTAAAGCTTTCTGTCTACATAAACATTCAGTATTACAAGTTCAAGATCAGGCCAACGCCACAAAAAAACCCACCCCAAAACAACCCTACAAAATTTCGATTTACCTTCTGATTTGAATTTTGCTGTTGCCTTTTGGAAACTAACAACTTGATTACATGCTGCAGATCAGTAAAATTTTGCCACTGGCTAGTTAGCCTTGTTCTTTCAAAATTTAATGTAAAAAGACTACAGATTTAATATTTTGTATCTCCATATCAAAGCCAATGAAACCTTGCTTTACAGCAGCTTTATTTACCA